>CAKKXW010000001.1:120800181-121066334 GCA_920937365.1 Sphaerophoria rueppellii
ATGTTTGGCTCATCAATCTTCTCATCGTCAGTTTATTTCTCACAAATCATTCCCCTTAAGGAGGAGCAACAAAAACAGAACAAAGAAAATCAAGAACATCCAACATGTTTTCTTACTTCCCAAAATCTAAGTGTCTCAAAAGCAAAACAAAAAGAAAACGGAACTCATTAATTTTATGAAAATTACTCCCAAAATCCTGACTTCAAAGCAAAAAATGTTCCTCTTACGGTTCACTCGAATGAACAACATTTAAGGAAAAAAACCCCACAAAGTGTGAAACTCAATACCAGAACATTTTCAAACCAAGGAAGATTACTCAGCATGCATGAAATGAAAATGAGTGTATGATGAAATGATACATGCTCAGCATAGAATAAGGATCAAAAGCACTAAAAGTGACAATGTAAAATGAGATAAGAGCTAGCTTTGTTGAATATTATTCAAACTCCATAACCACACGACATTGTATAATGTCCTTGTACCCACATCCACTTAAAATGGACGATACGACGCGGCTCTGTGGCAGCGGCAGGGAAAAATTACTTTAAGATGAATTCTTATCATTCATCTTATCATTGAATATCGACAACATAGGCTTTTTGAAGGGTTTTTCGATACTATTTTCCACTTCTACTCTTTGTCATTCACTATTTAGGAGATTGCGTGTCCTTTTATTTGGAAAATCCTTGACAATCTGTATACACATAGGTAGATATATCGACTAGCAAATTTTGTCATGCTGTCGTATTAGTCGGATCCTTAATCGAACACGTTTGATGGTTAGAAGTACGTGATCCTTTTAGCCACAGTTTCCAAAAAAAAACTGTGGTAAAGCAAATGCAAGAGCAATCATGGTTCAGGATGGTTAAATGTTTGCTTACCAAAAACCGAAGAAACAGGGAAATTGATTTTGAATAAAAGCTAATGGCATTCGAATGGTAACATTACTTTGGCATGACATTGTCATTTGAACTGTGAACTTTTGTTATTTAAGCTTTATTTAGGACCTTTGAGGTGATAACGATCAAAGACTTAAGTATAGGGTTCTACATAAATTGTAATGAGGGCAAATTTCGCATGAGAGAAATGTCAACACAAAAGGTCGATGAAATGAAGATGAAAGGTAGGCAAGTCTACAGGGAGCCTTTGTTTAAGTTTGTCCTTTTAATGAGTGGCACACGTGAGTTTTCTTGCATTAAAACTGATGGTTTATTTGATGGGGAGGTTTTCGTTTGAAATCGTGCTGGCATTGTTCGAAAGTTGGTATATGACAATTCTGACCAAAAAACATAAAATAAGTTTGTTTGTTGATATAATGACTATTTTTACTTTACGACTGTGCCAAGATACGATCTAGTGAAACTATTTAGATATTCTCTACTCACAACTGTTCTTAGAATCTAATATTTATTGCTTTTTCAATAGCTTAAGATACAAAAAATTGGACAGCATTTTTCAATATTCTTTTGGAAGTGTGAAGCTCTTTTCTTTAACTAAAATGATATGCAGTTTATACGAAGAAAACGCTTCTTTTTCAAAAAACATGTACCTAGTCTTATGGTAGTTTCTTTCTTTATTTCGACGAAATGATGTGATTAAATATCGTGAGAATCAAGGAGAACGAAGTTAAAATAAAAGTATTTCTAAAGTGAAGAAATTGAACAGGGAATTAGTTTTGTTTAACAAAAGCAGTATATAATTTTTTGATCTATTTTTTGAAGCTCACAAAAGAGCATATTAATTAAGTATCGTTATCAATTTTTTTGCCATTTGTGTTGTTCTGCAAAACCTGCTGGTCGTCTAAACTACCTGCGTGTCAATATGAGGCAATTATACAAGCTATCGGTCCTAAGCACAACAATTTGAGCTTATATTACGTTTCAAAAAATATTAACCACTCACTATTCTCTTTTTTTGTTAAGGCTGCATTCGTACCTTTTGCTTGGAATTATTATCAAAACCAAAATATTCAAGTCGGTCTTTAAAAGGAATTATTCGCTAAATGCATGAACATTTTCACTAATATCGTTTATGAAGATAAGAGATAACCAAACTCCACAAATGAGTCACATGTGTACTTAACATACAAGCAATATCCTTTTTCTCTTCATATAAGCCTTCATTAAGGATCCTTACATCCAAAACAACATCCTGTTAATACAACCATCCATTCATTTAGTGTTTCCCCCAAACTCCGCAAGGCCTGACTATTAACACAACATGCAGCTCTGGTATTATTATATAAGCAATACTGACATTTTACAGAGAAAAAACAAATATCTGCTTTCCGGCTAGCCTTGTAACAACAGATACACTATGTCGATATCATTTATTCGCAATTGGTCCCCAGACAAAAGGTTAACACGCTTAAATGTTTCAAATTCGACCATAACCGTTTCGAACAGATTTTAAAAACATTGTCGCAGTCGTAAAATGGAGTACGAAATTTGTATGTAAATTGTATTGTTCGTTGGGGTAATCTTTGCCTTGCACTGACAAAATTTCATTTACATTTAATAAAAAATTATGTCCATACCCATACCATATAATTCTCCACACTCCGAACATGGAAATCTGTTTCATTCAGGACTAACAAAAACCTAGTCAAAAGGATACTTCCTATATGTCCTAGTGCGAGTAGGAAAATGGAACCCCTGGGGAGCATGTTTGCATGACAATTGTTCATATGAATTGTTAAAGTTCAGAGATTAGCAAAATTTCCATTTTCTTACTTTGTGAACAACTTTCAAGCCCGTAATAATAGTGGAATTATCCTTTTATGACCGAAAGCATAGCAGTGCCACATTGCCTTATGGCCGACCTGATGGTGACCACTTAAACTAATTAGTGCGATATCAAGTGAGGCCAGGTCTGGTTTGTCGGAGTGATTGCTGAGTAAATTGTTGAAATTGGTTTTGCCGCTCTTAATCGGCGGGTGAGATTCATTATGACTGAGAAACTTACTTTTACGATTGAAATGCCAATTTCAACGTTGGAACTGGTGTCTTTTCCGAAAAGGAGGCAGACAATTTTACACAAAAACTTGAATGCCAAGTGCGAGATTCGGTCGTTTGTGTTGTAGTTTTGCCATTTTATGGGAAATTCCTCTTGCTCCAAGTGAGATAGTTATAATGAGAGTTGGTTGGAATCACTTCGAGTCGATTGGTCTAGGTCAGAAAGGCAGAAATTAGACATTGTTTGTTTTTTTTTTGTGCTTTAAGTGTTTAATTAGGTAATTTTCAAGGCAATAATTACCTACTAAACGAACTCCTTAGTTCTGGTGAATGGATGATGCTGCGGCGCGAAAATAATTTCTTTGTTGAAAATGATTTCGAGTACTAATGTTATTTTTTGTTCCGTTTCGGTTATTTAGCGAAACTCATTTATGTAAAGAAACTCATTTATTTTTGGATGAAATGTTGAGAGCCTGGAAAAACACAAAAAAAGTATATTTTGTGCTGGCTGTAATTAAGTAATTAAATTAATCAAATTTTTAATGAATGTAATGCAGTAAATGTACAGTGATTAGGGTTGAATAGACTTTTTATTACCTACTAATTGTAAACATAACAAATAAATCTCTATAAATTTTCGCGAATTGACAAATAGGTTGCAAAAGTTTACAACGCTCTTACTATTTGTTGAAAGTATGATTTTAATGTTTTTCTGAGCGATATATTAACAAATTTATAGCTGCTCTTAAATAATGATGAAATCAGGCTATGTAAATCAAGAACGTTAAATTAAATGTTCTTGCGCTTAAAAAAATACTAATAATTTCCTTTTCTATTTTCAGGTACGTTATTATGACTTGATACAAAAGACATGGTGAAGTGAGTATAAGAACTTATTTCGCCTTAAAAAGTTTGGAGTTGAAGATTTTAAGTATTTTAATGTATTCAGCGGATTTTAATACGCTGACACTGAGTCAAACAATCAAAGCTTTAATTCACCTGATCTCATGGGCTACCTCTTAGATACCATGAAATTGAAGCTCATAATTTGCTTGCAACTTGTCAAAAAAATAGTGTTCCTCAACTTAATTTTTAATTTTTTTTTTTCAATTTAAGCAACGAAAAATAATCCTGTCAGCTTATTTTTATTTATACTTTCCCCAAAATGAATTCCATTCTCCCAAGGATTAATTTCCTCTGCTTCTTAAAAGTATAACTTCAAAATTTGAACACCTGAAATATCTTTACATTATACACGAATTTACTTTATCTTTCTTTGGAGCACCATCGAAACCGTCAGAGTCATATAACAGTGGCAAAGTATCTGCGAAACACCTCCACGGCATCAAGTGCTCTTTAAACAGCTTTCCCCTGAATTTATTTGTATCTGAAAAGAAAAAAAATCAAACAAGCACTCTTAAGGCCTCTCAAAACGGTCACCTATTTTCAAAAAAAAAAAAAAAAATGTAATTGTCACAAATGATCCCTCATTATTTAAGTTAACAACATGGCGCCACCGCTCACTGCTGCCGCACCGTTTGATCTCAATGACAGCCATTTAAAAATGATTTAGATTTATGATGATACACCCTCATAAAAATTTGATACCTAGACCGACCATGATTCCGTAGGCGTTCGCATTTATGTTGCTTTTTTCATTCACACCGGCTGCTGGCTCACTCTTCATGACCTTATAGCACGCTAAACATTTGGGTTTTCAGTAATTAACTTTGCAGCATAAAGTTCGTTAGATTAACTGAAACTGAAAATTACGGTAATAGCATCAAACTAATTAAACGTTGAACTATTTTTGACCCCAACAGCAACGTTCATATAAAAGCATTATTAAAATGAAATCTGTCTACACCGCAACGGGTCAATGTTCATAGTCCTGAACATATCGCTATGTTTTAACTAAACAAGTTCAACTCCCAACTGACCACAGTATATAATTAAATGGGTTTCAATTAAAATGAAAAAAATAAAATAAAATTAAGCCTGATGACCATGCGGCTTTGAATCTCCACAATAACGACCAGGCCAGCGCGACCACATACCTCAACAAGCGAATTCCATCAACAAAAATGCGTATAATAGAGGCACACCAGAAAAACCATTCTGTCCGTATTCCAATTACATGTGATTAACAACAAATTTTGTGGATTCCACCAGGCCAAATGGATGCGCCTCCTGAAAAAGATGCATGTTTTTAGCCAATTATTTCATCGGTGTGTATGAGGCTTTGTTCTGCATACACTCGAATAGCTTCCGCATGTTAACGGCTTCGCTGTGGTAGCACCAAACGATGATGTCAAACCTGTATGCCTCTCTAACCGGCAAACGTGCCTGGAGTACCTTAATATGAGGGCTTATATATTTTTTAACGAAATAGCCGTTGTTATCAGATTCAAACGCCAAACGAACAATGAATGTGTATGTTCATCTGTGCAGGCTTAAAGCAAGTATTTGTGGCGAGTTCATTGACCGTGCCATTGAAAAGTTATGTCGGAAATAGTGATGGTTTACAATCTTTTGAAAAGTAGACATATTTAAAGAGGTATATGGTAGCCCTTTTGAGCACACCTCTCAGTAGAAACAATGTGGGACTGCATTCTTTGTCTGGTTTCCAAGAACTTAAGAAATAACAGACAGAAGAGACAAGACAAGGGGAACATGTTCTATTTATTAAACATTATTAGCTGTGGTGTAGAGGGGCTTGGTGCTGCCACTCTTAATACATGAACATTACCAAAAATATTAAAGAAATTTTTTTGTTAGATTTTAAAAACTTTGCAAACATTTAAAATGAAATTATAAAGTTGACATGATTCAGTATAATTTTCTCGAAAATTCAAAATTGATCAATTAACATGTTTTTCATTTTGGGATAAAGTCGGAAATGAAATTTTAATGGCACTATGATCTTTGAACACTTAAAAGAAATCGTTTCTGGCTTTTTTTGCTTGATCTGGTTATATGTTCAAGAAAAATCTAAAAACAAAAATTTAAAAACTAAATTTAAAAGAAGTGGCATCACTGCAAATGTTGCGGTCGTTAAAATTTCAAACTACCGAAGCTTTCCATGAAGCCGCTGAACATTGTTTATGTGTATACTTCCCACGAATATTCAAGCAGAGTATTACCTTTTTTTTGTTTATGAACTTGACCATGAATGCTGGCTTAATGAAGTGCGTAATATGATTCTGCGTGAATGTCTACTTGCAAATAAATGGCTTCTTTTTAATTGGGCGCTTATCTGACTAGAACATATAATTTTTTTTTCAACAAATTGAAATATTGGTCGTACATAATAAATCTGAAGCCCTTTTTGCATATTATTGTACATAGTTTGACTTACACAGCTTAAAACGGTTATTTTCATATTATGTATTAAAAAATCATAATAGTTTTGTGTAAAAGTTAGCAAATGACACCTTCTCAAAAATCATTGGGAATAAGCCAATGGGAGACCTTCGCGAGGTTTCAAAAGTTCAGTTATTCTTTTCATGCAAAATCCCATCAAAATACCGTTTGCAAATGAAATCCTTCTGGTCACATTTTCACAAAATCTAATAGAAAATCTCGTTGAGTTGACAAAGCAAACATACTCGTTCATCATATTGCTGTTCAAACAGAAAACCCCAAAAATCATGACCTGTCACTCATCTTTCTGTTACACATCTGAACGTTCTCTGAAAACCTCAAAAAGACAAAAACCAATACCAAAAAAACCCAAAATAATGTTAGATAAATCAAGCCATGGTACGTCAGTAATGACCGAATTTTAATTCAAATACTCAACTGTCGCTTTCGTCTCTCAAACAGATAAACCGCGCTCTCACATAAAGACCGGAGAAAATTTCCAAATTATACAAGACCTATGCAAACCATAACGATAACCAAAATCAACCATGGTTAGTGACAGAAATGCTTTGTACAACGGAACAGAGCTTAGAGCATCTCACCACAACTACAACTAGTTGTCAATTGTCATTTGTTTGATTACTCGTGTATAAGTCCCCTTTTTCCTTTTGGTACATACAAACAAAGGAAAGAAAAACAAAAATTCAAACAGACACACTGCCCCGACACAGAGTTTGGTCATTTATCTCTGCGGGGCTATTTAAACGTCATATTTTAATGTCTAGTTAAATGAGTGAAATGCTTTCGTTTGACATTTTGATGATGGACAACGCCGAAGCCTCAAAAGTCTTGTTAATTGTTATAATGTTTGGGTCTGTGCAAACACAAAGCGCCCCATGATGTGCTGTGCATCATAATAACAATTATAATTAGTCACTTATGAGACTTATGTACTGCTTCTTCCTACTCCTTTCTTTGCTTCTTCAGTTTTTAAATTTTGGGTTTTGTTATCTGTGTTTTGTACGCTTGTATAGAGAAATGCAAATGTTATGTTGCGGCATAGAGCTCATGCATAAAATTAACTAAATGTCAAGCCCATTTTTATGTACAACACTCTTGAGAGTAACTGTAAACACATATTTATGTCACTTCCAAATGGATGGCATAAATTTGAAAAGTATCGGTTTACAATGTGTGCAAGATGCATTTTTTTTATTGTTTGGGTTACCACAACAAAGGGTGATATGAAAGGTTAACGGGAAATACCTATTTTATTATTTTTGTTTTTATATTTTCTTTCTGCTTGTCTCCTAGAGAATAAGGTTAAAAGGTTTTAAGCCCACGCAATGCACTTTAGATTTACTGCCGCGCGCCGGCGCGCGCGGATTTGTGCTGTAAGGTAGTTAGGTCTGTAATTAATCAATAGATTGATGGACTTTTAATGTGTTGTCCTAGATTCTGAAAAGAAATTTAATTGATTGGATTTCAGAGAAAAATGACTTTGCAGATGGAAGATTTGAAAACATTATTTTATGTTATGGAGTGTTTTCCTAGAATCAAATTATCTTGATTCTTATCTTCAATGAAATAAGCTGTATAATTTCTTCTACCAACAGTATTTTCTTTAACAGAACCTCTTTAAGATTCCGAAATACTTCTATTACAAAACTATATCCCCTAAAAAATCGTGAACATTAAATCAGTTTCTATACTGTTAGGGGTCCCTCAAGGTAGTAATTTAGGGCTTCTTCTATTAAATTTCAAATAATCAAATAATTCAAATAATCAGTAATCTACATCTATATTTCTTTATTTCTATACTCATCTATAAAGCTGAAGAGTTTGCTCTTTGGAATGCGGTAATCTCTGGAACTACTGGTTCGAATGGCACAATTCTGTTTTTCTGTTGGATAGTCCATTAATCTAGGAAGGCTTTAGGCTACTTAACATTAAGCTGTGACCAATAGGAGCGAAGAATCAGTGAAAAATGTGGAAATAACGACAAAAAATGTTAATTTTTATGCGCTTATCTTAGGAACTGCTCAATCAAATTGAACAATTCTTGTAATGTCGAATGGTCCGTTTATCGTAGAAGGCTCGAAGCTTTATAATATTACGCTGCGATCACAAGGAGCCAATCGTCAGTGAAAAATGTGGAAAAAATGGCAAAAAATATTTATTTTTGAAGGCTTCCGTTGTTTGTTTGAACGCGTTGATCTCAGGAACTACTAAATCAAATCGAACAATTCTTTTTGGGTTGAAAAGTTAATTAATTATGAAAGGAATTAGACTTAGACAATAGGAATTAGTGGAAAAGATTTAAAAAACGGCAACAAATTATTCATTTTTCTGATTGTTTGAACGTGCTTATCCTAGCAACTGTTAAATAAAATTGAACAATTCTTTTTGTATTGAATAGTCCATTGATCGAGGAAGAGTTTAAGCTATAAGCTAATAAGTTACGTACAATAAGAGCAAAGCATCAGTGAAAAGTAGCTAAAACGGGGAAATTGTACATATATGAAGGCTTCGAGTTAAGAACAATTTAGATTTAGAGAGAGTCCACTGTTTTAAAATAACTTCGCAAAAAAATTTCCATGCGGGCATGATGCACAAGTCGAAGACGTACCTCTGACCGGTGGATGAGGTAGAGGCGGACGAAGTTGCGGGCAACTGCTAGTATCAAATAATGTGTTATTGGCAAGATTTTCACTCGAAGCACTTTATTTTAAAAAATGGTTTCAAGAATTTTACAAACTGCAGCTATGTATATCATTTGCACGAACTCTCCTTCAATATGCCTCTCTCTGGTTCGTTCGGTTGTTTGCTGTTACCTGAGGAATCCATAGCTCTTTTATTTAGCTTTTTGAAAGGAAGTCATCAAGTAGCTCAATCCGTATTTATCTTAAAACATCAAAAATCAGTTTTCCAATTAACAACAAACACATCTAAATTTAACTGCCTAAACATCAAAAAGATCTACGAAAACTAAATTCAAAACCTTGAGTTATTTTTCCTTGAAAACAAACTCAAACATAACTTCAGTATATCATTAATATCATCAGAATAATATAAATCAAAAGGGCTTGCTAACTTTTCCAAGTAATTTGTTGCTCTATCTTCACTTCACTCCTGTATTTAACTTTCTCTTTCACTTGAAAATAATTTCAATAGTTCGAAACAAAAATGTTAATATTTTAACTTTTACACTTAGAAAAAAGGAATACAAAAAACCTCAAAATCAACGTAAAAAAGCAACGTAATTTGCTTCTGTACCGAATACATTTTGAAAAACCCTTAGGATGCTTTGAGAACATTTGGAATGCAAGTAATTCTTCAAGTGGTATAAAACCTCTTTAGAAAAATTCCCCATGGCAGTGTTTGTAGTTGTTCTAATTATTTGTGCTGCCCTTGATTGTATTTTGTTTGCATGTATAATCTGAGGAGTGCTTGAAAAAACAGAAGATACTTTTTGTTTTTGCTCTTAATTTTGAGAACTAAGTTTTGAAGACCCCATCAAGAAGAAACTTTTTAAGACATGCCATAAATGATTTCATAAATATTCATTTTACTTCAAGTTGTTTGTGCTTGTTTTTGGTCTGGTTAAACTAATTAATTACAGCTAAGCAAGATAAGAAGGATAATCAGACGAAGAACTAAAATAATGAAGCGAAAGACATTCCTATAATTTTTTTTCTTGTTTATTGTTTTCGGTAGATAATAAACCACACAGTCAAAAAAATCTCCTTGAAACAAATTTGAAGTGGAAAAGGTTATCTCAAAACTTTGACTTGTTTTGAAAGTTTTTTTTTTGGTTTTGTGAAAATTAATTCTTGTAGAAAATTATGTGGCTTGACTTTTATTCAAAACATTGCTGTTGTTTTGGTTTTTTTATTTTTTTGGTCGTCAGATAAAAATAACTCTAGAGGACAAGGAGCAAAAGCCGCACTTGAGAAATAATTTCTATAAGAGGATGAACTTTTGTGTCTGGCTGGAGATTAAAAATTTAAGTTTTGTTTGTTTTTACACTTTTTGGTTAGGAATCAATGCTCTTTTTGGGAAAGTTCTTACATATTTGAAAGTAAATTTCGAAAGGGAAGATAGACGAAGAGGACTTTGGAAACGCAAAACTTGTGTGTGAGGTAAATAGAATTTCTGAACAAGTCATACTTAAATTTATTTCTAAGTTGAAAGAGGAATCTAAAGAAACTTTGAACTGCAACTTAAAATGTTATTTAAATTTAATAAATTAATAAGGAGAGAATGTACTCAAGTAAACTGATCAAATTGCTCTCAATTATTGATATATTTAATCCATTGGTACAAACCATTGACGATTAAGGACTTTATCTTCTTCACTTTTGTATTTACTTTCATGCACGCATATTTAGCGCCAAAAAAGCGATCAAATTTGAGACTTGTCAAACTATTTGATAGAAGGTTCTTAATTCTTATAAAGTCTGGAAAAAGTCTGCACATCGAATCACCTCTGCTATAATAAAGGACTGGCATGGCCAAATCTATTTATTTCTAAATTGAATATTTTCACAGAACATGAACTGTCTATTTAATTGGCACTATTTGAATATAATTAAATCTTCAATTCTTGTTCCTCTATACCAATGCAATGCTTTTATTTCATCAGTAAGGAAGCAACTAAACTTCCTAGCATCCCAACAAAGACTGCAAGTACATCAATGAGTGTCGTAGTTTGAATATCAATTTCGCATGTGACTTCCTTGATATTGAATTCCAATCGATTTAAATACAGCAAATCGAATTCCCAACCCGAAAGCTATCAAAAACAATCAACAAGTAAAATCCAATCAATTCAATGTTCAATACTCAGAAGATCATCTCACTCTATCCACTCTGTCTTCTCCCTTTTTTTTAACTTATCCTTTTCAATCTATACCACTCGACTACATTTTAATCTTCCGGACAAGGAATTCCCTTTAGGTAGGAAATAAAGTTCCATTAGAGATTCTTCAAAAAGTTCTTCATTAAGATTGACTTAAACTGTGCCAATCGAGTTAACCGAAATTTAATTTCATCGAAAATCCTTTTGAGACTTACTCGTTCCTACGTAATTTGAAATTTAATAAAACCCATTTTAATTTAATTCTTATCCTAATCAGATTTATGATTTCACAGTTAAATCGTTTACCCATGAGATTTTAAATTTGAATTTCAAGCTTGAATTTTATTGCTCAGGTTCATAGGTCGTGGCTTTGGAATATTCAGAACCAAAACGACACAACCACAAGAATGATAGCTTATTTTGTGGGCGGACAAAATAAGTCAGTTCATATCCATCAGACATGAGATTTATTTTTGTAACATAATTTTACTGGGCAAAAATGGATACACACACATTTTATTTTCTGTTTATTTCTACGTGCCTCGAAACGATTTGTGTATAATTTTAAAAAATAAGGATTAAATTGAAATAAAAGTACATCCCATTGCTATGCTTTGTATAACGTGTGTCCAGAGCGTTCGTGCCTAGATGGGCAGATAGGAGATAAATAAAATCACTCGATAAAATGTTGCAAATGAATTTTAAAACAAGGCAAGAGGGACGTGGAAAATTATTCACAAAGGGGACTTTAGTTGCCTCTGTAGCTAATGCATGCATATCCCTGTAATAATAAAATCCTTTTGCAGTATTAAAGGATTGTGTAGGTATACGTGGATATAAAAAATATTTTCAAAACCTTGTAGGAGTAATCTGTGTAAGCGGATTAAAACAAACTGCATCACAGGACACTAATTACTATAGGGCGAATAGTTTTGGTCGAATTTGTTTTGTTTTGATTTTTCTATTGGCCTTGTCGTTTTTGAAAGTGAGTACATACACCGATTTTTTTTATATTTATTTAGTTTTTTGCTTGTCTTGTATTGAATTCATACTCATTTTGATGGGAAATACTCACGGTTTTTGAACAAAATGGGATTGGAACTGGAATTAATAAAAAAAAAATAGGAAATCGGTTCTAAGGAAAAACAATTCTGGTTAATGAAAAAAAAGACTACGGTGTTGGAAGTGGTATCTTCTCGAAACAACTGAATCTCAGTCTATCATATTGACTCCCCAATCAATGTAGTGTGGTCAAAGCAGAAGTAACGGCGATAGAAGTGACACTATCCTTGCTCAAAGAAAACATTATATCATGCAGGGATATATGTATCTTCTCGGACAGCCAAATCGCTCTCAAATGTCTCGCGTCTGTATCCACAAACTCTCTTATTGTCCACGACTGTCGATAATGTCTGAATGGGATGGATGAACAGTTTAAAATTCACCTCATTTGCGTGATGATTGGGAGCACTTCTGCCAACAATTACACAAAGACATAACATAGGAACACCACTTGCTACATGCAAATATCTTCTTAAACAGTGTACCACCTGCCTAGCATAGACCTGAAGCGGTCAAAAGGCTTGATTTCCCTGATCAGACAAAAATTATAAGCTCCACAATTGGAGTCATAACAGCAAACTGCCTCATAGGGGGGCATGCTTTGAGACTGGGGGTCTACATTTATGACTTCTGAAGAAGCTGCTTGGACAAGGAGAAAGAGGAAACAGTCCAACAACTTTTATGTACATGTCCGACACTCTCCATTAGAAGGAACATCTATCTCGGTAATCCCTTCTTCGATAATGTCAGTGAACTGGCAACGATCGGATCGACACAAGGTGTATCTCTAATTTCATTAAAAGTATAAAATGGTTTGTTTAAGTTCATTACTCTCCCATGAGTAACTTCTTTAGTGGTATTACAATGGACCCTAAGTCTAAGTTAGTCAAAAACATCTAGACAGCCAACCTAACTTACCCCAACCTAACTTTGAAAAAACCCTTTTCATCATAACTTCTCTGTCGGTTTCTGAAAGATCGCACAAACTTGTTTTTGTTGCAAATTCGATAATGTGGTATGCAACTCAGACTCGAATGAACACAACCGAAGGTGCAACAGAATTGACGCATTTTATTTGTGCTGCCAACAGCCGTGTCTCAAGGTTTTTTATCTTAAATTTGCCTTATTTCTAATGAAAATTCTAACTGGCAAAAGTTGGTTTCGTTTGCGAGCCCACTCTAGGCCGCAACCCAGATGAATGAAAAACTTCGACTTGGCTGGTTATTTCATTATGATTTTTGCAATCAATGAAGTGGAATACAATTTTTCAAACAAAAATGGATTGAACATCATCATTGCTTCCCAAGGAGATCTATTAAAGAAAAAGATGGTGGAATATAATTCCGAAAAAGAAGAATTTGAACCTTACACTTATAATAGTATTTTTTTCAATCAAGCTTTCTTCACAGATAAAAAAAGAATGAGATTGATGTGCTTTGGTTATACTCTTTCCAGTCCCTCTTTGGAATTTTAGGAACAGTAAACAAAATTCTTTTGTTGCATGTCTTGATCTTAGTAAGATTTTAATTGAAAAAAAAAAAAACATAATCTCTTCTTCACCACAGACTAAGGCTCATCCATCAGAATTCGTAGATCCATCAAATTTCTCGGTATGCGAGCATTCATAAAATGAAGCAAATAATTCGATTAAAAAAAGGAGCCAAGAACGTACCTCAACAGCCTTCAACGGCGTTGTAGATTCTCGCACTTCCCCGCTCACGAGTTCAATCCATAGAAATATCATTCATCCATATAGATTGAGATTGTAGTATCAACAGTCAAAAATGACACCCTTATAAATTTGTCAACATTTTTATCATGAATTCCATACTTTCCCTTCAAAGACCTTAAAACTTGACTGCATAACAAGACAAGAACGAAAATCATTTCACATCTTATTTTACACAGATGTCCATTTTCCCAAGAGGATGAATTTATTTTCCTTGAAAGGAAACAAAAACAATTCCGTTTCAGAAGTTTAAAACCATCATCGGTGATAACAGAATGTTCTCCACACATAAAACTTACCTTTTTTCAGAGGATGAGCAAAAAAATTCGCACAAAAGCACACTAACATCTGCTCAAAGAACCATAAGATGGAGATTCTTTTCGTAATCCAAAGGATCACTTGAATTGGATAAGACGCAAAGGTATGTCGCTTCTACAAAAATAAAAGAGCAACGAATGAGAGCAGTTTATGTTCTTTAGAATTATTGAAACAAACAAATCTCGAAGTGTCTTTCAAATTATTTCAATTCCAAAAAGAGTAATCTACCAGAACCCAATGCTTTATGAAATTAAACAACAAGGTCGAAAAAAGGATTTGTAAAGCAAAAGCACGAAACTTAATTAAAAATTCATGTTTGCCTTACAAAATTAAAAACACATTCGCGTAATCCTGAGCTCTATAAGAAAGCCAGTTCCACCAAAAACGCCCTGCTCTTGGGACATAGAAACAAGCAGCTGATGACAGCGTAAACTCACATGAGTGAACAATTTTGTTTAATTTTTTTGTTTTGCTATTTTTAATTAGAATTCAAAACCGTTTTGGTGTTTTCGTTGGTGGCATTGGCAATTGTTAAGAGATTTAATTGAAGCCAGCAAACATTTATGCTGTTCTAACAATTTGGGTGACTTATCTGCAGCTTTTAGATTAAAAGTTTTGCAAACATCCTGTTCACTTCCTACTTGCCACGAGCCTTTGCACCATCAAAAAACTTTCTCCTGTTTTCGGCTGAGGGGCGAGGGGAGGCAAAAAGGTCCTGTGTTTTCTTGCTAACACATACAACCAATGCATTTGCATATTATAAATGAGATGAGGGAGTAACTTCCGACTTGTAGATGAGCGTATGAATATTTTTGTTCGTGTTCTTTTTTCGAGACAGCATTTTATCAGCTATCGGTGATGAAAGAGCCACCTCGACTCCGATAGACAGAAACAGACAGTCAGACATATTCTTTTTCGAGTCAAATGGAGAAGAAAAATACACACACTTTTTGTACAAGAAAAAAAAAAAAAAACAATCCATTTTCCCCGGAAGATATGAAAACATTTTCACAAATTTATGTACATACTTTGGCTAAAAGTTTTTCGTCTTTAACATTCGTCTGGTTTTTGGTTTTTTTTTCGTTTTATTTGGAAAATAATTTTTTGCGGATCTGGTGTTGTGGCGCTGAGTGACAACATTATTTGGTTCTGTCTGATAACACAGTATGGGAATTTCAGTTTCCATATTTTTTTTTTTTACTTGAATGAAATACGAGAAGATAATTTTGAATTATCGTAATTCACTTAGGGAGATTTGTTGAAAACGAATATGGGATAAATGGAGACTTGTTTTGGTATTGGGGTGGCGACATATTTTTCGGAGAGTAGCATATGTCTGAGGATTATTTCGTTATGTCTTGTAAGTGTTTTATAGAGTTTGCTTACACTTAAGAAATTGACAAAATCTGCCAAGTGGGTTCACGGGATCTTGATATTTCATTTTGTATTTATTAGTCAAGTAGTGAATTAATTCTGCTACTCAACTAACATGAAAGATTTGTAATTGTTTCTTCAATGAATCAAACTTACCATTAATATCGCATCGAATATTATGTTGGGAGTGGGCTAACTTCTTCCCCGTGCACCCATGGTATACATGGCCCACAAGAGTGATTCATTAAGCTGCTAGAGACACGAGGCGTGAAAAACATTAAAGCATTCCGTTGTACCTAATTAAAACTGACCAAACCGTTTATTTCAAATCAACAAGTGTTTTTTTTTAATATTTCTTCGTAATTAAATCGAGCGGACCTCATTTCATTTCAGAACAATCTAAAAGTTCTCTTTTCGACCTCAACTCAAACGAGAAAACAATTTTAAACAAAACAAAAAAAGATATGAAATCAGTAGATCGTAAAAAAATGAAAACCCATCATTTTTAGAAAATAGAACTCATTGCATGCTTGGACAGCACTCAATGTTTTGCAACCATGCAACTAACTTCATTAAAAACTCCGCACCTCATAGCCAACTTTATGATGACATGCCCTCTACTTTAATACTTTCTACCAAAACACTTAAATGTGCCACCTGTAGCTGACTTCGCTTTTTCCCATGCGACTATATGGCTGCTAATGCACCCCCACCCATGCAACTTGCTACTGAGTCCATTTTCATCTACATCTCCATCTATATTAGTTAGAATACTAGCATTTGGTCAGAATTTTCTTTCATTCTCGAACACGACCGGTAAGTACGTCTCCAACGTCCTTTCTAGCCATCAAAACTATATGCAAGTTTACTTGTATAGCTTTTGTAAGCTCTTCTATTACACGTTACTTGTGTATATGGAAGAATTGTAATCTGATTTCATCTTATTTTCTCTTTTCCAGGTGAGTATACTGCAGAGTACATTGCGGACCAAGTTGGGTCCTTAAGGACATAAATGCGTTTACAAAGTATGTTGTATAATATGCAGGAGGGTGTAAAAGAATCCTGAGTTGGGTTATTAGGTCCCCTAAGTCTGGTCATAGCTACATAACGTAATGGAGACGGAGCACAGTTTATATCGGGGAGGTTATTTTTTCTTTTTTTTTTACTCTGAAAGTCATAGTTTGAAAAGGAAACCGGAAACGAAGAAAAAATAACTTTACAATGGCGAGTTATTGTTGTGAGGTTTCGTTTTGTAGTCGTTTTATATTTTTTTCATTTTATATTTAGTTCTGCATGACGGAGGTAGTGAATAACGACTGTTTCCAGTCACGGCAGGGGTAACCTTTTGAAATAAAACAATTTTTTGTTCTGTTACAGTTGTTGGCTGGCAAAGTGGTTTGCAGCAACAAAAAATTAGAAAACAAAGTTATGAAGTCCTTATCGCACGAACTTATCTTTGGGATGTTGTGTGTTCTGTCCTTAAATTAAAATACATTTTCATTGCTGGCTTGGGAGATTTTTACTGCAATTACACTTTCTGTTTGGTGCACAATTTTTATCTCTGTAAAAAAGTTTTCTTGCATTAAAAATTTAAAAATAAAAATTCATGAATGAATAACTAGTGGAAGAACTATTTATTTTCATTTTTTTAAGCAAATGGAAAATGTGATATAGCACATCTGGCACGCAGATAAAGCTTTCATTCGAAATCACACTTTTCCAATTTCATTCTGTTTACCAAACGCAGTGGAAAATTATTTTATATGTCATTACCTTTTTCATGAATGTTAACAATAAAAAAAAAAAAACAAGAAAAGAGTTTTCAATCAAATAAAAAGCACGCAGTAGACACCTCTTTTTTGTTCGCTATTCCCGAGTGTTGCTGGCTTTACTTTTTGAAACAATTTTAGCTGGGATTTTATTTTGTTTACACTCATCCGTCGTTCAGTAGTTTTTTTTGTGTGCTCACACAATTCATCAAAGAAAAAGTCGTAAAAGATTTTCACCAGCAGCATTACTGAAGCTGCTTTTCACGTATAAGCAGCGTGTCTGTCGTACATTCACGCGTCACCACTTAGACTTTTTCGCTACAGAATAAAATCGATTTTAGGCGCTTAGCCAAGTGTCGGACGGTACCGGCAAAATAAAATAATGACGTGTTTCAAGGAATTCCCAATAAATTAATTTATATTTACTCTTTAATTGAGAGGAATATTGGAAAGTCGTCGATCCTATTGTTCGTTGTGCGGTTGAAATTTTAACAGCATCGGTTTGTTTTTGTTGTGCCGCATGTTGCGGTGGTAAATACACTCTATTGACGTCATACAATACACCGTGCCTCTGGACTCTTGATAAATTTTAATAATCAGGAAATGATGTGATTTGAAATTCTATTTGGAGCGTCTCCTTTCGATTGAGTTTATACTTTTTTTGTTACAAGTCAAATAAATTTAGTTTTGTGAGTAATGATCTTGTAAGCTAAAAAACTCATTAATCTACTTGAGAGAATATTTGTGCGTCAAGTAAACACAATTGATTCGTTTGGATGATTTTTCGGAAACTTCTTTATATTGCTTAAAAAACTTCAAAAAACAACACTTTAAATTAATTTCATTAAAAAGACAAAACTGCTTGCATATTTTTGGGAGACACATTAAAACAAAACAGGACTGGGAACACTATTATAAGTTTAAACCCAGAAAGTTACGGGCATGGAGAACGTATGTTTGAAAGACAAAAAGGAGAACTTAACTTAGGTGTGCATTTTATTACTCTACTTTTGCTCTTCTTTAACTTAAAAAAAAGGAAGATTTCAGAACAATTTGTTAAAGCTTAAGTTTAACTTCATCATTTGTATTTTATTTGAGTTAAATATTACCTACAAGCTAGCTGGAGTTAAGGTTATTTCTTGGATGACAAGTGCCAATCCAAGCCAATCTCCTTCTTTATTTTTTTAACGAGTACTTGGCTTCATTGCTTTGACTTCAGTTTGAAACACAAAGCAGTGTTGATTTCATTATATGACTTCTGAACTTTAGATTTAAATAATATAAAATGCTTTTTTTCTCAAACTTACTAATTTCTTTCATTTCATTTTTATTTTTAAACAATGGAATGTTTTCATTTAAAAGTAGACGATTGGACTTCTTTGAGGAGCCTGGTACAATTGATTGCAAGTCTTGAAGCGTCTAAAACATACAAATTTACAGAGAATGACCCATAAAAAAATCCAGGATACATAAAACTAGTAGTATCCAAGCGGAATTATTTTTTTTTGGATTGAATCAGCGTTAATCAAATGTTTTAGTTGAATCTGTAAGAACTATTTCTATGTTTGTCATTTTTTTAAGTATGTATTCCTAGATCTCACCCTTTTCAACAAGAAGACTGACAGTCGGCATTTTTCTTCGAAACGAAGGACTGCTTTGACCACTGGCATAGTTTCCATTCAATCTACCCGAAAAGACATAATTCAATGGTTTTCATATCATTTGAAGAATAATTGTCGCCCGCTCCCAGACTATTCAGTGAATTTCCAGAAGTACCGTCATATAAACGCGGATACCTAAAAATATGCAACGCCCGCTAACCACAACATTTTCAACTGACGAAATTGCTTCACTGTTGATTTGATGCCAATTTCATTATGCTCACAATAGTAGCTATTCGCTGAAATTAAGTGTCAGAAAATGAAGAAAAAAGGAACCACCAAAGTCACCGTTAATCATAATTGAATATCTTTTTTCTTCTGATGAGTTGATATAAAAAAAAACTTCAAACAGTCTGAAAATTGACTCTTCTTGCCTTTTTTATGTATTTCGATTATTTTACGGCCGAAAATTGTTCCACCCACACGCAATTAGTCCCTTTTTTATGGCATCCTCTGAGGTAGTCAATATCAGGCAGGCAAACAAAAAATGACCTTTGCAAATACCATAAACATTGAGTATTATAAACTTTCCCAAATTCAAGAATACCGTGAAACACCATTTTGGTGGGTACAACAACAACAGCGATCCCCTTCTTCGGTTTATTAAACACCAAACAAAAAATAAAGGAATATCCTCTTAGTCCATCAAAAGCAAAATAAAAAAAGAAACTGAAATATTAGCGTTTAGGAAATTTACCCGTTTGGGTGGTGAACTCGTGAAAACATTAAAAAAAAGAACTTCTCTTTTTTTTGGGTGTTGAATTCTGGTTTTATCGAAGCCAAGGTCGTGAAGGGTCATAGATTAGAGGAGCCATTAAATTTGTATGTTTCATATTAATCTCGAATTCGATTTTATTGTTATGGGTAGTAAACTTTACCTCTGCAGGCGAGCCGCATTGGAATAATCACACTGAAAAAGGAGAAAACAAAAATAATCACTTCCATTTAATCATTTCACTTGGAAGGAGGCTGTTTGAAACTTCCAAACATAGTTAGGATCTGTTTCGGAAAGTTCAAAGAAATAACAGAAATGTTGTTGAAGTAAAGTTTCTTGCATGTGAAACTTTTTGCCTCTCTTCATTGTGCGTCGTCGTCGTTGCCTAAATTGTTTTTTCACTTTGATTAAATATTAACTCATTCAATGAAACGTGTTTGTTATTAACTTGTGTTTGAAAAAATTAAAACTTTCGCACCAGTTCAAGTCAAAATTTTAGTGCCTCTTGAAATGAATTTAATTTCTCTAAAGATTAATTTTAACTTAATTAAAAAGAGAAAAAGCAAATTTATTTCCCAAAAAGCAAAGGAACAATTTCCTTGCTGATTGCCAAATAAAGGACAAATTAAATCGATCATTTATTGAAAGATCTAAAAAATAAACTCACTTTTGTTTTTAATTATCCAATTTTATGGTTTTTCTTTTGCAAGAGTAGAACTTATAGAAAAGGAAATTAATTCAAGCCAAAGCTGTTTGTTGATTTTTTTGTTTCTGCTGAGTAAAGAGGAATCATTAATTCGTAAAACGAAAAGTAGAGCACCAGGGAATGCGGCCTCTTTAAAGCAACCCCCACGGCCTGCTTGCGGACCAATCGGATCCTCCGCATGTCGCATTTCTCGTTTGCAGCTTCCTGTGTCGGTCGTTCGGTTGTTGGTGGGTCGTAATGGAAAATTAAATAAATTGGAAAATGATTGAAGAAAACGTAATTTCATTTGACAATTTAAAAAATCATAAAATGTTATGGACTCGCAGCGCAAAACCGAAATTCTCAGTGAAGGCAACAACAACAAAAGGAAAGAAAAATCGTTACTTAAGTATTGAAAACAAATTGTGTACAAAATCAGAGGATGAAAAGAGAGGAAAAAAACGCAAAAAAAAATTGAAGACAGTTAACCTTGTCGATGATGGTGATGGAAATGACGATGGGCATGGGGCCGATGAAAACGATCTTATTTGAGGGAAATTTTATATATCTGCCCCCCTGCGACTAATGGAACGAAATTAATCTCTTTTTACTCACAAAATTAAGTGACTTGATTCATTTATGCATGAAGGTACCTTTGTCGAGATGTAGGTATATTAAAAGCATTGGCGGTTGAAGCACCCCATGAACATTCTCTATAACGATTTATATCTACCTGTTCCTTGGAGGTGGTTTCCGTAAGTAAAGCCAAAATGTATAGGATTAACATCAAACGCATATATTTTGTGCGAGGGCTTATCTCAGCTAGACAATGCTTGATGATGGGCTTTCGCCATTGGAGTCTTGTGAAGACAGAGAGAAAGATATGCGGTATGTTCGTTATTCACCAGAATGTGCCGAGAGGGTCCTACTCGGATTCAATTAATTTTCCAAGGATTTGCTTGATGTGTTGTGAGCATGTATTTGTGTGGCTTCTATTCTTGCTGTGCGAGGAAATGTTACAAATGCGTTTGGCACGAATTTTAGTTGGCTTGAAAATTAATTCATAACTCTCAGCAAAATATAATAGAATTAAGTTGAAGTGTGACAAGACTTAATTTTATTGAATTGCCCAATAAATTTGGTTAAGGCTGCCGTCACATGGGTCGTATAAGATTTCTTAAACATTCAGAGACAAATTAAGTTCTGGTATTTATTTTGTGGAGGCTTTGCTAAGATTTAGAGATATTGAAGGGACTTTAAAGTCTATTCTGCATGAACCTTAATGTCATTTATGATATTGAAGCTCTTGATGTATTTTAGCCTGAATCTCTTTCACAACACTTTCCATCAATATTCCCGTTTACCAAATCCATTACATTTCCCATGTGTCTCTTTTGAATTTGTTCCAAAACAGAAAACCACACATTTCGTGTCAAACTATGAAATGACACGCATTACTCACTGGCAGCAACAAGACGAGCCAAATCTGTGCAGCATATAAGTTTGGCCAGTCTATTCTAGGATGTTGACATCGTTAGATAGTTTATTCTTGGCACTTGACGTCATGAAGAAAAACACATTTTGGCATTTTGCCGCTTACGAAGTCTCTTGTCGCTCACCAGAGTTCCCTATGCCACTCGCCCATAACTCACAATTTTTTTCTTTCTCGGAAAGCTAAAAGTGAAATTTGCTTTTAGTATGCTATTCCCAGAGCAAAAGTCATCCGTTTCAATAAATGACGAAATGAATAAACCTCATTTTTACGAAAAACTTAATTGATTTTTAAATCAAAAAACAACCCTACACAGCTATTTTGCATGATCCGAAAAAAGGCATCCCTAAAATGTCGCTTTTCCGTACTTTGTGGTTTAATTTTTTGGGGGTGGAAGCGCGCTCTGCTGGTGACTGGTGATAATGAATATGAATGACTTCTTTGCTCTGCGCCAATTTTGTGTTTAAAATAAATTAAGGAGAAAACGAAAATCTTTTCATATCACCGCATTCTGTACGAATGCCCTTTCGGTTAATGTTAAAGTGAGTGAACCCAACGATTTGGCACCGCTTTTGGACTTTTCTGAGCTGGAAGGATCCGCTCGAAGGAGTCTTGCATTATTATTATTCCTGCAGGGTTATATTCTCTTTGATTTAGCATCCACTTTGCGCGTACTCATATGAACTTGTTTTTTTTTTAAGCATTCACAATGCGTTCTTTCAGATAAAATATTTATGCCTTTAAACTCTCAGTGCTGTGTTGGTCGGTTGTTGGATGTGGATTTTGGGTCCTTGCAAGATCTTAAATTTAATGCTGGTAAGTGGGTGGCTTATGGCTGTGTATACGCGAGTATTTACTTTGTCGTCGGAATGAAGAATTAATTATGTAGGGGCATATCAGAGCGGTAAAATAAATTACAGCTGGTGGAACTTTTGAAAGAACCCAACAGACCAATTCTGGAGGATATTAAGCGTCGTAAGTCTTCCAACTCGCAGCTTAATATGGTGGTGTAAAGTTGTTCCAGGGTTATGCTTGACTTACTTTGGTGTTTTTGACCGTAGACACTGGTGTTGTTTATGGCTTTGAGACGATAGCAATGCGCTGAAGCTACCATGACTTCAGTTAATATTTAATGTGCAGAGCATTCCCATTTGGTGATAATTCAGTTTTTAAATTTTTATTTTTGTACATGCAAATGGATGAGGGTTCATCCTTTTATTTGCTTCGGTGATATGTAGAAAAAAAAAGTTACTTCTTGTCTGGAAAGATGTGATTGAGTTCTCTCAACCCTCAGCTTTGTAACTGACATCAACATAGTGTTAATGAAGAAGTTGAGCTTGCCTAGAAATGCATTTATACTTATATAGGTATATACATGTTCTTTTTGACTGACGATTAATTATTAAAAACCAAAACAAAATATTGAAACCACAAACAATACATTGTTATTTAAACCCTTGAACTTTATAAAATAAAATTGTGCTTTAAAATTCATAAACCAACATAAACAGTCATAAGAGGTGAATTGGAAAAACATCAAATAATGAATGATTCATACTCTGTCCCAGGGACTGGGACTGCTGGATTATCGTACAACAGGTTCATAAATAATTTTGATGCCAACTGACTATGAAGAATTTATTGTTTGGCTTTGCCATTATAAAGGGTGTTTTAGATTTAAACTAATTTTTTTGTTTTTTTTTTTCTTCGTGCTTTATGGCAACTTGCGTTCGAAAAAGACGATTAAATATCAGACTTTGTTTCTGTCTGCCTGTCTCAAATTCTAAAAAAATTGTGTGTGTATTTTTTGTCGTCCCAAATGTGTGTGTTTTTTTTTTTTCAAAACTCTGTGAAAGGATTTTGAAAACAGCACCCTGTAACCACCCACACATCAATCTAGTTATGATTTACACTTTCATAACAAACCAAACAACAAAATTTAAACGCAAGTCGAATGCTTTCCGAAATAAATAGATATGGGCTCGTGGTGGCTTATTTTTACATTTTTATTGCATCAAAAACAAACAAAGAAAAAACCACAAAAAAAAAGAAACGAAAACTTCTTTCCGATACGCACTCAAATAAATTATGATTTTCTATTGCAATGTCAACAATCCCCTCTAGAATTTAACGAGATGCAATTTTCATCTACTGAGTGAATTGCTTTGACAGTTTTACTCTCAATACAGACCGTCACCCACCGCATTGCGGGTTACTGTCAAATCTAAATTTAATTTCAATTCATTTTAAACTGTGCAGATTAAGTACTTTGGACACTTCAAGAGATCTCTGCAACAGATGAATCTATTTTTAGCAACTTAACGGTGAAAATTTATATGTAAATATTTTTTTTTCAATTTCTCTTGTGAGATTTTAGATCTTTTCATCTTCTAGGGGCAACAAGATTATTGTGCAGATGCATCCGAATGCAAAATAAAAAAAGGACACATAACATTTTGGCACGATGAACTATTACATCTTAGAATTGCTAATAGATTCTATTGACGTCATTGAAATAAGCTATAAGGAGAATTTTCACTTTCACGTTACATCCTAATCATCATAGTTTAAGTGTGCATATGCTTGGTTGTTGGATCTGCTTGATGGAAGTGGAGCAATCGATCGTTAAAGAACGTTCAACCAGGAATTAATTTTCGTATTCCAATTTGATGTCTGATGAGACATAAATCTTAAATGGCTATTTAGAATGGTATCATGAATAAATTTAAGCCTTCTGCTTTCATAGTGTTTTATTTTAATCAAGAAGCCATTTACCTCTTTTAACTGGAATCCTTAAAAACAAATTAAAAACCTTATATTATTCTTTGACGCGCTGAAACAGACCGTAAAACTTCCATAGTTCCAAAACTAAAATTTAAACATTTAAGTTGGTTGATAGTGAAGTCAATTCGATCCTAAGCATTAATGATTTCGTTAATTTCGTTAATAAAAGTCAAAGTAATGGCCGACAACTGTTCACTTAAAAATTGTTTTCTTTAAATATCACGTAAATTTCGAATAAAACTTTTTCGTCTCAGTGTTTCCAAAATCAACGAGCAGAAAGTTTTCGGAACTATTTCTCAAAATCATTTAAAACATGATACTTTTTACATGAATTTTATTTTCCCCCATTTGGATCAATCGAATAAATACAAAAAAAATATATATACCAAAATTGTGTTTAACAGTAAAATAAAAATCTTGTAATAAACATTTTAAGTGTTAATAAATTTTATTTTTAGCTCAGAAAGATGTAAAATTATTTGTAGCGGTCAGTTTACTTGGCGATGATGGCTAGCGCTGTAGCTCGTGTCGTCGACATGATGTCGGGGTACTTGCATTGAAAAAGTGCGCTTCTGCGGTTCGTTAGCTGTTTTTTTTTTTGCAATAATTTGTCTGTTTCGTTGAATTGAATTTTGCCTTTTAACCGAAAATACCGAATTTAAATATAAACAACAACCAAATGGCTTCGGATTGTTTATGTAAACAGATTTCGTCTTCATAGGCGCAAGAGGTTGATCTACTTATTTGACATGTTGACAGAACCAATGCAGTGGATAATTGCTGAAATGTCACATATTCGCGCATTGTTGTCGTATGCTATAAAATGAATGTAGGTCTGTATCTACGCAATTATTAGCCTTGAGATCGTTTCGGGGTGGATCCCTAGAGATATTCGTTTGTCGGTTTTGGTGAAAGTACTTTTGCCAGATCGCTTGACTTTCTTCAAGGTTGCTTTGCATTTTATGTTTATTTTTTGTTTTTTTTCCTTGTAAATTTTAATTTCGAATTTGATGGCTATAACAATCACTGGTCAATTTCGCATTCGATGAAAAGTGTACTAATTCTTGACGTCTCAAGCTCGCCAATGCAAAATCAAAATTTGCAAATACCTTAAGCCAAAACTCTAATTTAAACACAAATCTTACTTACTTACTTACTTATGATGGCGCTACAGTCCAGGTCGGGCCAGGGCCTCACCCAACAAACTTCTCCAGCCAGCTCGGTCCCTAGCTAGCTGTCTCCAGTTTCGCACGCCAAGTTGGTTCAGGTCCTCTACCACCTGTGTGCTCCACCTGAGTTGCGGTCTTCCTTTCTGCGACGTCCTTCTGGGTTGGATTCGAAGACTCTATGCGCTGTACAGCTCGTACAGTTCTTGGTTGAATCTTCTCCATTCTCCATTAATGCAGACAGGACCAAAAATCACTCGAAGAAGTTTTTTCTGAAAGCAGCTCAAAGCGTTTTCATCAGATGTTGTTATGGTCCATGTCTCTAAACACTTTATAGGGTCCGAAACACCAACAAGCCTCTGATACGGACGGACTTAATGATGACGACCCTCGCAAACACAAAATCGCTTGAACAAAATTCTTCAAATTCAATACCATTAAAGGAACAAATATTCTCTAATTCAAGCTTCTATACACCAAAAAAAAAAAGTAGAATACTTCAACTTGAGCTCCTTGAAATCGAATTGCTTTGCTTTGAGTGTTTACAGGTTTCTGACTAGATTGTCAATACCCTAGTGGTTGGCACAAAGTATATACACAACAATCAGGCTTCACCAAATGGAACTTAAGCTTTTTTTGCCCTCGTCCTTGTTTTTCATACATTCTGACTTCAGATCTTTAGAATACCAACAAAAATAGAAAATAGAAAAGGATGATGGATGGCTGGTTGTGCAAAAAGGATTTTCTCCAATTTTGAATCCTTTTTTTCCATTGAAATAGCTCTGAATTGTTGTGCTGATTGATGCTGCATTGTTGTGTTGAAAGTTCCAGTGAACTCATTCTTTTTGCCTTTCTCAAAGCTCCCATTGTGTGATTACATGCAAATAGCACCTAGTTATGAATGAGTGGGTGTTATTTTTTTAACCCCCAATCAAAAGGATATTTTCTATTGATCAATTTTTTTTTATGTTCTTTTCAGTACATCGGCTCGGAAGAGGTATCCCGGCCAAACACTCGAGCTGAGATCGTCCAGGCCATGCGTCGCATCCGGGTGAGTAGAGTTGTTATAAAATTTTTTTTTTTTTTTCATTTTTAACTTTTCATATTTTTGTGTCCTAGAGCTGCAATGTTTTGATAAACATGCGGGCTCGACCGCCGCTGGGGGAGTAGATAGTATAATTTTGAATAATGTGTTTATTTTTTAAATCTCTTATTTAATTGCTCTGTTTCGCAGTTGTTTGTTTACTTTGAACTTTGCAGCTAGAAAAATGAGAATTGCAGTCAAAGCGTTTTATAAATCAGTTTTACATCTGAAGTGTAGCCTTCGTCATTTCGTTTTCTTTATTATTTTTTTCTTATCAACATAAATTTGGAACGGAAGGAAATTTAAAAAAATAGGAGTTATTTTTTTTTATTTGGCGGGGTATGTCTGGAATTTTTATCCTTGATGCACAGAAGGAAAGGTTCTAATGAAACAAACCAATGTTCCTTTCATATTCCGAAAGAATTTGGTTGATGATTATATGTGGTGTAGTTATTCATCTAGCCCATCAGACTCAGGACTCAGGGTTTGGCCTCGTTCCTCACTAGATCTCCGTGAATAATAAATAAACGAAAAAATTAAAACAATTATGACGAAACGATTGTTATCTGTCAGACACGAGGTTTTGAGTTGGTAAATGAACGAAATAAATTCGAGTTGACGAATTATTAAAGCTGTGGTTACACTCATCTCTTTTTGGTGAGAGTTTTGTTGCCCTGTGCGTCGACAATTGGAATTGATTGGTTTAATTAATGTTGATGATGGAAGATGGAATGCTGAGCAAATAATGAGTTTTTCATTGCGATATTAATCAGCCACTTGGAAAAAAGACAAGGATGCTTCATTTGATACGGTAGCACGGTGCGTGGTGATGTGACGTTTGTTTCTGTTTCCAAAGATAAAATAAGTTTCATTAAAAAGTCAACAGCTCGAGGAAGATTCAGGCCAGGTGGAGGAGATATTCTTTGTGGTGAATGATGATGGCAAGTCATGATAACTCCAGATGGCTGCATTCATTAAATTAAACGACTGAAACATTTATGTTGTGTTGCTGGGAAATTAATGAGAGGCACTTTGGGTTGGGTTCTAATTAGTTTTTCTCTTGTTTCAGATTTTGAAGAGGCTTTCTGTTTTTGGTTTAAATAATCATGTTGATGATGGTGATACTCTTCTGATAACTGCGTGCTTACCAATTTATATAAACAAAATAAATTTGAAATGTTAAAAATGTTAACCCCACATCTATTAACGGGTGCGAGTGCATAATTTCACTGAGCATAATCTTGCATAGGAAATAATTTCATTTTTTTTCGGGTGAAACGAATTTTATTCTAATACATTTTAGAACAATCGATGCGATGGCCCAGAGAGTGTGTGTCCTTTAAAGCTATAGGCCATCAAGCAATACCTATATTATTCATTTCAATACTGTTCTATTTTCATTCCATTTCCATCTGCCTCAGCTGAGTTCAAACTGAGTGTGAATTTTAAAGGGCGCCTGTAAATAAATAAAATAAAATCCAAAACCAACAAATAAAATTTGGAATTCCGTTTTTACATAGTTGTCATGTGGACGGTTCCAAAGTACCAACTTGTCAGTCAAGAATATAGCATATGAATACATAAATCATGAACAAATATTTGTTATCCTGTTTGTCACAATACCTCCTCAACTGAGCGTGACAATTGTGGCATTTTCACTTGACTGCTATTTTACAGAGTGCAGTGCATCATCACATACCTACATATCAACATGACTTTTTAGTTGTCAGACTCCTATGAATGAGCATAAAAAGGATCTTCCATCCTTTTGAAATTTCTCATTAAACTTTAATATAGGTTCGCATGACATTTGCATACAAAGCGTTTCGGTTTTGTGTGCCTCCTACATGCTTCATTCTCATACACAAATATATGCAAGAAAATAATCCTGATGCCCATCAGAAAAACCTCTATCCTCCAAGCATCATTTGAATACATAGTATCTAAGCCCTTAACTGTAGTTATGCATAGTTTGACTCAACAAGTCTGGGAGCTATAACGGTCTTTTTACGTTGGCAGTTATCTTCGGATTCCGATCCCGCACATGGATATGAAAGGTCGATATGATATTCTATAGCAGTAAGTAATTGGGATACATGAAATGTGATAGAGTTAAGGCGATAGGATGGGAGTTATCCTTGAATAAAGATTTACTATAGACTTCGAAAAGGAAGAGATATTGGAAAAGGTTGTCTGTTCTTTTTTTTTCCTGTTTTTCGTTTACTTTTCCGTATTCGATTAAACGAAACGGAATTTTTATGGAATCGCTCCCATGAGAGTAATCCGAAGTGAATATGCAAACTTGGGTTATTGGTGTTATAGGTTAGAACTTTCTCATATCAGCTTTTGAGAATTTATTGCTCAGATTGTATATAGAACGTGATAACGAGATTTTACGAGTCTTCGTTCTGGGAGAAGAAAAAAAAATCAATCTTTGCAAAATTGACAAATTTGAAATTCTTGGTATTCGGGTTGCTCATGTTGTTAGTATAGTTCATGTTGCTCGTGTCAAAGAGCAGAAGTTTGAAAAATTGTAAGAAGTAATTCCAAGAAATGGTAGACTCATATGGGCTTTATAAAATGTTGTTTTGCTTCTTAAGGATATAAACCTTCTTCAAATGTTATTTTTCTAAATTTACGACACCGAATGAGATTTTCTAAAATTGAATCAGACACAAAAGTAGATGAATCCTAATGTATATTATTTCTGATCTTAAAAGTAACAACTAGAAGGCTTCTTCTTTGCCAAAAATTTAAGTGTGTAAAAGGGTAGCTACATATGAATGAACCCATCCTTGCCACATACAAAAAAAAGAGAACAATGTTAACTGCCCTTTCATCCTGTAAATAAAACATCGTTCTTCACCTTCCTTACTAAAAGCTGCAGTAAAGTAATCGACACCCTTGAATTCTAATGCTTCCATCCATAATGTATGGCAAAAAACATACCCCTTAATGCAATGAGTACACATTGTAAATTAGAATCTACTCGCCCTCTCGTTTGAACTTTTCGAGTTAGAAAGCTTCTCGTACGTAATTTATTCCAACTTATCTGCAAAATTATCCCCGTGTTCACATTAGACTTTCATCACATGCTCTATCAGTATAATGCCTTCGGTAATACTCTAGAGAAGGAGGACTCGTATCCATCTACGATTTTTAAAAAGCCTTCCACACACAAAAACATGTGAAAAGAATGCCATTTGTGAGTAACACTTTTTTTGCCGCCCTAAATTACCATGTAGCACCCCTATTAAAAGTCATCCGAGCAAGGGATCTTTTGAGCTTAATCTGTGAAAACAAAAGTAAAAGTTCGAAAACATTATTTGTGCCCTCCCTTCTATTCCTACTCTAGGACCGAGAAAAAAAAAAAAACAAATTTTATTACTGCGAAAGTTCTAATGGATATGAGGTAGCTCGGATTTTTTGGTGTTCCTCGTTTGCTGCTCCTTTTTTTTTCTTATGGAAATGAAAGATAGAAATAAGCTATTCCCATTTCAGATTGCCGGAAAAAGTTTCAGCAATAAATTAAGTTCTTTTTTGATGTGAATTTCATAGATACCAAGCAACTTTGTAAAATTTACTCCAACAAACATAAGAGCATGATAATAACTTTATTATAGGGGAAAACAGCAAAAAATAAAAAACAAGCCAACACGAAGGGTAGTCTACTTTAAAACAAAAACATAAAAAAATATAACCTAAATGGTACAGAATTACCTCTGATAACAGACACTGCCGCCGCACCTTAAAGTTGTTCTCCTCTTCCCTTGACGAAAAGAAGGTCATTAGAAATACTTACTCCTTTCAGCAAAACAAAACCTTAACAACCGCATTGTGTTCCTAGAATCCTCGTTTGTTGTGAAAGCAGGGAATAGAATTCAAGTGATTATGCAAATTATTGTAAATGGCGCCCGGGAGAAGCAACCTTTTACAATAAGTTATAATTGACAATGTTTCTGGTTGTGGTGTTTCTATTGGAAATTTTCATCGATGTCTTGTGTGTTTGCTGTCTTTTGTGTTGATTGAGAAGCGTTGTTGTGGGACTTTTCTGAGAAAGGATCCCTTGAGCTTTATCGTTTCCTTTAATTGTAAATTAAATTTTCAACTTCTATCTTTCATTTCTGATTACGTCTAGGATGTGCTGGTGAGAGGTGAATTGTAGCTTTTTTCACGGAAGAAAAAAAAAACCCTTTTATGTTTGGGTCTACACAAATAAATCAAACTCAAACTGTTTTATGTTTTTCGGTTTTTACTTTTTATGTTTTTGTTTACTTTCAGTACGACTATAAAGTGCGGAATGAAAAGAAGAAAAAAGTTACAATAACAGTATCGGTGGATGGAGTAAAAGTATTATTGAAAAAAAGGAGAAGAAAAGTAAGTTTAATGCTTTTATTTCTAAATTTACTTGATTGTATGTACAATTTTTCTTTTTCTTTGGTATTTGTAGAAAAAACAATGGAATAGTGAACCGGAAGAATTTCTTTATCATCCGATTTATAGGATATTTTATGTTTCACATGACAGTAGCGATCTCAAAATATTTAGTTATATTGCCCGAGATTCTAGCACCGATAAATTTAAGTGCGCAGTATTTAAGAGCAACAAAAAGGTGAGTCATTTTTTTTTATTTTGAACACCTTTGAACCACAGACGATATTGATTTTCCAGATTTTTAAAATACTTTTTTTAAGCTTGTAAATATGTTATTTTAAATAATTTATGTTACACTACTGTTATTGGAATTTTAATACTACTTAAAATCATATAACTTGTTGACACATTTTGACATTTTCACTCTGAAAACAAAAATTCATTAAAATTTATAACTTAAAACTTGACTTGAATTTGAAAGTTATCCAGAAGACCTCGTCCTCTACAACGATGTCCTTCTGGTTTAGGATATAATTTTGAACTAGCTGAAGAAGTAAGACCTTATCTTTACCAATTATGGTGTCAAATCAATCGAATAAGATCGCGTTACCTTCCCTGTACATGTCTTGACATTAAATGAATCTGTGGCGGAGCGCTTGACAGGGCATGCTTACGCAGCCCTGAAACTCATGACAAATTTGTTGGTATTGATATGGTATTGCTTTTGAATTTTTTTGTGGACATACTTGTACTTAGCTTATCTATTAACGCTGAATGGTAGCAAATAACTTATGAGCGATTTTTATGAGAGTAAGTGTAGTTGATGCTGTTTAAGTGATTTCCAATATGAAAATGTTTATTTGTTGGACATGCTTTCTTCAGACCATATTTGATAGATGAAATGGTACATCCTTCTCACCAAGTCATATCCATCTAACTTCAAAGTCTTGTAGCAAGGACGTCTACTCTTTGTCGTTTTGAATTTTCAACATTTTCCTTCAAGATTGCATTTTACCTTTCCCACAAATCCCAAAGATCATCACCTGATGTGCGATCGCAAGCATTGGGTTTTCCAAATCCTCGACATGGGCTTCAGTTCTTATACGATGTTCTCCTGTTTGCCCCTGCAGGCTTTCCATTTTTTCCACTTCCATTGTATCCTTCCGAAAATCCTGCTTTTCTTCTTCCTTTTTTTATGCTTGTAGCATCTCTCTGTATGCTTCCCTGTTTATCTGAATTTTCGTATTAAGCCCAAGCAACAGTTTCTTACTGTAGAATTAATCGTTAAAGGGAATGAAAATATTTTGCTTTTGTAGACCAACGTTTAACGTTAAAATTTCTTACAGCTTACAAGAAGTGTTTTGATATTCATCCGGTCATCCAGAACAAACAAAAGAACTCACAACATTGTTGATCTAGAAAATGAAAAGTCCACTGTCACATAATTGAAAGAAAAAGTGTTTCATAATTCAAAACTGTAGAGCCTTTCAAGGCATGCAATCACGGTCGGTGCTGCAAATTGCTACAAATATCCCGGAGATATTGCTTTTTCATTTCCTTCTGAATCACTTCGTCTCTATAACATATCAAAGGCCTTTTTTTCCGGTTTTTATTTAATACTACTATAAATGGGAGCTGTTTTCAATTTGCACTACAAAGGATTTGGCTAGTTTACACACACCAAAGTTTAATGATTAAAAATCATTTTTCTGTTACTCATTATTTTTTGAGGTATAGAATTAAATCACTTTTCATGTGGTACTATAAAAACTATTTATTAAAAATGGGACCTAACATTTCAAAAATTATTAGTGAAATTCCTCTAAATTGAAAAGCAGCCCCAACAAAGTCCAGTTTCCCATCCACCCCGTGGTCGTGGGCAAAGCCTTTCCATCGAAAACAATATTATAGCCAAAAATGTTAAACATTGCTAACAAATGAACAATATCCATTTTAGGGTTTCTTTGTTGATTGATCCATGCTCCCTTTGATTAGCAATGTTCGATTTTTGTTTCACTTTCTTTTGTTATTCATCCCATGGCTGGCTGGCTGGTCGGCAAATTGAAAGCGCTCATGATTTATTTATGTTCTTTAACACTTGAAAAGAACACCAACAGCATAAATCTCTTATTCGGCATTTGTGGTCCTAGTCAGGGGCGGATAAGGAATAAATTCCTTTCTCTCGAATAGCATCACTAATCGAAACAAGCACCTTTTTTGCTTCTGTGATATAGCACACAAAACATTACAGGCCTGTATAATATCTTTGAATTATTCCATTTGCAATGAATTATCCATGGGTTACGGCTCGAAGAGTCTGAGTAAAGGTAGCAGGATGTACAAGACCTTCGCACTAAAACCACCTCTGTCCTTCCACGCCAAGCCTACTATTCCAATACAGTGGATTCGATTCTGAATATTATATTATTGTTTTTTCCACTAGACTGGGCCTACTTTGTTCATTGAATTAAATAGGGAAATTCAGGTGGAAACAAATGGTTAACAATATAGTGTATCCGTAACGCTTTGCATAATGTACCTTTGTTTGTGTATTGAGGCAATGCTATGATCCGTACGTCGAGACTCAAGAGTGTTTGGTATTCTATTAAAATATGTTGTATAGAAAAGAGGTTTCATTTTCATTGAGATCAGAGGGCAGGAGTCAGGCAAAAGGTACAACGAGCCTTAATAGTTTTAATTAATTACTATGCTTAGGGTTTACCTACAAGGAATCAATGAGTAGGGAGTAATGTACTCAATTCATTATGATGCTTCCAAAGATAATATCAAAGGTGAATTATGAAATTTATACATATTAAAACATTGATTTAAATTACTGCGGCTAATATCATAAATAAATTAGCTGTAATCTGAGGAATTTCGCTTGAGCTGCTTTGATTTTTGATGGAAGAAAGCTTACGTTTGTGAAGACAAGAGAATTTCTTGCCTTTTAAGTGTTGGGAAACGTGGTTATGAAAACTCATGTGGCTGTGAAAATTTTAAATTCGAATTTATAGTGAATAGTGAATTGAGTATAGAGCTCATTATCAATTTAACACTTTAGAAGTTGATCCGTCAGTTTAGCAGATTTTGATTGAAAACTGTTGAACTGTTGAACATGACCTTTGAGATTTCAGTTTTTGTTTTTTACTGGGGTACGAAATCTGATTCAATTTTGATTTGTTTTTATATCATTTTTTGAATATATCCGTACCACAGACGGTTCCAACAACAAAGCCCTATCCTTTTCTTCCAGTCGTTTGACGCTGACATCAAGTTAGTTTGAGTATGAACTGTTTCTCTTGAAATGCACGAAAACTACTCAACTTAAAATCAAACAGGTTTGGATTTAAAATTTACGTTTTTCTCTGAGTCATACCCACTCAAATATTAGATCCTTGAAGCGTTTTTTCACACCTAGGTATGACAAATGCCATTTATTCAATTGCTGCCATCATATTTATTACAAGCAATCGAATAAAACATTTCCATTTTTGTTGCATTAACACAAGTCTTATCTCCTACACTCATATGCTCCTTCAGGACATTCCCAGTTCAAAAAGCCAATCCTCTTATCCTGTCGACGATTTTATGATTGTTTATTTCTTTTGTTTTTATAGCCGTAGCCGAATAACATTAAGCAAGGTAAGAGCTTGCTATTCCCATAAATTTGACCCGAATTTTATTTTCTCATATTCCTGCTAAAAAAAAACGCTCAAAAGTTATCTCTCACTTAAGGAGCGAAAACATGAGAAAAGAAAACAATTCGTCCATTCCTCTGCGCTAGCTTTTGCTGGCTGCTGGAAACTGGTAATGGAAAGGATAACATCATCGAGCGAAAGTAAACATCCGCAAGGCAGTTAAATTTCTATGTAATATTGCCGCAAGGCTGTTTTTCTTGGATTTTCCTCACAATGGTCATGGAAATGATGGCGAAACGGATAAATGTGGCTTTTATTTTCATTTAAACGAACAATATCGAAGGTTTTTATATTTGTCGAAAATTTGTTGAAATGGAAAATTCAAATTTGATTTTTCAATTTTCACTCAAATGCTTGCAAAAAGCAAAATAAAAAGTAAAAAAACGACAAACAGAAGTATGTCGTGGCCATTATTTGTATTGACCTTTTCTTTGGCTTCCGGTCATGTCCTTTTCCGTTTATTCTTGTGGGGAGATTTTTTTTTCTGGCAAGGACATAAAATGGTTTAAAGTGTCGTTTGGTGCCTTAACCCTTGTTGGGCTAAGCACTTAATATGCATGAATTTTTAATGAAAATATGAACAGAAGAAAAAATACAGATTTGGTAAGAGAATTAAATGAATACTTAAACTATATAAGAAAAAAACAGGATTTTGTTTAAAATTTAAAAGGGTGTGTGCTTGTGTGTGCCTTTTGGACTTTGTGGGTTGTGAGAAATAGAAAAATTGTTGGCCGTTTTCCAGACGACCGCCAATATCTGTCGCTCAACTTTAATGTACTCGCTTTTCAGTTTGTCTGATGTTGATGTTCTGCCACGGGACTACAATATTCACCGGTAGTAATGTTGTAATGAGTCTATTCTTGTATTTATGCCAATACATCATGAGTTATTTTTAAGACAAGAACAATGAGCAAAGAAAAAACAGAAGGCAAGTAGGTAAAATTATTCTCTAACAATTTTGTTATTTGTAAGGTGAAGTTAAGAATTAACATTTGTAAATTTTATTAATGTTCCTACATCGTACACCTTTAGTTTTTGGATACCGACCAGAATTTAACTAAAACCAAGTTCTATATGTTATTTTTGTTTATCGTTCGTGGGATCATAATTAATTAAATAGTATTTAGGTAGGTACCTATAAGTGGTTTTGATGGAATACTAAGCATCGAGTAAAAATTCAAATTGTCAGATATGTATGAACTGTTTTTTTGCAAAGCAAGGCTTGATAGCTTTAAACTTTCTTAACTTTCAATTGACACAACCGCTTGATGACTTGAGGAAGTGAAGAAAAATAAACAATTTTATATAAGAGACCACCTGCTGGGAAGAACATAGCTAATACATTTTGGCGCGATATAATGGCGGCAGTGGAAACAGCGTCTCTCACCATGAATTGTCATTTTAAATTCAGTTCAATAATCTGTTTATTGAGACATTTGTTTATTGCTGGCAGATGGGGGCGAATTTGGAAAAAGTAAATATTTAGATAATAGTTATGGCCACGCGTTTGTGGCATGCAGTTTGGTGAATAGTGTTTACTTAATGATTTTTGTTTGAATAAGAAAAAGAAAGTGGGTTTTTAATTTCTTTTTCAATATTTAAAATGCTAACAATATAGTTATTTAAATTGTTTTAAGTAAAAAATGTTGCCAAAGTTGCTTCAAAAACGACTGTTTCCAACCTCCTACAACCTTGAAAACTAAAGAGAACGTATTCCTGTCATAAATTCAAGTTTTCAACAAAATGCATCCATAAAACTGCTCGAAAATAAAAATAGAAAAATGTTTTGTTTCGGTGAAAATTATTTTTTTCTTTTTTGAAAATTTCATGTTTCCAAGTTAATGCAGACAAACTACAGGTGATACTGCATATTCCCCACCCTCAAACTAATAAAATTTTCTCCTTTGTCTTTTCATCGATATACCTCTTCGAAAATCGTTTTTGAGTCTAAAAATACAATTTTCGGAACATTGCAAACATCACAAACGGAGCGCAGAGATACAAAAACAGAGAGCAAAAGTGAGTATTTCCACGTTCTGAACAGACGACTGAGTTCTCCAACCAGCCATATCCACCACAGGCCGTTGTTTTCGGTTTTCAATTCTCAACTTCTAGCCATCGGTCGCGAAACAATTGAACGTTCGTTTATCCACCTCCAATTTTGAAAATATTAGTGCGTATGGTACCAGCGAACAGAGACGGTCTTTCCCGAATAGAAAAAATATTTCGGTTTCGAAACAAGAAGAACCAATTTTGTATCTATGCAAAAGAAATGTTCAAAAATATGGTCCCCGGTGTGTGACAGTGAAATTTGTCGAAAGATTTATTTGTCTTCTTTTTGAGTTCGTGAATTTCATAAATTAATTTCAAAATGCGCAGCATTGAAATTTTGCAAGAAAGAGTGAAGATCGCGAATTGAAATAAAAAGCAGTGACACGAGCAAGAAAAAAAAAAACGTAATTCATTATGACCAAATGATTTTGTGACAGTTTAGCAAGTCTTGAACCGTCATAACTTTCAAATACCCATCAATTTCGAAACTGTGACACCTTTGAGCCACCTTGATGTCGCGAAATTAAAATTTTGAAGATGTAAGACAAAAAATTTGTCAAATTCCTTCACGTGACTGCGAAAAACCCACTCATCCGATCTATTGTCTGACTAACGTGTTTATTTCTGTTTGGACAGCCATATATAACCCGCAAACCATCAACGAAAATAAGTCCATAATATTTTTAATATTTTTGGGGGTTGTTTGGACTTTAGGGCGAGTCAAAATAAACAGTGAATGGTTTTTCAAAGTTCAAATATTTATTTTTGTTTTCCATTTTTTTTGACTGATTGAGCTAAAGGAATTTCTTAATTAGTTATTTCTCAACATTGTCTCGGATTTTCGAAAATTGGTGGAAAACAAAAAATCAAAACACGAAAAAAAATTTGCGAGAAATTCAATTACCGAGAAGTAATTTCCTCCTTTTTTTTAAGTAAAAACAACAAAAACACGTTATTTTCAAGTGGATACCTAATTAAAAATGTATTTTTGGAGACATAAGACTTTTCCAATATTTCTGTTGCTTTCTTTTTCGTTATTTTGCTTTTTTTGTTTTACTTGTGTATAGTTTTTGTTCTTCTAGGAATTATAAGCTTTTAAATTATTTTTAATGAATTTTTGACGTAGAAAGATTTGGGACCGACAGGTATTTATGAGGAAAAAGAATTGCGAAAAAAAAATATTTTTTGCGACATATTTTTGATTTAGTGAATTGTGGAATTTAAATTTGTACCTATATTTCACAGCAGATTTTGTTTACGTTTGTGAAGCAACATAGGATTCTGAGAATATCAATTCTTAAAACCGCTACATTCCATATCTTAGAACCGAACAAACAATTGTTAACAACAAAAATGGAATATTTTTTTTCTTTATTCAAAATATTTTGCAGGGAAATCAATGAACTTTTGCTTTGCGAACAAAATTTTGACGAACTTTTTCTACTCTATTTCGTGTATCACCAAAAAAAGAAGAAAACACATTTCAAATGTTGGCGAAAAATGTGACCTTTAATGTTGGGTTTGATCCTTGAAAAAGTTATTGCTTGATCTTTCGAACACTAAAAAAAATCCACTTCTTTGAATTGATGTTTGTGTTTTCGCCTATACGTGCGTCGTCTCTAGGGCCTGGCTATACCCTTATCGTCTAGATCACTTCCGGAAAACAGATAAATGTGAACATTTTGCTTTTCAAGTTTGTTTTTGTATTCAATTCGAAGTGTTTATTGTTTTGTGAACATTTGCCTGTTTTTAGTTTCAGGTCAAAAATCATATATCTGTAATGGTCTGTAGCAGAATTTGATGTTTTCGAGCGTAAACAAATGTTTGTGACGATCACACGTTCTTTAAAAATTAATGGTTGAATGTGGAACTGATGGCAAAGAATGTCCAAAATTCTGGGTAGTTCCAAAGACCAATGAGTGCTATAGACCTCATTCTTAAGTTCTGAAAACCGGTACGAGATGGTATTTCACGTTGTCTTAAAATTGCTTCTCGAAAACGTGGAAAAGAGAGTTTTATTTTTTAAAAAGGTAATGATGTTGCTTCATCTGTCTATCTATTTACACCTCTTAATCATGTTGATGTCCATTGGAGTTTCTTCAAGAATTTACTGAACTCTGTGATCAAAACTCTATTCCATTTATTCACCTTTAGTCGAAAGAGCAGTGGTACTGTCGAAAATATGATGAGCTTGGTACTCTCAGTCATGTTTCCCAAAATCCTTCTACCACCTGTGTGTTGCTACCGAAAATTGTTGTTCTACTTAACATGACCTCGTTTTCTATTAAAAACAAAACTTTCCACTTACAAAACCACCCACTAAGCTTATACTTTATTACAGTTGCTCACCTCAAAAACTTGAATATGTTTCACTTCCTGTGATGCACCAAGAAAACAAGTGTACTGAACGAAGGTGTTTCCTTGTCTTAAATTTTTCGTCACCTATTTCATCAAGATACGAATTTACTAGGTTATTTCTTAATTTCTTTTCATTTTACAAAAATTCAATAATTGTGTATGCTAACATACATAAATTTTCACAACTTTTTGTTGAGTTGTTTTCGTTATTTTCTTCGGGGAGACATCTCGTCGCCGGATTTATTGGATGTTACAACCTGACCAACCTCACACGCGCCCAAAAAATTGTGCAAGCAGAATCTATTTTAGCCGTTCAGTTTTTTTTTTTGTTTTTTTCAAAAAATGATGAAACATGTCGAAAAGTTTGTGTTTTGGTAGGTGCTGTCGTCACTCACCCTAAAAAATGAGTAAAAATAAGCTGTCAAATTTATGCGATAATATAAGAAAAGTGAAGCTCTCAAAGTTTTCTATAATCCTTAAAATTTTCGATGTAAAAAAGGGGTGTGTACTCTCACCAATCAATTGCTTTTCAAGCCACACTCCCATTTCAATCAAGGGCGTGGAAATTTGTAAAGCTGTTTGTTGCTCTATGCAAATGTTTATGGAAGTTCCTTACAAGAAAATAAAATTCTTTGAAATTCATATCGTCCTGATTTCAAACAAATTTCAAAATTCTCCGACAGACAAAGTCTCTCTCTGTACTAAATTCTAAGACAATCATTAGAAATTCATACGGACGGTAAATATTTAAACATATTTTTACAGGGGGCGAAAATTTCCATTCACAAAATAAATAATTTTATGTTTACTTTCGCACCATGGGAATTTTTAAGGTGTGTTGAGAGGATTCCGTTTTTCCCTGGAATTTTTTTTTTATAAACATTTATGCACTTTGTCTTGAATAATATTTTTCAATTTAGTTACTATGCGAGAGTTGTTTGCTTGTTTTAATCGAGGTGGCATTAATTGTGAACTCTATCGGTGTTTACTAACTCTCTTTGGGTTGAATAAATCATAGCCCACTCTTTGGACGAGTTCTTGGAATGCTTTGCAGAATATTTTATTCTTTGTTTATGTTGGAAATACCTTATTCTACACTCTGTCGGTTTTAGTAAGAGGGTGTTTTAAATAATTATGTTCTAAGTTTTTCTTAGTTTTAGAATTACTAAAACTTGTTTAAGGAGAAGTAATATCCTGAGTTGGGGTCAACCTCACTTAAAATACATGCATAAATAACTTACTTAGAAATTTCACGATACTGTAACCTTTCATCTTTTAAGATATAGAGAATATGGAGTTTGTAGTCTAATCACTTCAATTTCAACTTGACAAAATCTTACAAAAGTGGCCATATTTATTTTATTCTTTTAGAAGCATGAACACCCTGTACTCTTTACGACTGACACCTGACTCTCTTTTAATCTACCCTCAATCACACTAATGGAGCTCAAAAGTGTCACAAAAGAAAATCTTTGGCCATTAAAAAAATTAACCTCCACGCGCCAAAGTTTACTCTTAATTTCATCGTCTTCCCTCTGAATCTAGGTTAATGCCCCTGAACCGACAATCTGAAAAGAACTATTAATTAGAAAAATAAAGAAAAATCATTTATTATTTTAACCTAAAAAACAAGAAGTGTGTCCTTGAGTGTTGTTTTGACAAGAAGTGAACATATTCGATGGGAGACCTCGATCGAAATATATAAACTAAACAATTTATCGACAGACAGTGCCACCGGCCTTGAAGTCGTCAAAGTGGAAATCAGTCTATTAAGTGAGCAGAAAAAAAACTAAAAAAATAAACAAATTGTTCCATTGCCATGATGAAACACGAAAGCGTAATGACACCAGCAGCGACCCTCCCTATGGAGATGACCCACAAGCGCCACAACCACGACATGATACGTTGTATCAATGACGTATGGCATAGTAAAAAAGTCTCCACTACATCCGGATTGGCAGTAAATGGCCCAAAAAGTCCCATCGTTAAGGCCTTTGACTTCCTGCCATGGTCCCGCAGTCGCAGGCAAAATCATTTGGCCGCCAACGAAAAGAGAAACGAAGATGACAAAAAAGACCCCAACAATGCCCCCCAACATTATCAAAAAAACATATTCCGCAACGGGGGTGGAATTATTCGGGACATTCTGACAGACAGGCTTAACAAAGATCGTGCCAGAGATAGCAGCCTCGGTCGGGTGGACATGAAGCGTGTCCAAAAGAAATCCAAACAATTGTCAAGAAATAAAAGTCTCGACATTAATGAACTGATTGACACGGTTGAGAACGAGCTGGCGGCTGAGAAGAAACAGGATGTCCGCAATCGATTCATGGATGATACGTTTATTGAGAATATTATTATTCGAGCCAAATCCGAGGAGAATGATGGAAGGACGAAAGATTTGCAACATCCAGATAAGTCAAGCAACGGAAAACACATTCTGTTCAACGATGAGAACGTCGTGTATCTGATTAAGGAGGATGAAATTCGTTCCAACAAACGCCTAGGGAGAAGCAGTACATCGAAGAAAGATGACAACCAGCTTAGGAGCTCAAGCATGTCGCGAGGGAGCAATAGCCCCCGGCCATCGAGTATGGTGGAAGAAGGCACAAGCATTGTGAAGGGACGTTTGAGGTTCAAGAAATTGTCACAGGAAGAGAATAGCACTACAATGGTGTCATCAGCAACAAACAGGCGAAAAATATCAACAAATTTGGGTGGTGGCAAAGGAATTCCCCCAGCGTCGCCGTCTACATTGTCAACTTCGTCCTCTTCCTCAACATCAACAGCTGTTGCGGCAGATACTATAAGTAAGAGGGGAATTCTTCATAGACAAAATACAAGTCCAAATGTCATTGTGTCACTTGCTCCAAACCAAAATGCCAACCTCAACCATGAGTACGGATCGCAAGTCCTTAGACGACGAAGGAACTCTTTCACCGAAATAAACTTTGAAAACAATGGCAATAGCAGTTCGAGCAGCTTAGGAGTCAGTGTTAACGGGGCAGATGGAGGGGGTGCAGCTGTGACTGATGACAGACCAAAATCCGATAAGCCACGGAAAAAGCTTTCGTTTCGGGAGCCAGTGGTTGCGCCGCGGTGTGATGCCGAACGACGAGCAACGATAAGCACACCACAACAACAGACCCAGCAATATAAAAATCCCGAGGATACGTCGAGCAAGGTTTTTGACAATAAGTATGCTGCTGTCAACAACAATGGCGGTGGTATTACTGGTGGTGGTGGAGTGTCGAATAATGGCACTAGCAATGGCAATGGCCTTGGTGATGTTGATGCAGAGGTAAACATAGTTAAAATTATGGGAAATTTATCGTCTGTGTTGTCTTTGTTGTTATTTTATCACGCTTACAGCTTTTTAAGAAGAGTTACCAAAGTTTTTGTATTTTAATCAATTGTTGTTTATCTTTTCAGTCACATGCTATGCGTATTGTTAGGACCGTAGGACAAGCATTCGAAGTATGTCACAAATTTAACCTTCATAAGAATTCCTTAGATAATAACGAAGAACGGTCGGACGCATCGTCCGATCTGCTAGATGTCGAACGCACATCCGAGCAGCTAAGTGACGAGGATTTATCTAAAAAAGGTGAGTTTTTTTGCCAATCTCTATTGAGTCACTGTTGTGTTTGGGCTCAAGCAAAATCTGTTGATCATAAACAATAATAATCAGATCCTCGTGCAACAAATTGATGGCAAAACAAAAACATAGAAACCTATTCATATCTCTTCGTATCGATATAATAACCAAGAAATTAATGGTCATAAACAACAGAAACGCGTGCATTATAGTAATGACGTATGAAAGACGAAATTGGCCATTTTATTATTCTTCAGCTTACCACGTCAAAAATTTTGTATAAATATTTCCCACCTAAGTAAACATAATTTCCCCTTTTTTTACTTTTGACCTTTAAACATTTTGGAACGTGTGTTCGTCTTCGGTAGATATTATTTCATCATTTCAGCCTATTTAGGCAGCCGTTAGCGTCTGCTACTATTTTCTAGAAATTTGCACACAATTCAAATACTTTTTCTCCTCCACCACCATTCGAAATAGATAATTTTATAACAAATTAAAAAAAAAACGTCGAAAATGACCCCTCAGAGTAGCATCATCGAATTGGTTGCTCGCGTTTGTGTGTGATGGCAAAAAAAAAATCGGTTCAACGGGCAGTGTGTTTCGGTAAAATTATTTTTTTGAGAGCAAGGTGGCTGTTGACGTCACCATTTGGCCTGGCTTCAGCATCACCTTTAATCGACGACATCATTACAATGAAGACAGAAATAAATCTTCGGGGGGGCCATCGAACGACAGGCTGCACGAGAGCGGCCCGCAACTTGACGTGATATACTTAATTTTTTTTACACAACAGACAATAAATATATTTTTTATACATTCATATGTATGTTTGTCTGACAGAGAGTAATGAAATAAAATTGTATATAAATTGAGCAAAGCAAAAAAATAAACAAATGAAACACACTTTATTAATTAGTGTGTTTTCGAGCGGCTACGGCACGATTGTGGTAAATTAATGATTTGTTTAGTCCTGTATATGTGTCATCTTCATTCTGAATATTTTTTAAAAAAAGCATCAGTTTTTCAAAATTTCGAAAATCAATGAAATTTTATAATGAAAGCTTCCCGATCGAAAGAGCACAAGTTCAAGGTACCTAACATTTTTGTTGGTTCTTCGTTTCTTATGCAAATATTATTTCACTTTTTGGCCTTTTTATTCGAAAAACGAGGCCGTAATATTTTCTTAGATTTAATTATTGTCATTAAAATCAATGAGTACGGCTGTCTTCGGGGCTTTCACACACATTTCCCCGTAAATCCTTATGAAAGTGTACACAAAATGTTTGACGATAATTTTTGCATGAAATAAACAATATACAAATGATAATCGGCGAAAAGCAAATGTGTTTTCTAAACTTAAACATTTGAAAACAAATTTAATTGGTTTTAAATTTTTTTACGACCGTTCAAAAATAAGAACTAATTTTTGAGAAAATCAGTTTACGGTCAAATATTGTACTTTTATGACTTCCAGACGACTTAGAGTTTATAAAGTAATGTATAAATAAATAATTCAGATTTAGTGGTAAATTCAGCAGTCGGGTTTGTTGTGTTCACTACCTCTTTTCAACTGATTATCAAGCGCTAACTGATATCAAGCGCTAACATAGAAACTAGACTAGAGAGCTGTTTAAACTAGAATCATCTTATTCATGTTTTATGACTTTCGAGTGAAGAGATGTTAACTCGGTTTGTTTCGAGTATTTTTCGATGAATTATCTGCCGAATGTCACATGTCGGTTTTATATGAATTCGTGCTGTAATTTGTGATTTTGTTTGGAACTTATTCGAGTCTCACGCACAGACTTTGCGAGCTAACGAAATTTCAAAATCAGGTATTTCTAAGAGACGACCCCGTAGTTATTTAGCTCATGATTTCTAGGCAAGTATTGGGCCTACGCACACAAGGACTATTATAAATATGATTGCAAAAAAAATCACTTTTATCTTGTCATAACATTTTTCCTTCTTTTTCAAAATTTCAGAGCAAGTCGGAGTCACGCCAGATCTAACCCCGCCACAAAGACCTAATCATCTAGAATTAACATCTCAAATGAGCAGTGCCAATCAAAAACCATCACCTTGTGTACTCGTAAGTATAAACTACAAAAATATATTTTATACAATTATTTTTATTTTTAAACATTGACACTTTTTGCGGTTCCTGCTCTTATTTCAAACAAAAAAATATTCTTGACATCTTTGCAAAGTAAATTACGCCGTTCCAAAATAAAAATTTTATTTCATTTCTTTCCCTCTTTTTCACCACAAAGTCGCAATTATATTTACCTATGTGTGTCGGTACAGTGGGGTAATTCAGACAGTCATTGACTGCAACACAGCGACATTTAATGTTTTATTTTCTTGTCTGACTGCCAAAGTAATGTCTAAATGAATTTAAAATGTTCTTTTCTGATCATCATTCCGATGCAGCTGCGAGTTTAAAATTGGGAGCATGATTCAACTCAGCACTAGGTGTTCAAATGAAGACGATGGAAAAACATAAATCCATTATGACAATGCTGTCAATATTTAAAACCGAATAAAAATCCCACTTCCTCGTGACTTTGAATACTTTCTAAAAAAAAAACGCATTTAAACTAACCAGAAAGTACCCAGGTACATCCCCTTACCGTCAAAGAATAAAAGATACATCCGTGTTACATTGCCATTATAAACAGTGCAGCAGAATATTAACAACAATATTTACAAATTCTTACAATAGCACGTAAAATGGCTTGCTACTTGTGTTTCAAAAACCAGCAACGAGAAAGAAGAAAATCTGAAATATTAAGCAAAAACTTTTGTGAAATACGTTCGTGCCTCAGTGTAAACAAACAACGAAATAAAACGCATCACCGAGAAGTTGATTGCACGGACATCACATCTTTGATGTTTGCCTGTTAATCATCACACTGTCGATATTTTTTCCATTGTACAATTTTTGGGGATTTAATTTTTAAAATTGTTGCCAAAAATAGTTTTTTTTTTCTTTGCTTAGAAAAATAATAGAAATCCATCTGGTGAACATAAATATCTAATTTCCATCTAAATTGCTGTATTTTGAAAATTTAAATTTAAAACAATATTTATTACAGAATATTTTTTATGGTTACTTAAACAGTCTCGTTTGTTATTAAACAAACTAAAAAAAAGAAGAAAAATATTGGAACAAAGTTGCTTAGTGGTTTCCTTTCAGATTAATGGCACTTGGAATGGTTATTGTTTTTTGTACCGATTTGTTTATTAGTGGTTTCTAGTTTTTAAAAATAATACCGAATAGGAAAAAACCTAAACAACGAAGATGGATTAATTAACCAGTCAAGAGGATTCTCCGTAGTTATTGAGTGAAAAATTGCGATTTGAAGATTTGCCAATGACGTCAGTGGTTTGATAGTAAACACATTCTGTGAATTGTGTAAGAATAATGCCAAATGCAACATCCATTTGATCACAAAAGAGCTTTCACAGAAGTGTTTTGTTTTATGTTTATTTCATGGAATTTGCAGGGAGAGAATAATCCCCATAAATAGTATCTCCTTCCATAAAAAGATTATATATTGATGGTAAAAGGCCCGAGCAAATGATTTGGAAATGTGCTATTAAAATTAATCAAGCATTGCAGATGGAAATCTTGCACGTGTTATCTGTGTTTAATGGGAGGGAAGATCTTAAACCTTGTAGGAGAACATAAAATCGTTTTATTATCCGCAATCCATTTTCGAGTGAGATAAACCAATACATTGGTAGAATAATAAGGCAATTTTCTGAATAATAGAATATGAGTTAGGAGAAGACAATCTCGTTGTTCATTTTTGTTTTGTGGGTTGATGAGTTATGAGCTGATATTTGGGGTGACGTGAAATAACGCCCGACGAAATAAGGCCCGATAGGGCTTTATTTCCATTTCTTATGGAAATAAGACCCTTACCAGGGTTGGGGTCTTATTTCCATTGCAAGTACGAAATAAAGCCCGTGGGGCCTTATTTCGTTTTTCTGTTTTAGTAAAGCTAAGCTTCGATTTTTCTGATTGGTTGCAAAGCCTTCATAGTCGAGTTTTCAAAAATTTGCGCGAATTTTTTTATTTTCACACCCCAAATTGATTCTCTTTTGGGCAAAATTTTTTCTGCTCGCTTCGCTCGCAATTTAACCAAATCGATCTTGAATCTTTTCTATCATTATATCCTCATCCTCAATCGAAATAAAAAAAAAGATGCTCAGAATGAATTATTGAAATGCAGCATCTGCTAATTTTTTATGCATTACAGGATGTGTAATTGTGTAGTGGTTACTTTTTCAAATAGAACGAAACAGTAAAAGCTTGGAAAAATTATTTGCTAGACAACTAAAATAGGCTATGATATTAATAAAAAAGATCGGGCGATTTTTCATTATTTTCAGAGTGTTGAGAACTGAATTCGGTATGACTGAGTTTCTGAATGTTTACGGTCATTTGATTAAAAACAAAAAATCAGAGTCTTAAAAACTCGATTACTGAATGACTATATATGAAATTTATTTTAATTTTACGAATAACATTGCTCAATTCTTAAATTCTTATTTAAGTTTGTCTCGGGTAATATGGCAGTTCATTTCACGTTCGAAGAGAATTAGAACCAATAAATCATTAAGGACTTTAATTCCCACCGTACATGGGAACTAACCACACTCTACAAAAGTGGACCAAATCTTCACTTGGAGGAAACTAAATCCCTCAGTATAGTTAGTTCCCGTGGAGTTATTTCCCTCAACCGCTCGGAATAAGCAACAAAAATAAAAAATCGATTTCACGCGCCGTAAGCTGGGGTCATAATTCCATGAGAAATTTTGATGTACTTTCGACTCATTTACGTGGGTTATAAGTTCATAATCGATTTATGAAGTGGGTCAAAAGTCCTTTACGGACTTATGACTTACGAACTTATGACATTGCGCCGTTAAAATTTTTGAAACTTTGAAATTTTGCAAATAATCAAAAAATTGTTCTCCATCATTTACTCTTCAAAATACTTTTTTTTTTCTTTTAAATGGATGAATGGAGCACTTATCACTGCACTTTTTCATAAACAACTGATACACAGATCATGAAAGAGATGTTCTTCACATTTAAACAACAGTTATTGTTAAGCATATTGGTGCAATTGAGAGTAAATCTCTGTTTAAGAGCTTGCTAACAGCGGTAAAAAGGGGTCTTATTTCCAAGTTGGCATGGAAACCAGGCCCTATTTCAAGTTTTCTTATGTGTTTTGTAAATGCGGCCTTATTTCCATGTAAAATGCGGCTTTATTTCCATAATGCAATTGAAATAAGGCCCGCCGGGTGTTATTTCAATTTCAACATGGAAATAAGGCCCCTTTTAAGATGGGGCCTTATTTCGTCGGGCGTTATTTCACGTCACCGATGATTGGTATAGGTATATAAAATATCTCCAATTGATTTAAAGCGACGAAATTTGATTGGTCTCTACAAAAAGACCCGAGTCTTACCTGCGCATTTGGTACAACTTCTGCAAGGCCATCTTGTTTAACAACTCAAGTCTAAACATCGTCCTTGTTGAGGCCATCGTTCGATTGAAATTTTGATCTGCTGAATCGTCTTATAGCTGCCATTTATTTCTGCGATACGCTTTTTGGTCAGTTAAGAGTTGTCTTACTGTAAGACCTCTACTTGTTAAAGAAGCCTTATTTGACGGACATTGAATTTCCAATAGCTTAATCACTACAGAAAAAATTGTTCGTTAAGTAAACAAACTATCCCATCCAATCTGCAATTAATAACCAATTCAAGCGAACTCTTTGTTTCAGATTTTATCTACTTAATTAAATTCTGAAATTCATTGGCCAGCACAATTCGATTTACTATCTATCGAACTCAATTGTATTCGATTTCATATTTTGCTATTCAATTTACGTTAACTTCATTTCAACTTTTAATTCCTTTCTTTCATTTCAACAGACTGACGAGGAGAAATCGCCATCATCGCCCATATCGCCCAGCAGAGAAATCAACAAACTCAAGGATCAATTAGAACAACAAGCGATGCAAACTCGACAGGCACTGGCCCAATTGATGCTTGTCCGAGAGCAGTTGATATCCGAAACGAACGCAAGAATCGAAGCACAGGTATGTTAACATGAAAAAGTCCATGTACCCATCCATATCACTATACTTGAGAGACAGTTTTCAACTATCTCAATGTATTCTGATACTGAGACACATGCCTGGTGGGAAGTTCAAAATTAAATTCAATTTTTATTATGTATATTGCAGGCTCGCACTCAACAGTTGCTTCAGCAAAATAGAGAATTACTAGAGCATCTAGCTTCTTTGGGGGCGTATACGGATCCACAAGCCACCACCGGACTTACATCGGCCAATATAGCCTTGGCACCCCAGGTAAGAGAAATAAATTGAAAGCATGTGGACGTTTGATTTTTTGATATTTTGTTTTTGTGTTGCTGTCCTTTGATGTTGTTTACATATGTTAATTTTGTTTTTGTTTGCCTATTTGGCATCGATGAGTATGACAACCTTTTAAACAGGGTGTGTCTAAATAAAAAGAAATTATCACTCTGTAAGAATTCTAAAGAGCACTGTTCTTAATATACAAAAAATCTTCTTTTTATTTGGAACACCCTGTTTGATAATATGCCTTGCGTGCATTAGAATTCCATTCTGCCATTCAATTTTATAACAACTTTTTTAATGCTCGTGTTTGTTTTGATATAATTTTTATCGCGCAGTGAGACAAATTGTGTTTTTATTTTTATTGAGTTTTTAAGTGCTTGCATGATTGAAGTGCCTTGAAGTGCTTGAATTTTGTTTTAATTTTTTGAGTTTCCTTGTTTTGGTTGCTTTATGGCAACAGGACAAATGTCTTCATGCAAACTTTCAACTTTATTCCAGTCACAGCTGCAGATGCTCTTCCAAGAGCCCGCTGATTTGTCGGTTGCGTTAAGAAAAGCTGTTCTAGCATCAACAAATAACAACAACCTGGCAACCATAAATCAACAAATAAACAGTTTGGGGTCAATTAATCAGCAACTGACAACGCTGAGTCATCAGTTGAGTGGACTTAATCAGCAAAGTCAAAATTTACAGAATTTTCAAAACATCAGTGCCACAATACACCAACAGCAACAGCAACAGCAGCATCAACAACAACAGCAGCAGCAGCAACAACAACAACAGCAACTAACACCACCGCAACAACAACAGCAACAACATCAACAGTCTTCCCTACATCTGAGTAGTCCTTCAGTATCACAACCGTCTGGAAGTCCGATTCCACCAATGAATGCACTCCAGAGTTTTAGCAACCAATTCACAAACATATCCGCTCAGGGCAACCAACAAGACATGCTCTCCAAAGAGCTCTTTCAAATGAACCAAGAACTGCTGAACCGCCTGCAGAGCCTGAATCTCGGCCCCGGCAACAGTGGCACCATTCCAGGTTGTTTGAATGGAACAGGTGCCATGGGCAACACAAATTCCCCACACAACTCGTTCTTTTACGTCAATCCTATGTCCTGCAGTCCGAACAACAATAGCCCCTTCAATTTTCTAAGCACTCCCAGCTCACTTGGCAATCTCACGCCATCGCCAATGGGAACAATGAACCGAAATTCCTACTCGAACAGCCCGATCAACGAAGAACTTACCCTCAGCATAGACAAAAACCTTAATAGACTGGAAGAGAACCATAACTTTCAAAGATCCGTAGGGGCTTCCAATGGCAATTTGACCGGAGCGAGTGGCAGTGGGAATAGCAACATGGAGAGCAGTCGATCCTCAGCCGAGGCATCAACTTCCTCATCGCCAAATCGCACAAACGAACAACGTTTCAATACTGTGATGTTGAAAGTAACTGATGAGTCGGGAAATGTCACCAACCAGCGGAAGCTCTCAGCGACTCCAAGTTTCATTACACGAAGCACAAGTGAAAAAGTACCAAATCGAAGTCAAATGATGAGTCAAGTTCAGCGAACGGCTTGGGCGCGACACACGACCAAATAGGAAATTTAAGAAAAACAATTATTTAAAATTTAGTATTATGTTTAGATCGATGAAATTCTCCGAAGGGTTGGTGCTGAAAATTTGCCAAATTCTTTGACAGTATTATGAATTTCTTTATGAACGTTCGAAAAAAGTGATAAAGAAATCCAAACTTTTACCCAACACTTTTATTTGAATAGATTTTTCAACAGAATTTAAGTAAACAATTTTAAAGTGTACCTAAGTATAATTGCACACCATCATATCTTTTAGGTTTTAGAAATAATTTTAAGATAATAGCCCGACTGTATTGCAATGAACTAAGCCAAAATTAAATAAAACAAAACGCTCAAAAAATCAAATTATTTATAAGAAAATTTTAACGCCAAAGCATATTTCTTCTTCTTAAGTTTAAGTTAAACATTATTTTGTACATAAAACGAATATATTTTAGAAAAAATAAATTAGAACAAAATTAACGCGTCTTATTGATTACCTGGTCTAAAATAACGAATTATTATTTTTTTTTTCAATTTAGTTCGATTAACTGTATTTTTATGTAGATGTCACTTTTAGCTCGCAATAAATTGTTTTTTTAATTAAGAAACCAAGTGACTTTTAGAATGTTAAATAAAATATATTCAATTAAATCAAAAATATTGTTCTTAATATTTTATGTTGAATATTACAAATTAAAAAAAAATTAAATAATTAAATAAAGTATTGTGTTTTAATTTGTCAGCTTCAATGTTTTAGCCTTGTCTGTTTTCAATAATAACTAAATAACTGACAAGGACAAAGCTAAATTTACTTAAAAACATGTTTAAGTCCCAAATAATGACTGTTACCGAAGTTACAACGCAAAACAGTCAGAAAAAAAGTTACATATACGCCACAGTGACCAATTATGTCGTCTTGCAATTATATTTATCCAAGTGAAAAGAATTTTGAAAAAAAGACAAACAAAATAAGGACGAAAATTAAAGAATGAAACCAAAAAGGACACCCACAAAATTTATGTATCTCAAGTTCATTATATTTATCATTGATTGCTCAAAAAATGTTTTCTCTTACAACCAAATTTTAATGATAGTTTTTGTTTAAATTTATTCCCAACAGCTGTCGTCGACAGCCAAAGTGGCACGTTGGTTCCAGCAACTCCCTTGGCATACAGCATCGTTATCTCGGCCAGAAAGTGGATTCGTTTCGGGTGATTCACGCTCCGAAAAATACCACGACGATCATAACAGTGCCAAAGAACCCGATTATGATTTATGCGATGAATTTCTCCTGGTAGAGGGAAGCAGTAGTATTTGGACGAAAATGAGTGCAAAAAAACGTCGAAAGCTCCTTGGAATGCGACTGGGCAAAGTGACAACATTTTAGTATACAAAGAAACAACAACGAAAATGCATAACAACTCGTAAATACCGTTCTTTACAACGGTCCATTAATCTTTTGATGCACTTCAAAATAATACAAAACTCCCTTATTTAATGGAAAATCGATGTTCGACTAAAAATGCAAAGAATCATATTATGCATCATTTAACTAAACGAAAACAGAATGTCAGACGAGAGAAGGATAATACACAAAGTTCGATTTTTTTTTTTGTTCTTTTCTCAACCAGACAGACTTTCGAGAGGTTTTGTTCGACCTACCGTATTCACTTCTGTTGCTTTATTTTTAACTTCTCAAAGTTTTTATTTTGCATAAAGAAATTGAAATAAAAAATATATATGTCCTTTCAGGACACACACAAATATTTACATAGGTACAGAATAAGGAAGAGAATCTGTTAAGAAATTTGCTATTAAATGTGTCATGTTTTATTCATCAACCTTACCTTTCTCGTTTTCTTCGAGAGAAACGGACTTAAGAATAAAGAATTGTCTACGGATCTATGAAGGAGAAATAAATGTAATCAAAGTTCAGGAAGTGCTCAATTTCAGTTTTTTACTTAAGTAAAGTAAGAAAGTATAATAAATTTTTATTAAAATCTTAAACGTATTTCGAAGGTAAGCTTAAAATGCTCAAAAAAAAGATTGAGCATTTAATTTGTAGTTTAAAGTATGAAATTTAAATTGAATTTATGCAAATTCTATAAGCTATAACGAATTTAGAAATAAAGAAGTATTCTTAATTTTATTATAATTTAAATAATAATAATTCAATGAATAGTTATAGTTTCATGTCATTTTTCATTTCATATTGCTTTTAACTGAGACTGAATCATTTTGAATTCGTAGAAAATGGAGAGAAAAGAGAAAACGAAACAAATATTATTAATAATTTAACTTAATTTTATGTAACAAATAAATTTATTTTTTACGAAAGTAACCAAGTGGTTTTTATGTTTCTTTTTTTTTTCAAATTGGATTTAGGATTCCCAACTGCCCACTTTCACTCCTCCGAAATGACGTGAAATGCAGAATGTGATCTTTCGAAAATTAAAACTTTTATTCTTACAAGCCAGCGTATTAGTCTACTGACTGTAAAATTTCACTAAAAACGTGATCAAGTTCTGCAAAATGACTTTTCGCCAGCCCTGAATGCTAAAAATAGAGCAAACGTTACAACGAAAAAACGTTCAGAAAAATGTTACGTATACGTCACAGTGACCAGTTGAGTTTCTTTCAATCAAAATTGCCAAGTGAACAGAATCTTGTAAATAAGACAAATGAAATAAGGACTAAAAACAAAGAATGAAGCCAAAAAGGACACACACAAAATGTATTTTATATCCCACGTTCATTATATATTGTACCGTGATATTTACGGTTAGCTGCTTATAAAATGTTTCATCGTAAAAACAAATTTTGATGATAATTTTGGTTTTAATTTATTGCCAACAAAATAAATGTGAGAATGGTATGATTTGATCAGTAAACAAAAAGGTAATTTACATTTGTTGAACGAACATCCTATTTGATTAAATATGGAACATCAATAAGCTTAGAAGACCTTTAGAACTAATTGCAACCAACTCAAACGTTCCGAGTTGCTATTCAAGCGCTAAAACAGTAAGCACATACCTTAGTACAATACCCTAACTTTTTCATATTTATTATTATTAGTGACTGTTGTAAAATATCATATCCTTTTTGTATTTCTTTTCTCACTCGATTTGACCTGAATAATCGCAGTTCTAGGAACGCCAAGAAACTTATCGTTGGTACCTAACTGGAAATGAAAAATTCTTCCAAACACTTATTTCTTGAAAAATCACAAGCTTCTCGAAATCATTAAAGCTTGATGTATTTATTTTCTGATAAAAAAAGCACACTCGTCTTCACTCATGTCAATAAAATCTTGTATGATCCTTTGAAGGTTTTTATCATACGCATCAAGTTCAAGTATCCGTTAAGAGCGTTAAAAGAGAGTGTTAAATACTTTTCTTATTTCAACAAAAAAAGGAACAACGGATTTTCAGGATATCCCCACACGAAGCATTAAAACAGGTGCGCGGGGTAGTGTAAATAATGACAAATTAGAAAAGAAAAAAAACACCCTGGAATTTTAATCTAAATAACTTGAAGATATTTTAATGTTTGCCTGAAGGTTTCAATATGAAATGGAATTTTATTTCTTCGCACTTGCTACTCCTACCCATCACGTTTACAATAAAATGCACTCCTTTACAACAACACAGCTCTGAAACGTCTCTAAATCATCGTCCTGTATTTATTTAACTTACTGAGGGGGATTCAAATTTAATTACTTTCTCCCCTTCGAGGCTTAAGAGTTATTCCAATTCAACTCTCGACTTTTATTCAAATGGAAATGGTTTGGGGAAGGGGTTGGAAACGAATCGCGAGTGCACAGGAATTAATTACAAATTTACCTAAGATAGTGTCATGCTTGGTCTCAAGTCCCGGCATGGCGTGCCATCTTTTACATAGCGCTTCGTTGTTTTGTTTCCTCGGAAGATTTATTTCGTGGAATCTAAATTGAATTGCTGGGAAGATGATGGAATGAAGATTATTCGCACAAATATCATTAGGGATCGACCGACTTCCCCTCGGTTTGGGGCATAGATTCAGGTGATGATGGGATCATCCCCATCTACAAACAAGGGTTTTCTTGAGTGTTTTTTAAATAAAAACAGAAGCGCCTTTCAATATTTGGAGGTAAATGTTGATAGTTTTTATTAAGTCATAAGGGTTACTTTAAGGCAATGAATTTCAATTACAGGGAAGGGAAGCAATTGTCATTTTAAAAATGTTTCCACTTCCGCAATTATTATCTTCTATAACCTCCAGGTTGTTTCTTTTTCTTCCACATCACAAACAGCAGGTTCAAATTCATTTATATACCTTGTTCGTTTATTTAAAACAATTGCCTTTGACAAGTTCCATTTGCCTTCGAATAGAAAACAGGACAAATTTTTGGATTAACATTAAAAAGCGGCTCAATTCTTTGATTTTTTTGATTAATGAAAACAATTGTAAACGAGATTAGGGTGACGTCCACTAAATGAAAACAAAAGAGAAAAACATAAAAAAGACCAATTGATGGGGCTGCTAACTACCCCATTTGTCTTTTGGCTCTTCACTTGCAGACCGATTTTAACCCACAATGTTCAACAATTACAGGTGTTACCAAAATTATTCTCACTCTCAAACATTTACTGCCTCAAAAAATGAACAATTTTAAGAAAATTGGAATTTTAAACTCAAGAAAGTTTTAGTTTGTTGTTCGAAATTTTTTGATCGCGAGTATCCTTTGATTTGATGAAGGCTTAACTTTCCATACGTCGACGGTCGTTTGACTGAGAAGAGTCCAAGATACCTACGTATCGATTGGCTTCTCAAGACCCAATACAAATTGGTTGTCTCTGTGTTTTCTGTTGACTTGAATTAAATTTTGTTATCTTTCTCATGACCCCAATTTTCAATGACTGTAATGGATATTGATTTCACACATCATATGGAATCTATTGTTTTTCCATTCCAACTCCACCCATAAAATGTGGTGACATATATATTTTCCAAGTCTCCTTCTCTTGTACATAAATAAAAGAATTTTGAGAAAAATAAATAAAATCGAGCGAAAAATTCCAAACGTGACCTATATTTCCTAATAATTCTGAGCCCATCCTAACACATGTATAAGGACGAAACTTGGCCCTAATCCAGCTAGCCATCATACATGCTTGTGCACTTTTTCTTCGTTAAATCGGCTTTATCACCAATCCCATATCAAAAGCATTCACAAAGTACAGTTTCGTCCGCCTCGAACCACGAACAAAATAGCGGTTCATTGGAATTGAAAGCTTAGAAAAAAGGATCTTTAAAGGATACAGACCATGGATTACAGTGAAAGACATTAATTAAAAACGTGGTGCTGGATTCTTAGTCAGGATACAACAACGGATGTGTTTCTGCACTTGAATTTTTTTCTTTTATAACAGTTTGCACACGCAAATTTAAAGTCGTTGTCCGCACCTGTGGGAGCAGTCATTATGTTGTTTACACCCACACACTACGTGTTCGACATACACTCACTTTTTTTTTGTATTTTCTTTGTGGGATATGTAGGCTGGCTTACTCACATGTCACATATATGCTGAGGGGAAGCGTTTTCATCTTTGTTCAAAAAGCGGTGAAAGTGAATTATATGAGGTGGCCAGGTTACCCCCGTTTTTTAATTTAAATAAACATGTTTTGAAAGCGCTATATCATAACAAAGTTCAATTCATAAAAAATTTTAAAATAAATTTTTCTTGCTTTTCTAATCAAATCGAACCTTATCTAATTTTTCTAATTTAGTGCCTCTGGAACGACTAAACGGAATTAGGTAAACTGGTCAGTATAATCGTCGAATGGCCCGAGGGGATGACATGTAAAGTTCGGTATAGAGATTTCATGGGTACAAAGCATGCATACCATACAATACGCATGGTGCTCTTATTGACAAGAAAAGCTATTCCATGTTTTTTGTTCCATATGCTTGTCACTCTGACAAACGTTTAGTAAATCCGTCAACCATTAGCAGGACTAACTTTATCATCAAACACATTTCGCAGCCTATCCAACCTTCGCTCACGTGTGCCTCCTTAAAATTTTGTTAATGTAACATTATCCTTCTGACTGACATAGACACACGAAAAAGTGAAAAGCATGTTGTGCATGTACGAGCAGACCACACAGGATAGTCTATTGGTTAATTTTTTTTTTCGCTGCCACATATCATCGCAAGAACGCAAGTTGTAGTATATAACCACTGGGACAGGACGTCATATTAATGGCGTTGGACATAATACCTTCCAAGCGACTTCACTTGGCCTGTTAACATGATCTAATAGTTTCGTTGAACGTTTTGTGAAAATCAGACGTGTGCCATTCCTTGCAAAGTATTCGACGATAACGCAACAAGTCTCGGTCTCGAAAAAGAATTTTGTTTAAAATTCCTCCTCCCCAAAAAGGATATTGAGCAGAGAAAAAATATTGTCCGTTTAAATTGTGAAAAATAAAAGAGGCGAAAAAGTTTGCTTTCCTTTTTGGAACAAGAAGGGTGACAGTTTTTTCTTCTTTTTTCTTTCTCCAATTGAAAACCCCGCCATCGCATCATCATGAACAGACAAGCAACTAGTGGTGTGGAGGACATTAAGGACGAGGGCAAAAGTACATCGACAAAAAACGGTAATGGTAATGGCAATGGCACAAGTATTGGTGCTGTAAGTATAGATGACCGCGATGTTCGCCGCAACGCCAACCGGAAAAAAACGGGAATTCTTCGATTGGACATATCGAAACCTAGACATTCATCAGGTGGTTCAGTGGAATTCCGTGCCGAACCTGAATGGTTCGGAGAGGTGAGGTTGCTATGTAATAGTGTTGTGTGGTCTTGAGTAAATAAGCAACAGTTTACCTATACCTACATTCATTTACTGTTATTGGAATATAAGCTAAAGGTAATATAAGTGCCAGGCAATTCCAACTGCTAAGTGGTCAGGGAATATGAATGGGGAAAAATTGAGAACAAATTAAACGGAATTGTGCAATTGCAGGAAGAAATATTTTCTGTTTCACTTTGTTACTCACATTCGTTGCGTTTGTTACGGTTGTTTTATAGGACTATTTGTGCGGAAATTTTTGTTTCGGCTTTGGAACAGATATCGATTACGGATTTTTAATTTTCAAATGATGTGAACAGTTGATTGTGATTTTGGAAAAAAAAAAAGAAAAACGAACAAGATTTTCACCGATTTTAAAAAAGTAGCAGCCAATTTTTGGTGTGGAATTATTTCACTTCATATAAATTCAATACAAAATTAGTGAAAACATATTTGATTTCAAAATGTCGATTAAATTTTCTCGACCTAGTTTACGTGAAAGGGTTCATAACCTCCGCTTTGAAAAGGTGAGTATGGACGAGAGATTTAACAAAACCAAAAATGCAAGAAATAAGTGAAACATATTGCTCTTAATGTATTGGTTATTTTACAATGGAATCAAGCCAATCAGTAGCAATTTTTCAAAATTTGTTGCTTTTTGTTTGTGTAACCTTAAATCGGTCACTTATCTTGTATCATTTAATCAGAATAGCTATATTTAATTTTATTTTTAACAAAATTCAATAGAAAGTTTTCTAAGAAACTTTTGAAAATGACAAATGCAAATCGCAGCTTTCTGAATTGTTAAGACACAACTAAAAACTCAGTTCATACATTTGTTATAGCCGAATTTGTAAAAAGGGCCACGTCCTCATTTCGATACCGAAAGAATGAGAAATTACCAAATTTGAGTCTGCTGTTAACGCAGCATAAGATATAGGTACAGATGACGAAACACCGACCTAGGGGTGCCTTTGACTAAAACTACATTTCCAACACAATCAGTGAGCAAAATTTGTGTTTCACGAATGCAAAATATCCCCTATAGTCAAAGCCAGAAAAAAAATCTCCCCACAAATAAAAGGATTTGCTTCATTAGAAATTCCCAACTATCAGCTTAAGCCATTTTGAAAACAAATGCCAATCAAAACATCCTCTAAGTATCAAGGTTAACCCAAAAACAGTCTCATCTTCATTTTGTTCTGGTAAAGTTTGTCAAAACAATAAGCCAGATAATGAAGTATTTTGTTTTGTTTTCTAAGTTTCTGACATCACCGTCAAATTTAACCACAATTCCTAAGTCGATGGGAAACAAGTGTTTAAGCACCAATTCACAGAATTTCTGTTTATATTCCTGCGGATTGAAAATTCACTCGAAAGCTCCTACGCATTCAACACGAATTATTTGCGTCAACAAGCTTTTGAGTGGGAAATTTTCTCGTGAGTATGAAAACTCCCACAGTTCAAAAAAAAAAAACCACGAGTAACGGATATTCGCTGGAATTGACATATGCTTTTTACTTGCGACATATAGAATATATGGCAAGTATTGAATTCGTAAAAAAAAAAAAAATTTGAGATGAGGATGAGATATGACATTACGATGATAGAGAAGTCGAAAAAAGTGGGTCCGGCGATTCCGTCTGTCTGTCTGTCGGAAAGTTTACAGGCATACACAGGCTTAACTACTGGTCCGATTGACTTCAAATTTGAAAATTAGAGGTTTGAGCAAAAATTCATATCCCAATTTTTTTATTTTTGTTTTAAGATCAAAATTTAGGGTAGCCACCATACGATTTTTTTGGCCAAAAACCAAAACATTTTTTTTTCTCCAAAACGGCCCGATAGATTTTTTTAAAACTTTCTCGAGTTTAATTTTTTTAAACATTCATGTATTTTATGTAAAAAAAAATTTTTTGTATTGCTCCAAAACGGTACCTCCCATAGAACCGTTTTTTTGTTATTAGATTTTCTCGAAAATTGAAAGTCCGATTAGCGTAAGTTTTTTTTTGAAAGTACGTATATATTGTTCAAATAATATTTTGTTTTCAAAAAAAATTTAAATTTTTTTTTGGATTTTTAAAAAATATTTTTAACTTTTTTTTTTCAAAATTCTGTATCTCAAAAACGGATCAATTTTAAAAATCCAAATTGGAGTATAATATGTACATTTATATGGTCTTAAAAACTGCATACCCAAATTAATTTTAAAACATTTTTGAAAAATTTTATATATAAAAAATTAATTTAAAAAAAAACGGCTCCGACGATTTTCAAAAAAAAAAATTCAATAAATCAAGAATAAGGTTTGAGTTTGTTTGCAATTTAAATTTTTGGAATGAAATGTTTTTACGAGGTTCATTTTCAAATTTTAATTTTCTTAATGAATTCTAATTATTTTTATATATTGAGTTTTTTTTGCGTGAGTTACGTGTAAGCTGTAAGTAAGAGTGTAATCAGAATTGCTTAAAGTATATCTCTTATTTTAAAACTGCTTTTTGCAATTTAAGTAATCATAAATATTTAGTTTTAGCATGCAGGAGCAAGTTCGTACGACCCAGTCGTGCACATTTTTTCCCTTGTTTTTGTGTGCGGCAAATAACCTCTAAATCGCCGACTTCTGAATTGAACACATTTTTCATGCGATGACTTTTTCGTGTCCTTTTTAATGCTCTGCAGCGTAAGAAGCTTGCAACGATAATTTACACTGGGAGTGGTATTCGTTTTCCGCGTGTAGGCCGCAATAATGCAGCTAGAAAATTTGCCAATTCAAAGTTTAAAGGAAAATCATGTCTTATATATCACTGTGAAATTTCTGCTGGTCGGTCATGACGACACAATACACCACAACCCATAACAGAAAAGGTTTAAGGTCGACGTTATTTCTGAACATAAAATTGATTGTATCTTTTTCTTTAGAGTGAAAGTGTTGAATACAATGATATGTCTCACGCAAAGTGAGCATCAGAATGCAAGTTGATTCATTCGTTGACGAGGAAAGTTTTGTTTCCGTGAAACAGTTTCCATTTTTAAAATAATTCATTAGATTTTAAATTAATTTTAAGTGTCAGTCATGAGCGGTTCTACAAGTTCAAAAGTTAAGGATTTTTTTCTGTACGAAAAGAATATTCTTTTTATGACTCACGGCTCTGTTGGTGCTGTAAATGGGTCAAAACAATTTCAGCAACTTTCCATTCAGTATGTCTTAAGTCTATACAATCCTGTATCCTTATCATATTTCTAAATTTCCTATGCTTATTATAAAACACATAATTTTTGTTCGCGCCAAACTTCCCCGTCCGGGTTCTACGAACTACAATTCTAACGTTCCATCGTTATTAGATCATAACAACTAATTTATCGAGCGTCACACAATTGTACAATGGAATAAATCACAAAAGGAACTTTTATTACCAATCTCACAAACACGACGGCCGACACGATGATAGCGAGAGAAGACATTCACTTAAATCTACAATATGAGTTCGACACGTGAGTTCCTTTTAGTGTTTGGCCATTAAACTACCTCACATCCCTTGTGAGTTTATGTGTGTTGCTTCAAACGTGAACAGGCCAAGCACGTGTACTATAGCAAAAACCAACCAATACTTTAAAAGACAGAAACTAACTTAAACGAAAACGAAAGCGGCAACGAAAAAATATTCTTACCACCAAACTCTGAATATTAAAGTTGATTTTCTTCAATCAAACAATACTTCTACGCCCCAGATTTCGGATTCGAGGAGTTGTCGTTTAATTAACCAAATGCGGCCACAGCTCTTAGAAGTAAAAAACCAAGACCAGGGTCATGGGCTACGACCGAATAACACTCGAAGATGTCAACATTCTACACAGGTAGATATGTGTGGTGTATGTCGCGCCATTCCGAGCATGAAAATGTTCTATTCAAAAAATTTCTCAAAGCCATTAGATTAATGTCCTTTCTTATTCACATTGATATTTATACACGTTCACGTCACAGTCCAGTCACAGAGTCACAGTCACACATCACGGAAAGAGTATATTGAATAAAACAAAATCAAGAAAAGGTTTGTACGAAAAAGAATACAAACTCGTTCGTGGCAAAACCGTGCCAAAGGAGATGGGCGTGGATGACTTTATATTCCCTCAGCTCGCCATCATAATTCGCGATTTTCTATATCAACCCTTGCATGTTTGATTTACATTTACATGTTGTCCGGCGGCGGGCGTTGGACAATTTGGAATAGCACAAGCGAGCGGTGGGAAGTTTTGACTAGATTCGTTTCCCATTCCAAAGGGCCTTGTAAAAGAAAAATACAGAGGACACCCTGCCGGGATGGGTTCTCGTTCGAATTCATTCCACACATATCTGACGTTAGCTGCCTGTTATCCTGCCATCATATGATAAACGTACATATTTGGTAAGCCACGGAATCTATGAGTATCTATATTTTTTTTTATTAAAGAGAAATAGATTAGAAAATGAAGAAGCAGCGAATTTTATTGTAGTTTTCGACCACCTACCATGGAGGTTTTTTTATACTCAACGACCATTTACAGCACGGGGTTTGTCGAATCACAAGTTAGAAAAAATAGATCTGCTATTGTCTGGATGGTTCAGTCTTAGCAATCGACTCATCGGGCGAACGTCAACTCTTCGATAGAAAGCGGTTTCGGATTTTATTATTTAAAATAGAATTTTAATACATACATACATAGTGCAATTGATTTTGCTCCTTTAAAACTGGTTGAACAAATTATTTAAAGCGAGATATTTTAATATGTGATAAGTGAATAGTTTGTTTGCTTTTTCAAGTCTATTGAAATTGTTGATGGTCTCTTTTGTGGCAAAAATAGCTTACGAATCATTAAATACCTTAATCTTAAAAAAATATATGTTATTTACATATTACTCATGAATAATTTTCCAAGTGATGTATTAGAAATTTAAAAAGAGAAAAACATGTCTTCATAGCTATTTAAATTTTGAAAAAATCCTCAGTTATAACCTTAAAAAAGAAAGTAGTGATAAGAGTGAAGTGCTCCAAAATTGAAGGATTATACAAAAAAATATCTGCACATTTTTAAGCACTTGGATATTTCAGATTAAGTAGCAGTTTGGGTAAGCCTTATTATAAGTCGGCCTTTGAAAAGTTTGGAATTTAAGGAACTATCAAGAGCTTTAAGTTTTTTTTTTTTTTTTTGTTAAATAGCAGTATTGCTATATTTCTTATATAAAAAGAAAAATATTCCTTATTTTCAATAAAAATAAAAAAACAAAAATATTTAAATAAAAGTAGTTTTCTCATTTCTTTATACTTAAATATGAAATCTTATTTAATTCTTCTCTTTGCTTGAAATACATTTTTTTTTTTCAAATTGAAAAATATTATTTCATTCTTTTATAAGTATTACAAGTTTGGGTCACTCATGTTTGCTTTTTTTGTTTAGTCGGAATAACTGATTTTGAATCAGCAATATTTAAAAAGGAGGAAAAAAATTGCTAAGCAGTATATAAATAAGTTGTTATACGTATTTCATAATTTGCAAAAGTAGTTTTAATTAAATAAATATGAAAACTAAAGTGTGTAATATTTCTAGCAAAAAAAAAAAAATTAAGCAATATCAAGAGAACGTTAGGTAATAAAAAAAACAATAAATCTCCTTAAATAAAATCTTAACTATTACTAATTATACCCAGAACATGACTTGTCTTTTTAATAGTTTTCGAGTTCACGACTACATGCATAATGATGAAAGAAGTTAATGTAACCTGCAGGCCTTTGAATCTCGCTTTACTTTGGAAACAGCCATATATTTCGTTTAACTATTTCTGAAAAATTAATATCAACATTTTTTAAAAGAAAAGTCATCAACAAAATCAGTTCAAAATATTGTACCTATTTTTATGTTTCAGTATGTCTAGTTTATTAATTTTCTTTTTGCCACGTCAACCCAGTAACCATATGTGTTTATGAATGTTCATATTTTTTTCATTTTGCTAAAAGCTGCCGCTGAGGTGATTTATAACTTGATGTGTTTTATTTTGACTTACAAAAAAGACGAAGAGCCATCAAAGAGTTTGTTAAAATAAAATAAAAATAAGTTGCGGAAGAGATCTGAGTTCATAATTAAACGACGACTAGACTTCGCCAATGGATTTCGACCTTGATTTTGATATGCAACCAACTTTCTTCCAACCACAAGAAAATTCTTACATGCAAAGAAAAATACACTTTTAATCCAAAAATTCCCTCACAAAATCCTTTCGGTTGATTATCGGAGTAAAACTCATGTATTTTTTACATTTACATTTTTTTATAATTTTCAAGTGTCTTATTTGAGTTACAAATAAACCAAAAAAGATATGTTTTTATTGTAAATTTATTTCTTTAAAAATAAGAATTACTAATAAGAATAACTTTTGCTATTTAAGAGGGATGCAAATACCGACGATAGAGATTGACTAGCTTAAGTTACTGTTTCTAAGTTTTCGTGCTTGGATACGAAAGCTAAATAGGATATTCTGTTGGCCAATGACAAATTCACTAACATTGATATGCCCAATTTTGAGCCTTATGGTCAATTAATAGTATTGAATATACTAGTGGTTTGAACACTCTTCCAGTTATTTTAATCTTGGTTACAATTGCAAACACTTGCCTGCAGGAAAAACCACCATTCTCTATATAAAACGGCCATAGTTTACATCACTCAAATCCATGAGAATCATGGAGAACCAAGTTTTTTTTTACCTTTTTCGATTTTGTTACACCCGCATAAGGCCATAACTTATTTTAAAAGATGAGAATTATGGAGAACGATGCAAAATAATTCTTTCTTCAATTTCTTCTATTGAAGGGATTGTTTGACTGTACTATACAGAAAAGTCAAAATATTACGGAAGCTGATTTTTTTTGAATAAAAAAAAAAAATAAATAGTGAACAAAAATATTTTCATCTTCAAAATCTACAAAATCTAAACTAAATCAATAGCTCACAATTTGTACTGTTAAGCTCGGCGTGACATTGAAAACGAATTTTCGAGTACAGCGGACTAAGCTTCGATTTTTGTTTGTCTGTTCTTAATTTCATCACAATATGTTTCAACTTACAAATAGAAAAATTAAGAATAAATAATACAATAAACATAATTTCCTTTAATATGCGATATTGAACGAAATAGCTGAATATAATCTTGTGTGTTAAAGAGACAGTGACGAAAGTATACTCAAATTAAGATATATCAAGTAAACCTATTGATGGGAATTCGATAGAAAGTTTAAATGAAGTTTAAATATTGAGTTATAAATACAAAATACTCTGATAGTTAAAAATTACATTATTTCATTTAATAAAGCATCAATTTCTAGACGGTTGAATGAAAAAGACAATTTTTGACTGCTTTTAAAAATATTGATTTCACTCTCTCACACCTTATCTTTTTCGGTAGTCTAATTAACAAACGAGGAACAGTAACATACAAACAATGAAAAACATTGATTGTTTCTTATAGTAGGTACAGTTACAAGATTTCTTATTCTACGATTGGTTTTTAAAATGGTCCTGATAGCATGCTTTTGCTTGATCAGTAAAGATTCTATTTTATTAAAATAAGCACCAACCCAACAAGGTAAACCATATTATATTTTAGATTTGAATAGAGCATTGTAAACAAGTTTTAAAACAGGTAGATAGCAGTACATACTAACTGTTTTAGATAGATAACGGAATTATTCCAACTAAGTTTTTGGTCTAATATGATACCTAAATATTCAAAACTGCCGACTTGTTCAATTTGAAAACAGTTTTCATGGCAATCAGCTCGACATTTGAATATCAAATCTCCAAGAACAAATCGATTACACATTGGTGAGTAATAATATAAAGGTATATCCTTGACAACTTTTCCTTGGACCATTGCATAACATGAATTTTATGAAAATTGAACCACCTTCTTATCAAGTCGAGGTCAAAAGCCACGTTAGCAAAACTCAAAAAGAGTAATGGGCCCAAAACTTAAACTTGAGGAACACCCATGTTAACAAACCTTAATAACTGTATGCATTACCAATTTTAAAATATTGGTTACGGTTTGATAAATAGGAGGAGAACCATTTATTGATGTTGCCTCTGAAACCTGGGGTTGAATCGGCTAAATTCAAAAATGATTATGACATTTGTGATAGTCACATGTGATAATATGAAATTTTCCTTCTGCGTAAAGTTATCACAAAAAAAATTAAAACTGACATTTGTAAGTTTTTTTTTGTATTATTCCGTTAGATTTCTGTCTGTTTTTGCTTATTAAAAGCGATGAAACTGAGTTGATACTTATATACCTTACATAGACAAAATTTGTGATCTGGGATCATTTATTATTACAAATCACCTTAGCCGATTCCACTCCTGCTTTTCAAAGAATTTATCAAGTAGTAAACTTATGATTTACCATATCAAAAGCCTTGCTACTATCAATAAATAGAGTTGATGGTATTTGAGAAATAACTATAAAGGCTATAATATATTTCACCAGTTAATTTCAATAAAGTACTTTCAGTCGATTTGTCCTTCCTAAACCCGAACTGATAATCACTTAAAAAACTATTTTTTTTTTTCTAAAAATTCCTTTTTTTAAAAACTTTGGAAAACACTGATAAAATAGAAATAGGACGATAGTTATTCAGGGGCATTTTATTCCCTTTTTTATGTAAAGGTAGAACTACTGTAGTTTTAAGTCTGTCGGGAAAAACTCCTTCATACACTACACACAGAAGTTAAATAAATAACAGAGGACATCAGGGACATGAAAAGAAATTTGTTTTAGTACAAGGCTTGAAATATTGTCAGTTTGTAGTTTTGAGTGACATTAAATAAATAAATAAATAGAGTGGCGCGACAGCTCTTGAAGAGCCAAGGCCTAAGTAGCTTATTCTCATCAACAATTCTCTGGGTGCGTGTGAAGAATTGAGGGGACCTACAATTTAACGCCGATTCCGAACGGCAAAGTTGAGAATCACTTTTTCATGACAGATTGATACTCTTGGAAGTTGAGTCAGTTCTTCGCAAGAGGCAGTGCCCGTGAAAGATGAAATAAAAACTATGGGCACGAGTAGGACTCGAACCCACGACGGACGTTCTGCTTAGCAGCCAACGCTGAGTGACATTATAATTTTAGAAATTTCAAGTGCAGAAATGTCATTAAAGTAAACGCTGTCGGATTGAATACTATCTTGCACTAAACGTAGATTGAACAAATATGTATTTATTTCAAATGAAAAATTAACACGCAGTGTGTTTTGAGTCGGAAGAGACTATTTTATGAACAAATAATATTGAGCTTTTAAAAATAAAGAAGTTGTGTAGGTATGTTTAAGTTTCTTTACAGAACTAAGTTGGTATATCACAGAATTTTTTGACAAAAAAATTTAAATTGGCTTCAGTTAACATTTTTGTCAATTTTCAGTATTTAAGTTTATTTTTTGTATTGTAAATTACATGAAGTTACAAACTCTTAAACTTTAATTTGCGTCATTCTTAGGATGTAATGGATTTGTGTCCCCTGCATTACTTTTAATGATTTGATAACGATCCTAAAAAACAAGTCGAATTATTTGTATTGATCAGATAAATTGAACAAATCGTCTTTCAAAATGTATTACCCATCCAACCTTTGTTCTTCATTCATATTATAGCAAATCTATTATATTCAGCAAACTAATTTAATTCCATAGGATACAACAACTCCACCCGGTCCTATATCACCACATCAATTGTCAGTTAAATGGGCCTTGCAAAGTGATCTCAATGACCCTAACAAAAAATCAAAACCAATGCTAGGACACTTTGAACCCATTCCAGAGAATGGACAGAGGTGTGTACTATCAATCAGCTTCCTCACATACAGAACTCGAAATTGCAAATTAAAACAAAATTCCTCACATAATATCTGACTATTCCACTTGAATTCACCTTCTATTTTCTGCATTCAGATCACAAGAGGATAAGAGCAATGAACTGCCAGAGAATTTAACCAGCAACGTTCCCTTGGATGCAGTCGGTAAAAGTCCCTCTCATACATTTAAGCCCATTCAAAAGGCTCCATCAGTTTCATTCAAAGATTCTTATCATTCTTTCCATTTCAACGCCCATTTCAACAGGAGTTGAGCAACAGTATGACAACGAGGAAGATGAAGAGGAATATTCCGCATCAGTTTCGGCTATAATGCAAAGACGTGCCAGTGTACGGGGCACTCGTAAGCGTGGTAGCCGCAAATCTCGAAGAGCCTCAAGTCCGATGGATCACGTTTTGGATACCATTAGTCAAAGTGGAGGAGGCGCCAGCGGTGGTGTCGGTGGTATCGGCGGTGGAGGTGGCGATAGACGTCGTTCAAGTGTATTCACTACCAGCTCTGGAGAGTAAGCTTTTAACTTCTTATCCTTTCGTACTTACAAGAAATGAAAGTAATCATTTCTATGCTGCTATTTTTGATATATCGAAACGTTCCATTTCGTTTTGCTTGACTTTTTTAAGCACTGCCATTTCTTTCGACGACGGAACAAATCAGGACTCAACACAGGAGCAAATCTACGAGAACATCCGGCTGCACAAGGAAGTTATTCAGTCCGTTAAATTACAGCCATGGAATATAAGGAAAAAATTGAAGCTTGTTAGGCAGGTATGTGTAATGACCGCATTTCGCTTAAAACAAGAAAAATGAAATGCATTCTTAAATATTTAAAATTTAATCTAAATATTTGATTTGAAAATTCTTAAGTTTAAGTGTTTTTGCAAATAAAAAGAAATTTGAGAACGAAAACATTCTTCAAAGAGAGTCCAGAGAGTCCTTGTCCAAATGTCTGCACTTCACTTTACACATGATTGTGGTGTGGGCTGCGATTACCACCCATCCAATTGACTTTTTTGCTTTCACTTTATATTTTTTCTTGTCTTTCTTACCAAATACAGGCGAAAACATACGTAGCACGACATGAAGGAGCACTGCAGGAACGTTTTGCTTTATCAAGGAGTCTAAGAGACTTGTGGGCAAGGTTTAAAATTTTAATGGCAGCGGTAAGTGATTTTCCTCTCTGCAGGAAGCTTCCTTTTATACATGGCTTTTTTTTTGTCATGTCTTCTTTCTCCTTATCTACCTTTAAAGTTTTTCTTCGTCTTTGTCCTGGATTGAGTGAGACCCTGTTAGTGGTGTACATGATAAGTTGGAAAATATGGAGGTGTGATAGACCTGTTACGAGATGGAGCACACGAAAACGTTATGGGTGGCAATGATTCGGGTTTTGATTTTTGTGTGTGCCTCCTTAACAACCGCTTCCTGCAGAACTAAGCTTGTTTGTCTCTGGCATGGTGTTCTGCCTGCTGCATGCAAGCGGAAATTGCATTGAAAATCCTTTTAGTCGTTGGCGTTCTCTTCGTTGGTGTTGGCAACGACGACGGACAGTCGGTCGTGGAGATTGTAGAATGTCTCGTATTAAAATTCATGTCCTATACTCATGGAAGGTCGATTCGGTTTGTTGTTCTTGTGGGTGGGGAGAAAGTTCCTTGACTTTAATGCTGAAATATGAATATTCGGTTCAGACACTTGTGTCATATACATTTAAGGAAGGATGATGCACGACCCGACGTGGGTGCACGAGATAAACATTCCATAAGCTAAAAGCCAAATAACGCTCGTCAACGATGTCTCAAATGGATGAAAAATGTTCTTCCAGAGAAGGAAATTTAATTTTTAATTTCACATCTAGAGCCAGACGCAGTAGAGTATCGCTTCTTTTTCTCGGTGCAAGGATGCAGAATGTCATTATTTGAGATGAAGCTTATATAATCACGTGAATTGCGATGAGTTGAATAATTAATCACGGATATTGCTTGTTTTTCGCTTCAATGTCTGAAGAGAAACAATATAACGAATCAATTTTTTATTTTTACATTCTCTCGTGATCAACAAGGAAGAGTGCTGAATTAACGTGAACTTTAAAAATGACTTCCTTTAAAATAAAATCAATAAATCCTTAGACCTTACAGTAGTATGCATGTATCTTACACGTCTGTTGTTAAAAAAAAAAAAAATTGTTGCATACTCTGAGCAACTTCTGAGAGCAAATTGTAAAGTCTTAATTATGTATTACGTTTATCAGTTAATCCAAATATATATCTTTGCATTAAATTATCTTAAAATAATAATGTAGAAGATACACTTAAAAATTTAGATTATCGCTTTTGGCAAATATTTCGTTATTCTTGCGCCTACTTGAAATTGAATTAAGAATTCTAAACCATGTGCTTAAACGAGGCGTCTTCTCCACATTCCTCACATCCACAAAAATAATTTAAGATACCAATCGAAAGGTAGACAGAAAATTTATTTAACACGTTAAACCCAAATTTATTCAAATACTCGTCGTCGCCATATCATAGGTGTATCAGATATCCTCAGTTCTCTCTGTTTCACCCTAATTATATTAGCTTTATCTTTTTTGTTTCGAATTTGCATTTTTGTCTGAACTTCCTGAAGAGAAAGAGAATGGTATCTTCTAAGAATACATTATACGCTCTTCAAGTTCCTTTGCAATTTCGCTGATTTACATTCTCTGAAAAAAAAAAAAACCAAAACAACAACAGTGAAAGCTTTAGTATTTCAACATTAAGCATTCCATGCATGATACTGGTTAACTGCTTCGTTTCCATAGCCCAAACCCACACAACACAGGTAGAAAGCCTACTCGTGTATCAGAATTTCCTCGCACTACACAACGTTACCCTGAAACTCAATTGAATATCGCAAGAGAATCCTTTTCATCGGAAACTCAGTGAGCAAGAAAATTATACTAACAAACGATATACTAACAGACTAAGACTCTTCAAATTGACGACGCGACGCACGCTGGAAATAGGAACCGTGAGGCCAGCAGGGCGTTTTTCAAATCTATATCGCAAACACTCGCTCTGCTGTCGGCAGCAGAAAGTCTCACTCAATCACGGTTTCTAATATTCAAATTATCAAAATGTCGTTACCAATGTCAATATTACATTTTCACCAAACCCCACCCAGTCTCACTTCGAGTTCACAGAACTTTGTCACCTCATTTTGTGTGAGTGTTTGTTTTCTTTCACTTCTTTTTTTTTTGTTACAAAACAGCGTTGGCGCCATTGGAAACGTGAAACGAGCAGTTTCCTTACGGTCCTAATTCCATGGGAACTTCGCATAAAAGAAATCGAATCACACTTTGGATCGGGTGTCGCCTCCTATTTCACATTTCTGCGATGGCTTTTATGGGTTAATATAATGATGACTATACCGTTGGTAGCTTTCGTAATTGCACCTGAAGTAAGATTTTACAAATATTTCTTTTTTTTTCGCTCCGTGAAACTTTTCAAAGGAATTACTTGAACTAACTTTTTCAAACCCATTCTTCTCATTTGTGCGACTCAGGTTCTATCGACAAATCCGAATGAAGAAGATCCAAGGAAAAAAATGTCGGAAAGGGAACTGAAAGTCGCCGGGAATCTATTTACAATATGGGAATTCGAAGGATATCTCAAATATTCACCGTTATTTTATGGGTAAGTAGGGTGAGGGGAGTGAATTGCAAATCGATTGATGATGCTGTGTGATGATATCCTAGCTGACCTTTTTTTTATTTGTGAAATAAAATTTTATTGTAATTTTTGTTTTTGTCGTTTCTCTATTTCAGTTACTATTCAAGCAAATCGGGAGCAACGCGGAAAGGATACAATCTACCATTGGCGTATTTTTTAACAGCTGTTGCTGTATATGTCTATAGTTTTGTTGCAACTTTACGGAAGTGAGTTAAATTTTATGTGAATGGAATATTTTCATTTTGTTCTTTTGAGGGAAATGTCACTTATCTATTTTTATTGCTGAGTTTTTTGAGAGGTTGGGAGTTTGGTAAAATTTAGGATACATAGTTTCGTTGGATGTATTAAACGTATTTGTTGGAAAACTGTTATTGAATTATTATTATTATTATTATTAGCTGTTATTTCTGGGTACTCAAAATTAAATGGAAATTTAAAACAAAAGTAAAATTCACAAAAAAATTGCATTTCCTACCTGTTGGCTTGCAAGAGATTTGGTCGCAGAAATAAAAAAATTGTAAGAGATTCTGTTGAAAATTAGTGGAAACTGAATTTGTGTTAAATATATTGAAAAAAAAGTTAATTTTACAAATTTTTGGTGCTGGGCAAAGCTGGAGCGATAGCAATTTGGAATCAAATGATAGAAGAAAAATCGTTTCATTGTTCACTTCTGAAATGCAATTTTAAAATCAGTTTCAAGCAGCGCGAGGCTTTCGTTGCACTAACACAATTAAGATAGAGCCATAAAAAGTTTGAGATCTTAAAACCATATTTTTTAAATACAAACACAAATCTGTGATGCTTTTGCAAGTAATTTTAGTCAGTCTTTCATCGATACTCCCATATCTGTGGATACTGATTTCTTTGATTATCTGCGAAACTGTCCCCAAGTAACTTTCAACAATAGCTGCGTTTTATTATTACGATGATCTGATCCGGATCAGATCAAGAAAATAAAACAGCTTCTATCATCAATTTGTTTTTTACTTCAACTTTGGCAGCTGTTTTTAAATTTATTCATTCTGACAATCAGATCGGAGTTGCCCTACGATAATTTTGTTGAACGATTATTATGTTGTTTTTTTAAGGGAAAAGTGTTTGCTTTGTAATTGAAAAATATTTCATTACTGGATAGATGAATGTTGAAAGTGGCAGCACAGTTTTTATTGAAAATATACGCCAACGTTTCAACTTGTGTGCGGAAGAAGAACTAATTTTTGGATCACAAATATTGATCCAAGTAAAAAGCAGGATTTCAGTTTGTTGTTGTTACACATATAAATCAATGATCTGATCTGGATCATTGTGATAATAAAACGCAGCTAATGTTCTTATCGATTTTGAAAAACTTGTTAATTGTATGTGGCTCCTTAAGGAAGACTATTCTTTTGGTCCGGAAGGTATTCCACCCATTGTTTTTAAAAAAAATGTAGGATGGTTTTGGCTTTGCCTCCACGTAATATTGTTGAATTGTCATTAAAACTAGGAAAGTTTCCTAGCATGTGGAAAACTGCTTACATAACACCTGTTTTGAAGAAAGGAGACAAGTCTGATATTACAAATTATAGGCCTATATCTAAACTGTGTTGCATTCCAAATCTTTTCGAGCAAGTTGTTTGTTATAATTTAGTCTTCTAGTTCTACACCAAAAATTTCATATGCTTTGAACAGCATGGCTTAATGCAGAAACGGTTAACGGTGACAAACCTTCTTGAATTTTGGCATAATTGTTTAAATTCTATAGAAAATGGAAAGGAAGTTGATTGCGTTTACACTGATTTTTCCAAAGCGTTTGATCAACTTTCTCATACTATTATCAAGTTTAAATTGTATTCATATGGCTTTCCTTCAGGATTCGTCAAATGGTTTTCTTCTTTTCTTGATAATAGATCTCACCAAGTAAAATTCAGAAACTCTTACTCAAAACCTTTCATCGCCAAGTCGGGTGTACCACAAGGTAGTCATCTAAGGCCCCTTTTATTTATTTTAGCTATTAACGATGCTCCGTTAAGTGTTCGAAATAGTAAAATTCTTATCTTTCCTGATGATATGAAGATCTTCAAAAATATGTCATGCAATGAAAATCGCGTTCAACTGCAAGATGATATTAATAATTTTATTGTATGGTGTGAAAAGAATAATTTAAATCTTAATCCAGGAAAATTTCAGACAATGACAATTTGCAAAAAAAACGAAATCCTTCATCACATGATTATGCTATCTCCCAACACATCTTATCCCGTGTTATTAAAGCAAAGGACTTAGGAGTTCTTTTCACATCCAATTTAGATTTTTTCAGAACACATTAACAACATCGTCAACAAAGCTATTCAGTAAGCTTTATTAAGTTAGGATTTATTAAGCGTTGGTCCAAGGAATTTCTTGACCCTAACGATACCTTTAGCTTGTATAACAGTTTAGTTCGACCCCATCTCGAATATGCATCACAAGTTTTTTGATGCACCAGATATTCTACATTCTATCCTCTTTAGTTATCGAGGTGGAAATTATATTTTGAGTTCTCATAGTTCGATTAAAGTTCCTAAACATAGAACAGATGCAAGAACTTTGTCAAAGGAGAACAAATAATGATATTGTTTTCCTTCATCAAATTATTGCTGGTGTCACTGATGCTCCAGATATTCTAAATTCTTTGCTCTTTAATTATCGAGGTGGAGATTATATTTTTCGTTCTCATAGTTTGATTAAAGTTCCTAAACATAGAACAAACTACGGAATGCATGAGCCACTGACAAGAATGAGTAAGCTTTTGAATGCAAATGAAAACTTATTTGATTTTCCTATCAATAAATACACTTTAAAATAAATTCTTTGGACCAGTAAACCACGTTCTTAAATGTTTTCTGTATTTGTTTGTATTTTTTTGACTTTGTAAAATTGTTTGTTATCTATTCATGACTCTTTTTTACTTTTTTGTTTTTTTTTTTCATGTTTTTAAAATTTTTTTATTTCAAAATTTTGCATTTTTTTTTTATTTCTTGCAATATTTTAATTAAAAACTCTAAATTATTTTGTTTTTCCTTTTATACCTGCTTGCATTAAGCAGTCCCAAATTCTTATCTTCCTTAAATTCGTATGGCCATCACTTTTTTTATTTTATTTATTCCAAATATAATTTCAAATTAAGTGCCGATACGATTAACAACCGCAACTGTAATCGTACTCGGTGAAAATGGACCCCAGCGCGTGCGGTATCCGGGGGGGGGGGGGAAGAGGTGTGGGATTAAAAAAAAAATTATGAAACCTCTTTTGAACACTGTCAAAAAGATCAAATACAAATACAAGTTCTCTTTGTTCTCCTCTTAAGGCACCTCTAATAACAATCAAGATGAATCTCACGTTTGAACCTCATATGTTTGCTTCACGTTCCAGAACAAAAATAAAAAATCTTCATCTGAATAAATTTTTGAACAACACAGTTTATTATCAGATTACTCACACATAACAAACACTTTACCATTAGACAATAAATCCTTCTTACAGTATTTCCATGTCGATTACAAGAAAATCCCATAAAATACTTCCTTCTAGACCAAGCATCTCCTAAACCTAATTTTATAAATAATTATTCCATTAGATGTTCACAAATAATAGAAAAGCTTCGCAAATAAAATTCACTGTCAATTAATTTCGAGAGCCAATTTAGTACGTGACTTGAATTACCTCTTTGTCGCTGTTGTCATGCTATTGTCGTCGTTGCCACCAAACGGAGATAGCAACCAGTTCATCATCTCGTATATCCTTTGAGTAGCGATTGTTCGACAACAATATAATAAATTACAGTTGTCTTTCATCACAGCACAAGCCCGTGAAATATGGCGGAAATCTTTGTTGTTTTCATTAATTCCTTCCAAACTGCCACCTCCTGATCCTGCTGACTCACAACCCTAGGCACAAGTTCGATGAAAGTAACCTGACTTAACGAGTATAGGTGTAGGAAATTAACTGTATTAGGAGGAAGCAGACTTATTGACTTGAATGCTGTTATTATTATTACTTCCGTTAAAGTTAATAATCCAAAGTCAATAATTACACTTTCTCCCTTTTCACACCGTCAAACTGTTAGAATGGCGGAAAACTCGAGGAACTCAAAGCTTTCATCAAAAGACGATGAGTGTATTTTTTCATGGAAACTCTTCACCGGCTGGGATTTCATGATTGGTAAAGTTTCAATTTCCATCCCACTATAACGGTTATTTAGTTTCCATTTTATTGCGTTTTTTTTTTTTTAAACATAGGTCATGCGGAAACGGCTCATAATAGGATAGCATCTGTTGTTGTTGGCTTCAAGGAAGCACTGCTCGAGGAGGCAGAGAAGAAAAAGGACAACCGGAAGTACGCATACAATAACAAACAATTTGTGAAAACGAAAATAATAATATTTACTTCTGTCTGTTATTTTTTTGTTTGTCTTTCTTTCTTTTTCTTTATTTCGTCTGTCTGCGTCTATCGATTTCAGCTGGCGTATCATACTTCAAAGGATTCTCGTGAATATATTAGTTATTGGTCTTCTTGCTGCCTCGGGCTATACTGTAGTGTCCGCTGTTGACAGGTTATTGATTGTTTGTTTCGCATTTTAATTCAGTGGTGATATAAAAAATGTCGATCTTTTTTTTGACTTTTTGATTGAATATAAATAGGTCGGAAACAGTTGGAACCAATGCATCGTGGTACAGACGAAATGAAGTCAACGTGATTATGACTCTGTTGTCATTTTTTCTGCCAATGATTTTTGATGCATTGGGATTGTTCGAGAATTGGCATCCTAGGCAACAACTGCGATTGCAGCTTGCGAGGTAACTTTATTTGCTTTTATTGAAGTAATCACAGTATTGTCATTGGTTTCTTCTTCTTTTTTGTTTCAGAATTATGATTTTGAATTTGCTGAATTTGTACTCATTGATGTTTTCATTCATATACAAAATCACCGGCAAAGATGAGAGCCTTCAACTGTTGAAAGAAATCGATCAGAATGCGTCGACGGAAAGGACACAAATTGAAGAAATGCTCCAAGAACTAACTCTCCTTACTGGCTTGACCACAACTCAATCAAATCCAAACTCATCGCCTGCCTCATTAAGTTTCTCTGCAAATCCCTTAGGAAATTTGTTCAACCGAACAATGTGCTTCGTAGTTCCCGTGAATTGCTCAATACCTTTGCTTTCTCCAACTAGAACCTTAACTACATCGATGCTGTTGCTTAACTTAAGTACAACTACTCTTGTCTCGGACACATGGACAACGACGACAAGTCCATCGACCGCATCAAGTACAACAAGACCATACGATGAGGTTACCACTCCTCTCGACTTCCTAACGTCAACAACCATCTTAAACGACTTGATAACAAATCCGGGTAATACCTCAGTTGATCCATTTACGAGAGATGACTGGAGCACTAGTGATGCTAGTAGTACAACGATGTTTTTTGAAAACACTTCTCCACCGCCATTACCATCATCGTCATCGTCCAGCACCGTGGACAGCGTGGACTATCGATCTCAGTTTAATGATTCCTACTTTGACTATCATGACTATTTTGATAATTTTCAGTCCATGGATATTGAGGAAAATGAAGAGCAGGGCAAGGGAAATAATGATGGTCAAAGGGTTAGACGTTCAATTACTGGACCGTCGACGGAATACTTGTCATCTTCGACTAGTGAATACGAGTACATAGATTCAACTGATACGCGAACAACAGAGTCTGGGACAACTTTGAATTTTGCTTCAACAAATACCTACACTCTTGACCTGTCCAACTTGTCAACATTGACGGAACTCATGAGTTCCGTACCTACCGTAGAGACGACGACGACGTCAACTATTACAACGGATCCTGTACGTGACAAAGTCCTTGAGTACATATCCACTTTGAAGCCCGATGAACAAGCATCGACATCAACATCATCATCATCGACATCATCTACTGGGGAAGAGACCACTACCACCACCACCAATCCGACAACTATCCCCAGACCGAGTACAACAATTGCCGTCACTATCAGTAACAAACAAATGCAGGCCGAGAATTGCACACAAACAGTGTGCGTCACGATACCACCAGAGTATTGCACCACTCCGATGACACCCAAAGTGGACGAATTATCCTCGGCAGCCACAACTCCGAGTACCACAACGACAATAGCTCCCTTAATCCAAATGCAATATCATGAGGAAAGGCTGAAGAACCTAACGCAAATTATGGAAAATGTGCGTCGCAACTTGACAACAATGTGTTGGGAGACATCCTTGGGCCAGGAGCTTTCGAAAATTATCGTCTTCGATATGGTGAGTGTTTTGTTGTCGGTAGGGATTTTTATTTTCTTTTTTTATGGTATAACCGTATCTGAAATCACTTTTACAAAACATATTTAATCCTCTAACGGGATAAGGACTTCCAGCTGTCGCATATAACTTCTGATAAACAGTTGAAATTCGTCGCCCTTGTGAAAATACGCATCATACACCCAAAATTAACAAAGATTAAAAGAATGGACCTGAAAGTGCTACCTTGAGGTACCTTTTAACTTTTCTCCATTTTAATAGAAAAACGTTTGATGCATGGTAAATAATTGGTTCCCTCTCTTAATGTTGGAAGTATATTTACGTTCATGTTTCCCTTAGAAACTCAACGAGTTTTTATGCTTCCAGTACACCTCATCTTATGGAAGGACAAGTGGATTCTGTCTGAAACCTTTATTTTCCATCACTTTTCGCTTCGTTAAATGTTGTCTTACAAGATGTTTAAAGATTCTTCCTCTTCTTGCAACCAAAACATGCCCGGAGTTTTTCTGCACTCTTAATCGCGATTCCTTGTACACATATCCCATTCTGCTAGAAATTGTTTGTTGGCTCCTTAGAACAAGATTATTACTGTTTTCAGTTTTGTTTGTCTCATCTTCTTTTTTTCATTCAACCAACTGACGAACACAATCACTTCTGCCACAGCCAAGTCCCTGCTGTGCTAATGCTGATTCCTTCTGTTTTCCTAATGCCATTCCGATGTGGTGTATAGTATATGGAAATCGTGTTTTTAAAAATTTAAAAATATACCTCTATAACAATGGGAAATGTTTTCCTCCTGCAACAAGGAGGCAAATACGAAAAGGAAAACAATAAAACAAACTCAAAAAACGACCTACAGAACGTAAGTCCTTTGTGACTGATGGGATGTTCGTTCCATTTCGAATTCCAAGTGTTTTGATCGAACAGAAAGTCTGATTGCATTTCGGGTTTTGTAAAAAAAAAAAAACAAAAAAAACAGCAAAACAGAAATTGAAAAAGTTTTTTGCTCCACTCAACTCTCTAGAGGACAATTTTAAGGTCAAATGGGGTTTCAAAATGCTCATAGACGCCATAAAGGATTTTGTGAATTTGTTTGATGATTCAATCGATGGTTTTATGAATAATATCGAAAAGCAACTCAACGGCAAAGCGGGAATTTCACAACTCAAATGTTTGGAATCGCCAAAGGGCTATAGCTTTTGATCCATTGAACTAGTAAAAGTCTTATTTCAAAGCGGGCTAACCAGATTAAAGCTCCAAATTGAGCTGGTGTAGCCACTGATTTATTTTGCAACAATTTTCCCTCCCACTTGTTTATTTCACTTGGGCGCCACCGCCGCGCCGTTGAAAAGTTTTTAGTTTTCAGCACTCACTCTATATATCCTGTTGCTCCAATTAGAGATCCTTTATCTGGCTATTAAAAAAAACCACATTAAATACCACTTGCATCCATCACTTTAGCTCAGCAACCAAATCCTACCCAAACACACACACAAGCTCACACAAGTCAAGGATGTAATTGAAAACTCTTTACTCCTTCATAAACATACATATGTATATAGAATATAGTCATTGTGCCAATGTCCTGTTTAACTATAGTCACTTCCGCTTGCACATTCTGAGCGCACAGTAAACTTGCCTTATTTACATAATGCCAACTTAATTTGCAGATAATGTCCATAGTGGCACCACTTTGCATCGACTTCCTGCGAGCACTCTTCGTGCGCTACATTAATAAATACTGGTGTTGGGACATGGAGAAGACTTTCCCCCAGGTACGTATTCGATGTATTATGTCAATTTATCCAAACCCCACTATATTTCTGTACAAAATTCTACAGGAAACATTTAAACTTAATACAATCATCCCCATTTGCTTTAATTTTTTTTTTTTTTTGTCTTCTTGCTTCTTTACCGTTTTAGTATGGAGACTTTAAAATTGCCGAGAGTATCTTAAATTTGGTCTACAATCAAGGGCAAGTGTGGATGGGGATTTTCTTTTCGCCAGGACTTGTGATCATTAATTTTGTGAAGCTTATGATTTTGATGTACTTGCGGTCGTGGATTGTGCTAACTTGTAATGTTCCGCACGAAGTGGTTTTTAAGTGAGAAATTCACACTCATAAATTATTTCTCAGGATTTGTTTATGAGATTAAAAAATTGTTTGTGATTTAACAGGGCCTCGAAGTCAAATAACTTTTATCTGTCACTTCTTTTGACAATGCTGTTTTTGTGCGTACTTCCGGTTGGATATGCGATTGTGTGGCTTCGTCCTTCGTGGCATTGTGGACCGTTTTCGGATTATCCTCGGATTTCGGACTTCTTTACAACGACAATCATAAAGGGACTGCCTCCGTAAGTCTTAAAGGAATACTGTGTCCGATCAATGATAACAATCTCTTTCTAGAGAGCTCCACAAGCCTATTGAGTATTTGACTTCGCCAAGTACTGTGATTCCGTTGCTCCTATTGCTGACTCTGATTATTTATTACCTGGTATCGTTGACCGGAGCTCTTCGAGAAGCAAATCAGGACCTGAGGAACCAACTTGTAAAAGAAAGAGAAGAAGAGAGAAAGAAGATGTTCAAGATCCCTGACATAAAGAGTAACGAACAAGCAGCGACAGCTCTCACGAATCGTTGGAGAAAAGTTCTAGAAGCCTCGTCACCTGTTACACCAACAGGAACAAACCAACAGCCCCCTGATTTTGAAGAAGAAATAAAAAATCAACAGAGAAAAGGTATTAGAACTATTTTAGGTTTAAAAGCCTTATTTTCATTTTCTGTCTATTTTAGAGCTCATTGCCCGGATTATGAAAAAAGCTCTTCGAAAGAGTTCAGCCACTTCTGACGACGATAGTTTTGCCAGGGGAAAAGATGAAGATGACACCGACACTGAATATCATGAATCTCTTCCACATGATGAAGAGTCTAAAGAGAAGCTTTTTGGACTGTCAAAGTTGCAGCAAATTCGAAGAACTCGAAAACCGTCTCTTGTCGATATCGTTCAAATTGCCAAAAGTGAACAAGTCAAAACCAAAGATCCTCAACACCCATCCAAAAGCAGATTTAAGGTTGACAAGGTAAGCAAACCAGAAAAACCCGTCAAGACAGAGAAAGCAGTCAAGCCCGAAAAGAAGGATGACTGCGATAACGACAATGATCCCGACAGGAATTCAAGAGTTGTCTCAGAGAGACGAATGAGTTTATTGCAGAAGCAATCACCAGAAAGTGAAGAAATGCCAGCGAAACCCAATTTGTCAAAGATTGTAAGCAGCAATTTCGCAGTTATCAATGAAAAGTCTCCGGAAGCGTCAAAGAATCCAAAGAAAAAAACACCCAGGCCAGAACCGTTTAAGTTCGATGAGAAAGCAATAGAAAGAAAAAGATTAAAAGACAAAAAACATGCTGAGAGTGATGAGGAGACTGGGTCACTTGAGAAAGAAAGGAAGAAAAATGATGACTATTCTCCTGATCGTGAAAAGAAGAGACCTAAAAGCTCACCAGAAACAGAAAAGCACAAACATAAAGGTTCGCCAGAAAGAGAGAGAAAGAAATTCTCGAGGTCACCGGAGAATGACAAAAAGAAGCCCAGTGGGTCACCTTCAGAAAAAGACAACAAGAAACCACAAATTCATTATCCAGAGAAGGAGAATGAAAAGGAAAAAGAAAGAAAGAAATATCCAGCAGGTTCCCCCGAAAAGGAAAAGAAAAAGTCCACCAGTGATTCACCAGAGAAGAAAAAACTAAGTTCATCTCCCCAAGACGATGGCAAGGCCGAAGCGTTTTTCAATTTCTCGAAGCAAGGCCGCAGGAAAATCGGCAATCTTATGAATTTCGTGCGGGAAGCTGTCAAAAAAGCCGAGTTAAATTCCCCGAGCGATTCCCCACCATCGACGCCTTCGACAACAATTGAAGTTTCCCCAAATTTTGCATCAAGTTCGAAGCCTGAGTCGAGTAGCCAACACAAGCATAAGTCAGAGAAGTCATCTTCGAGTAGTTCTCCACATGCGAAACCAAAAGTCCGTCATCAAGCACCAATAATTGATTCAGAAGAAGACGATCAGCCGGGGCCAACTCCACCACCGGTTCGAAGTGGATCCCTGCGATGGAAGAACGAAAAACCAATTCCAGCTCGTCAAGACTCACAAGCGTCAGTTTGGTCAGATAATATTCCAACAATCACCATTAGCACAACCGGAAGTGAAGAATGCATCGTCGATTGCATTGCAGATAGCATGGAGATCAATCCGACGGAAGCTCACAATGGTGACACAATTGCGAATGGTGATCTAGATTTGGATTAAGAAATGTCTTTTTTATTAGATAAACTGTCGAACTCGACTTTGTTAAATACAATTTTTTTGTTAATATTTATAAACAAACCTAATAAATTCACTAGCTCTAGCTGCACAAGTTTTCAATCTGTTTTCATTCCACAAAGTGTGTTAAAATGGTTTAAAAGGAGACAACGCCTTTTTTGTTTAAACTTCCAATTTAAATATTAAACATTTTTTTTTCATTCTTTGTTGTGAGTACATTAACAGTCTTAATATGAAATCCTAGATGGCACTGTAACGACATGTTATCCTAGAAATTAACCACATGTAATAGCATAGACATACACCTTACAAAAGTGAATACTTCAACCATAAGTGGAATGTATTCTACTCGAAAAAGTTCAACGAATCAAAAGAGAAAATTGAATGAATATCCTTAGCTTTTCTTACCGGATCCGGATGTTTAGTTTTGCAGAGGAAAATAAATGGCGCAAGAAGTCTGAGCAATGAACCTCAATTTTGCTTGTTACGTGACAAAAGTTGTTCAAAGCTTACTTAAGTTTGGCTACGACAAGCATAACAATTATAAAAGAGAAAAACAAAGTTTTGGGGTTATTGCATCGAAGGAATTAAGCATTGTTCTTATCGAAAAAAAATAAGAATTTCAGATAAGAAATATTTAGAAAAAATTTCACCAGTTCTATTGTTCAAATAATGTTGTGAATAAAATGCCAAGGCATGGCGCTGGCACACTCTTCAGCAATGAGTCACGACTTAAGTAATATCAAAGCACCAAAAAAAAAAATTGTCGAAAACAACGGCTCTCTACAGATACAACTACTCGTTCTATTTTCTATCCTATCATGCTATTTGTTTTGACAAAATCGTAACAGGATGTCAGTGTATCATTATGTTTTCTGAAAGGCATGTCATGTTCGAACTATGAGAGAGAAGAGAAGAGAACTTGACTAGATTTTGTGATATGATTGTTAGTTATTTCAAGACCTTCCCATTGAAAATTAATTTTCATCATCTATAAGCTATACGAAAAAGGAATGTCTCTGAAGTTTGGCAGACTAATTGAAAACATATATGAAGACACTCGACCTGCTGTAATACAATTTGCAGACGACATTGTGCTGCTCGCATATACTCCAGAATCATTTCAACTAATGATTAATCGGATACACGAATATTCCAAACGTTGGGAATTAATTGTCAATTTAGATAAGTCGAAAGTGATGATCTTTAAAAACATAGAGGGAGAAATCGCCCAAACGAAAAGTGGAAATTCAATGGAGAATTGATTGAAATTGAAGTGGTTAAAGAGTTTAAGTACTTAGGAGTTACTTTTTGTGAAAACATTAAAACTGCAAGTGGATTACATAATTAGAAGCTTAAATTTGGCAGACTATCGTGTACCCAAAATAGCAGCTCTTAAGGCTATCAATTCAAGGAGTGGATGGTATCGCGAATGGCTTGAATTGGCAGAAAATTGTGGAATTAAATTGGTTTGTAATGTTGAGGACCTTTCCAAATTAAAAAACGACATGTACTAAATTATTTCCAAGGTAGATGAAGCAGCTAGAACCAAGTACATGGATGAAGCTTCAAACTCCTTACATCGTACGATCTACTGCCAGCTTAACCACAATTTGCAGCAGTTAAACTAGTTCCGTGATGAGCTTAGTGTTAGGGAAATATCAATAATGGTCAGACTACGAGCTGAAATTCTAAACCTGAACTATATACCTCACAGAGCAGATCTTCCAGTCATCTGCAATATATGCAACAGGATGAAGAGGGAAGACGTTGTGCATTTCTTAGGATAGTGTCCTACTCTAAGAGAAACCAGAAGATGTATCTTTGGAAAAGATTTTCTAACCATTGAAGAAGTCATATCCGAATTAAATCAAATGAATGTTTCTAAACTGTATCAGTTCTGTACAATTGCTTTAAGATATCGAAATAGAATCTTACAAGGCCTTTTTCGATGAAACACGTTTTTTTATTCTTATTTTTATGTGATAATTGCTAAATAAAATAAATTAAAAATCGCTATTTATACAATTTAAAGTCAAATTCAAAAAATAAATAATATTGTAAAAGTATATAAATAGTCAATCCGGCAGACGACAGATAGCCATGTCTAATGATTTTGTTTTATATTAAAATGTTACATTAATTTTATTAATTATGAATGAAATCAATATTAATCTTAAAAAAAATCTAAAAATCATTGTAGTTCTTGTTTCAAATTCACAGAAGATTGCAACTGACAACAATTCTATAAACTCAAAGTCTCCTCTTCGTCATATTGATGATAAGGCGGTTGCGCGTATACACTATAGCAACATGATTAAAACATAAAAAGCTAGTCGTCATCTTAAATGGGATCAAATGTCATGCTGGAGTGCTTGATAACTTGGCTTTAGAATTCCAAACTCGAGTATCGTCCAAACATAGCTGAAACTGAACATGGATCACTTTTGTACAACAAACAAAGAACGAAATCTGTGCAAATTTTGTTGAATATGTAAGAAAAATTAAAAAATTACATTTCGTGAGATGTCCACAAATTTCTGGATGCTCAAATTGCTTATCACATCACTCTGTCATTGCAAAGATTATAGAATTACGTGATCATCTCAGTTTATAATCATAGACAACAATTAGAACTGCATTTCATGTGGGTGGAAATGCTTGTATACATATCTCAACCTTGCCATTCATTGTTGAATTGCATTTTGTTATAGTTCAACTTACAACGATCTCAGAATACACAATTCATTCATGGGCTCATTAACAAGTGTTCTATAGAAATAGAACATTATTTCTTGATGATTTCAGCAGGAAAAAATTACTCGAGTTTCGTATGTTCTGTACCTACACAGATTCATCTCAGCATCATTTTTTCATATTGTGATCTCATTTGATGACAAAAATGTTGATGGTAGTTTTTCGGTCACAATTTTATGTCCGCTTCTTTTTTAAACATTTTCAAAATTGAATATAAAAAAGACTAAATTCTTAGACCAACGAACTCTTATCAGGAAATAATGTATTGATAACATTTGATCTTTTATAATTCACAAAACCCTAATTTCGTTATTTTTAAAAGCCGACACATGAATTCAAGTTACAAAATTCTTGTCAATAGTTTTGCTTTCAAGGAACTCAAGCAATTAGATACCTTCTGTGCTTGCCTACCAAATGTCTACCAATAAATACACATATTTGCCTACCTGATACATTCAACACACCTGAATATTATTTTGTTTACATTCATAATTTGAGAAGTTGAAAAAACCGAAGATCTTCCTCATGCCCATTGCGATTGCCATTGATCACACAAAGGCTAGGTGCGGGTGTGAAAAATAGCAGACGAAAGAAAAAGTATTGCTGGAAGTGGAATTGGAAATTTGGAATACCTATATTTCTCCGAAGAATTTTCTCCGGTTCTCTTGCTTAGCACAAATGCATTTGTATCTGTACTCTTGAACAATGATGACATTTCGTCAGATTCAATAAAATGTTGTTTTGTTTATGTTTATGACTTCGTTTTGTATTCTAAGTTATTGATGTGTTTGTGTGCGAGAATATATCTGAAAGTCATAAAACTCCCGCGATCTTCAACTGCACTGGAATTCGCCATTGGAATATAACGAAACAATAAAGAAACGAAAGAGACAAAGATTTCTTTACAAAACATTAAAGCATATCTTAAAGTTGATATTAAAGTACTATGATAGGGTTGCCATACTGTAAAAACTCATCTTTTAAGGAAATTCAGATCGTCTACCGACGAGTATTTTCATCATCTGAATAACATTTTTACCCCGGTACGGTCAATTTTTCTACTCTTTACTTCATAAAAATATCCTTAGAGCTGTTTTCGACCCCGTTCCAATTTCGTGAGGGAACCGTTCAAAACGTTGAAATCACGTCTAACTGCAAAAACAAACGAACTATGTATAGGTTCAGGATTCCCATTATTTATCGTTCGGCAAATTTGTTTCCTAAAATATTTTCATGCCTCAAACAAAATACCAGAAATTTGTTTCAAACAATTTGAACAAAGAGATGAATAATGATAATGTTTCTTTGATTTAGGATTAAAGTATTTTATAACAAATAACTTTCAAATATGGCAACCCTCTTTGCTCGATCACTTCATTTCCCATGGTTATCTTTTTTGTGTTTCTTTTTCTTTTCATTATTTTGTTCAAGAGTCGGAATGACTGAGTCCACACTAGTCAAGAAAAAATATAATCATCGACAACCAGCCTTCCAATCCGTACGGAGTAACTTCTCTTGTACAGTAGGTTTTGATCTCGCGACGGATTCGGGCGGTGGTTCATTACACTTGTGATCTTGTAATTCTTTCAGTTTATTTTTAATACATTTGTTCTTAAAATCTGAAATAAACCCTAAATAGATGTTATTTAATATTGAGAAATACCTTGTTTTTCTTATACCATTGCACTTATAGTGCAATAATTGTGGAATAACCCATTTCCGTTTCCATCCACTTTTTCGACTGATCTCTTTCTTCAGATAACGATCTTCAAGTGCCTTATGTTCAGTGTACTTACAATGTTGCCTTGTAAGAAGCAACAAAAAAATAAATAAAGTGCGTTGACTGGGATGAAATATTTATCCAGAAATTAAAGTCAACATTTTAGTTAATCGTTTTTTGAAGAAAAGAAAAAATATTGAAAAGATAAAAGAGCAATTGCTTATAGTGAAAAGTGCATCGACGACGCGACGTATTGCATTTTTTTTCGACATAATTTTTCTTTCAGTTTGTATGTATGTGTGTTCGTGAAAATTGTGTGTTTTCTCAACATATGGCTATCACGTTTTATATTTCTTTGACTTTCTGAACAAAATCCTGAATTTCTAATCTGCAAAAGTGAAACCCTAAAAAAAAAATCTTCCACAAAAATAATGAAACTACTGCTTGTGGCATTTAGAAGCAGGAAAGAGGGCAAAAGTTTATCGTTTCGACTAAGGAAACTAATTTGATTCTTATATTTCTTATTTTTTTTTTGTATAATCTCGAAGTGTATTTGTGTTGTTGTACAGCGGATGTGTCCCTATTCCAAGAATTTCTCATATCAGCATTGGGAAAATAAAATTCGAAAAAAAAAAAAACTCCGAAAGACTGACAAAAAAGTTGGTCGTGTCGTTGTTCGGCTTCGACTGTGTGCAGTGGCAACGGGTTAAGAAATCGGTCTTGCTTTGAATAAATCCGATTCGGTATTATTTGGGCCTTAAATGCTGTGGGAGTGAATTGGTTCGAGCGTTTCGTTTGATCGAAATAAAATATATCAGAACGAATGATTGTGATTGATTTTTCACTTTGATTTTTTTTTTGCATAAGCCACGGTCTGATTTTCTTCGCACTTCCTCTTTCGACTCGCATGAAGTACCATCATACAATTTATATCTACTCCATCCATCTTAGTCTTGAAATCCACAGTCTTATTTGTTTATACAAAATTCATTTCTATTTCTGTCCCTCAAGAGACCCGCAATAATTGAAGTCCGGTACGAGTCTATCCGTCGAGTATGGTAGATTTGCTTTAATAAGTTATGCCGGTTATTTTTTTTTGTCAATAATTTTTTTGAGTACAAACAGATGGTGGAATAAATATAAACGCGTATCAGTAGATTCAATTCGTCTCGCTGAGATCATTCTGTTGGATACACAATTCGATTTGAACCGTATAATATCTTGCAAGTTAATTAAACCGAAAACTGTATCTAATTGTTTTAATTTTCTGTTTTTAGTTTGCCAAGTGTGTGTATATCTTCCGCAACTTCATCGCATAATTTCTTTAAGTGATACTCTGTTCTTGCAAATAATTAAAATAAATCATCATTCCCAATTAAAATGTTGAATTAAAAAAAAATATATTCGACAATCAAGTGATCAAATAAGTAGTTAGATTAAAACAAAAATAGAGTTAAAGAAAAAATAATTAAAAATACCAAAAATGAAAAGGATTAAGTGGTCGGCGAGAAATGTTGCGGCTAGTGTGCTGTTAGTGTTCTTATTCATTTACCATGCTCCTTCAGATGCTGCTGTCCACGAAGAAACAACTTTTATGCCAGCTTTGGAATGCTACGATCCATATCGACGACCTCAGGTATGTTATTGTTGTTAATTTTCAAAATTGCTTTTGGATGGTAAATATTTGCTTAGCCTTTAACCATTGTTTGAAATTCATTGTGTATAAGGCAAAGTTAATATTTAAACATAAATTAGAATTTGGGTGCTTAAGTGGATTCATTCACAATTATTTTTTCTTGAATTCTATTTTATGATCTCATCGAAACGGATTTTGTCTTTGGGTTAATGGTTGATTTATTGTTGTCTGCAGATGTTTTTGTTTTTTTAAAGAAATCGTTTTAAGTACTTGACATTGAAGAGAAACATAATATACTTAAGAGGATTAAATATAAAAGCTTGTGAAAAAGTTTTTTTTCTTTGGTTGACTTTCCCAATTGTTCTATTTGATTTAAGTTTTACAAAAGCTGACAAAAATGGGTCCGACTCTTTTCTGCGTCACCTTGCACTGAGAACAAGCTCTGATTCAATTTCTGTCGTGGTAATGTCGTGGATTATACACAAAATTTATGAAAATTAAAGACTTGAGATGGTCGTAAAATAAGCATAAATCAAAAGAGTCCTTGGGAGTGTGTCCCTGGCTATAAATTGGTTTGAAAACATCAATGAAACAATTGAAAGAAAAAAAGATATCAAACAATATGTTTCACTCTAATAATTGACACCAATAAAATGAAACGTTGTAAACAAAAATTACTTTTGAAGTTGTACAATATCCTTTAGATTTAAACAAAAAATATCAATAGAAAAATTTCATCTTGATTAGTTCACACATCACGTCTTTTTAAATGAGATTTTCGAGTTATAAAATTTCAAAAACATTAATTCTTCATTTAAGGAGGTTCACATTCAGCACCAAGTTTTTAAACTTCTTTCGCTTTGGCGGATTTATGTAACGTGAACATTAATAACTCCCACCTTAATGCTTAATGAATAATGACATTTCTGATTTTTCTTCCCGAACATACCCTGCACAAAACAGCTGTTTTTTTTTTTTTTTTTTTTTACATAAGTTTGTATTGTGTGTTCTCAAGCAGAAAATCAATCTTGGTAGTACTTCTCGTTCTATATACAAGGCTTTGAACAAAGTTAGCTCTGAACATTCTGATTTAATTTTGAAATGCAACTGAGCACTTAATATTCAGGAATTCTATATTTGTGTATTTGTATTATTAAATATTACCCTATTCTTATTAAAAAAATATCAGTGCGACCCACACGACTAGCTTCTCAGAGTAGAAAAATAAATAAAAACATCAGGTAGTTGTTTTGTCGTATAGTTGACAATGTACACGCACATTGGTTTTCAAAGCCAAATTCCATAAAACTGATGATTTTAGGAAATTATGTACATTGTTTCAGAATATTAACATTTATACGGCAAAACAGCGCTTGGTGGGTCAGCTAGTAATAAAATATACTCTTTGATACTCCTGAATATTCTTTTAATAATGCTATTGGGTTTTTAACCGATGTAAGGTCATAAATATTCTATTCCTGCACTCATATAGACTGTTTACCACGAAAATAAATCCGCTTAAACTAATTTTTAATTGTTTATAACAAATTATTGACAAATAATATATTTTATTACATTGATAAATAAGATTTTTTGAACTATTGTAGAAATTTGTGCAGAAATTATCATAATTTTAATTATATTTATTAGGGTTGTCTTAGTTTTTTTGATTTCTATAAAAAACTCGCCTAGCGGATTTCGCTCAAAACCTAATCAGCTCTTAACAAGACAATACCGCGTCAAATGAGACAATACGGTGAGTGGTTCGCGAGATAATCTAGCTCGAGAACTTCCTCTGGGAAGTTAAAAATTAATATCAACTTGCTTCTTTCACCACTTTAATTATTTTGAACAATTCTTTTCATTTTCCCCCATCTCACATGTTTCAAATTTGTTTGTTCAGGCATTTTGCTCACAACCCTCGGTCTCTTTTTTTCGAGCGTTCCGTCGTTCGAAATCAGAACACTCAGAAACAGTGCCCTGAACGAAAAAAAGTAACACAACTTTGATGCTCTGAACACACTCAACTAAAAAGAAACACAATTTTGAGTTTGACAGTCCAAGCTCTGTTCAGATATAAAAAAGAAAAACGCCTTTTGACACCACAGTGATTTGATGTTTCCAAATGTTTTTGTTCTACTAACCTCACTTTGTTTTAAATTATAATTTGTTATTTTGAACGATTCAGTACATAAGATTCAAATAATATACAGTCAATGAACAAAAAATGCTATCGTTTTTGATATTATTACTTACTTTTTTTTTTTATTAATTTTGATCTGTCCTAAGGCATAAAAGCAAGTTCCTGCACCGTGAGTCTTTCAAATTTAAAACGATTTTCAGCTTCAACTTTGTTTTTTGAAAGCAACTTTCTACGTTATCCTGTCACTGTCACTTTTGTCACTGAAGCGTTTAATATCATCATAGATCAAAACACTTTTGGACTTCAAACTCAAATTACATAAATTTAACTTTCCAGTAGGTACTGACGTCGCCTCTCAAATATCCTATAGTTTGGCTCATATATGCCAAATCAAGAACTGTTTACAATTCCTAACACATGTTTATATAATGCACAATCAGCAACATGCGGTCACGAACCTTTGAGGTTTTTTAACAACTTGTCAAATTCGTCTGGTCACTTTTTCCCCCTGCTAATCAGATTTCCTTACATGTCAGCAAATAGTGTCTAATGTTCAAAAAGAGTTCATTGCTCACTCTATAGAATGTTTAGTGGTGCTGATGTTTGAGTATTTTGTGTTTATCATTACCTACCTATCTTCAAAAAAAAGCAAACAAGCAGAAATCAGGTTGAAGACTCAAAGGTCATTTAATACTTCAAATGAAAGTAATATGTATTTAAATAAATTTACCATCCAACTTCCAGTTCGACAAAACAAAAAAAATTGTAACCACACTTTGTACAAACTTCTAAACAAAAACAACATTTCCCAAAGTGTGTTTGGTCTAGTCATGCACAAATTTACAAGCTTCTTTTCTCCGGAAGGACAAGGCTCCTTTAATGAAAATATTTATCTCTGGCAGCTAGGGCCAGTCAAAAACTTTTCCCTAAAACCTAGTTTCCTGAAAAAAAGTCACAACAAATCTCTGGAGTGTGCATGTATCTTATTCACAGGGGGTATTGAGTTTTTAAATTAACATATTTCCATAAGTTTGTGTATTTTCTGTTTTTGGAGGCGTCTTTGGCAAGGAGAATCCTTGAATTCCTAGGAATGTCGGAATTAAACGAAATAAATTAGTAAAAGCTAACCACACTTTCTGGAAAGAGGAAGAAGGAAAAAATATAAACAAAATCCAGTCAGACGAGTTGCTGCAAATAAAATACAGATCAAAGGGAAACCTTATCATTTAATTGGATCTCCGTCCCTGTGTTTATGTCCATACTTTGTCTTGTTATTTCCCATTCTGATAAATATTAATGCATTGAGTATGAGTCGGAAAACACACACACACTCACGCTTATAAAGAGTGCGATTGAGTTCGTCCCATATTGAGAAGAAATTTGATGCTTTCTTAATGAGTAAATAAATCTGCTTTCATAAAAAAACAAACGAAATAAAATATTATTTCTTATCACAAAGTTTGCGTGTGTTTGTGAGTGTGTGAATGGAGCTAACCTCCTGCTGATTATAATAATTTTTTTTCGCTGGCGCATATGTCGTATCGTTGTGTTTATGTAATTATATGTAATTATTGGCTGGGACTTGTTGAGAGAAATGTTTGATGTTGTATGGGCTTTTCGACCGGAAGTGCGTTATCGCGGTTCTGTAATAAAGCGCGTGATTAGTTTTTTGAACCTGTTCGGTTTCTATACCGAGCTGAGACTTAATTTTATCTGAACGTAGAAGAAGTTCCTACGTCATTTTTGATAAGGAATTGCCAAATTTAGCAGCACTTAGCATCTTAAATACGAATGTAAAAAGGAACAGTCCAAGAAAATTAAAGATAAGAAGGGGACGGGACCATGAAGAATAAGAAGATCGGCTCAACGTAAAGCTTGCCAGGTTGCTAATTTTCTTAAATACAAAGATAGTCCTACTTCTTTCCATTTTTTTTCTTGAAATCAATTCAAAAAAAGTGACGGTTACATTTTAAGGAATATTGACCCCTTTAAAGTTGACATAATGCAATTCTGTCTGCTTTTATTCAGCCCTCTTGCTATAAACACTTTTGAAACCGCTAAATCTCTCTTTTTCTCACATCGAAAAGGAAACCTTACAAATTCATTCTTTTATAATCATTCACCGTAAAATTCACCACACAAAGCTGTTTCAATCGATAAAATACCCCCAAAGTATGAACGAAATCACTTTAACCAAACTGGACCCAACCACAAACATCTAGTGAAATATTCCAACACTCATCATTCAAGACCACCCTCTCCTTCCTAATCCAATAAATAAGAAAAAAAAGTTATAAAAACCAAAAGCACCGCAAACTGTTCTCACCATTCACCAATTCGAATTCAACCGCTTCTTCTGGGAGAGCAGGAATATAACGCCCGAATCCACTCGATAAACTTGAGTCCCTAGACTTGCCCCCTCGAAAAAAAAAACTATGAAACTCATACTTACGTGCTTTATGAAGCGTACACCAAAGTGGATATAAGACTTCTGAATTCTGAAGTGGAAGGTGTTGGTGCTCCAGCTCTATTCCATTCTGACATCGACATCGAGACATTTCCGTTCAAGTTCACTAAACATCTACTCGTACTTCGTAGAACAGCAACAGGATTTAGGATTGTGGCGGCAACAACGGAGGAGTGGTTTTTTTCGTTAAATTTAGTGTCGAAAATTCCTATTTATTTCTCTGGTTTATTCTCTTCAACATAGTGCCTAAATAAATTTGGTATGGAAGTCACGTTACCAACAAATAGGGGATATAATTTCGGTTTATAGAACCTCATCTTTGGTTTGGGAAACAAACAAACTGTTTGCTTATGTTGTCGACTGATTTACGCTGTGCACAATAAACTTTGACAATACGATTTGGATATAATTTGATACCTTCCTGTGATTAATGTTTAATTGTGTTTTATTTTGTCGCTAATGGCAACATATTAAAACGAGCGCTAGGAACTTCCGACTTCTGCGTAGATTCTCTGTTTCACTGGATCACATTGTCGAGTTATTTACCACAAGACTTACGCAATAGGCTAGAGGGCCTTGTCTGAGGAGGAAGATCAACAAGCTTCATTTTGTGTACTTCATAAAAGTTCAACTTCCTTACGATGGAATATTTTAGCCCGTAGCACCTTAATTTTCTAATATACCTACTAGACTAAGTCTAATTTGTTTTACATTAGTTGTTTTAATTAAGTAGCATTAATAAAGTTGGCATCTGAAAAACATGGCTACAATGTCCAATAGGTTTTTTTTTTGTTTGCAGAAGTTTTCTTCAAAACGTCTCGAACTGTTTTTACAATGTATCTGAAATCTATTAATATACAAGTTAATTGTTATGTGTTTCCTTTTAAATCTTCTTGATTTGGCATTGCTTCCTCAACTATCGTTGCTTAACAAGTCAACAAATCTTTCTTCATTTTATTTTTGTTTAATTACGTAGAAAATATGTAAAATGTGATATCAATTATCAACCTATGTATGTACTTGATTTCGTACATATTTAGTTTTATCTAGCAAAAAAGGTACGCATCCAGATCCAGACCGCTTGCAATTTTAAAAACTAATTTCAAAAGACCAATGAGTATGTATTATAGCTATGGCCAGTCACGAAATTGTCAAAAACCAGTTAGCGAGTTACTATTCCAATGGAAAAGAAAACGGATGTTTAACAATGTGACAGTTTTAATAAATAGTTTCAAAGGTATCATGTAGATATCCGGTGCTACAAAAAAATATGTAAGAGCCTTCATAACTACATTAGAAAAAATATGAGGGCGACCCATGTGGTCAACACGACTAACTTCCCAGAGTAGAAAAATAAGTAAAAACATTAGTTGTTTTGCAAAATCTCCAACCAAGTCATCCCGTTCTAGTTGTACAATGTAAACGCACGTTGGTTTTCAATGTCAAATTCCTTAAAACTGAATATTTGAGGACTTACATTGAGTTCATTGAATAACAGTGGCACCATCTGTCAAAAAATGGTCATACCACCTCCTGAATATTGTAGTTTTCTATTAGTGAAAGAATTTTTCTAATCGGATTAGAATTTCCGAAGATTGACATTTATATGTCAAAACAGCGTTTGGAGGGTCAGCTAGTAAAAAATAGAGTCTTTGATACTCGTGAATATTATTTCAATAATGCTATTGAGTTTTAACCGATTTAAAGTCATAAATATTCTCCTACACTCATATGGACTGTATTTTTCCTTATAACCACGAACATTAATCCGCTTAAAATAAATTTTCAATTTCCTATAGCAAATTATACATTTTATTACATTGATAAATAAGATTTTTTGTACTTTTGTTGAAATTTTTTCTGAAATTTTCATAATTCTCAGTATAAATGGTTGTCTTAGTTTTTTGATTACCATTAAAAAACAGCTCCACGAATTTCACTCAAAACCTAATCAGCTCTTAACAAGACAATTCTGTGTCAAATGAGACCAATTTCATGACAATACAATGAGAGGTTCCGGAAATAATCGAGTCGAAAAAACGTAACGCAAACACGCACATACGCACATACCAACACACATACACACACAGCCATCATTATTAAAAAGGATGGATTCGGACTCTAGTGACCTCGAAAAATGGATATATGCAAAAATTGGAGATTCACAAAATTGGCCCCATTACAATAACTTTCCTTTGGGAAGTTAAAAACCCCGAGTTAATAAATACAACTCTTTATTTATACAAATGACCAGCCTTGAATTTTGTAAGAAGAGTTAAAGCCGTAGGTACATTTCTTACACAAACAAAAACAGAAGACATTGGACATTCACAAGAAACATTTTTTTGGTTTTTAGTCAAAACAACGTTTGTCGGGTAGGCTAGTTTACCATAAAAAACAACATTATTAACTTTCCAGCAGTAGTTACTGTCGATTTTTGTAAAACGAGGGGTTTCGAGGTCAATAGAATTAGAATGTTTGCATGTACTTATTTTCGTAACTGCGTTCAGATTCTCGTGAAACTCATAGCATTGACATGAGATTGATCTCATTCGTGAATCGCCTGATTGACAACTGATTGATTTCCAGCAAAATCGTTGAAGCGGTTTTGTAATAGGAATGAAAAAACTAAAAAAAAAACCTAAAAAAATCCGAAAGCAGTTGAAATTCGTCATTAATGCTTGAACATTATAATCATTTCAGCATAAATTGCAAAAATAGATCGATAACTCTTATTTTCCAAGAAATTATGTAAATTAAAGGGTTTAATTAAAGGGAAGGTATGCTGTTAATAATGGAATGCAACATCAGTCAAATGGCCGCCACGACCACGCTTACAGGACCATATCCTTTTCATGAAATTTTCCATAACTAAATCGCAATGTGGCTGGCCTATGTCCTCGATAGCCTCACGAATTCCATCTTTGAGGTCTTGAATCGACGCTGGGCTGTTAGCGTAGACCTCATCTTTCACGTGGCCACAAAGAAAGAAGTCACAAGGTGTTAAATCACAAGATCTCGGTGGCCAATTGTGATCACCTCTCACGAAAACTTTTCCCATTTACGAACAGTCTCTGCCAAATAATCACCATTTTTATAGTGAATTTTAATAATTTCAATGCGTGGTTGTGTATCGTTCCATTTTTATTAATGGCTTCTACTTGTCAAATGTCAAAAAATGACAGCTTCAAAAGTGACAGCTACCGAAATAGCGGGCCATTCAAAATAACACCTCTTATTGGGAAACCTAAACAATAATAATAATAAACATTTGAAATTTAGATATATGTTCGTTAGTCGTCGTTAGTCGACCACATGGGTTGCACTCATATTCTTTTTCTTTTGTTTAGCTGATAATTGGGAATATAGCTACTACTCTGGAGGCAAAGATTGGCTTTTCATCTTTCCAGCAAGTCATTTACAGTAATATTCTTGTAAAGAAAGACTGCGTTGACGACACCCTGGATCATCTTAGAAACAGTTTGCCTTAATGTTCTTCAAAAGGTGTATAAATAGGGTGCATATGCAAAGTAGTAACATCTTTTTATGTGCAAATATTTTTTTGACGTCCGTTAAGCTGAACATCTGTTCAAAACACTTCAATGATAACCTAGAAACCTTTAAGAAATTATATCAAAATTATAAGCCACTTCAGCCGTTCCTAAATTTTGGGCGTCTAGTAAATCAATTAAAATTAAATGAAAGAAGTGAGTAATGTTAATGAAGTTCAACTTTAGTTAAAAATCGTGAACTACATATTATGCAGTTCTGAAACACAAAGAGCTACGATTCGTTACGAAAACGATGTCAAGTCGTTCGAAAATGCGTTGTTAATGTATAAAACAGTTAGGATTCGTAACTCCTTACGGTATACGTTGTGCAAACTAATATGTATTTATTTCATTGCTTATTTGACTGAACTATAATAATTAATTGACTTTCAATTAGTTGCAATTTGCAAAAAGTACCTATTAATTTTAACAAATATTTTTGTTTTCACAAAACCAAAAAATTTAAATGCAAATTCTGTTGATTTATTTTTAGAAATGTATGCCAGAATTCGTAAACGCTGCATATCAGTTGCAATTCGAATCGACAAACACTTGCGGCGAAACAGACAACAATCTGTATTGCATCCAAACAATCTACTCCAACAAAAAGAGTTGCGAGTTTTGCAGGTAAGAAGAACAAACAATAAACACTTATGTGCGTTACGAATCAGCAGCGCACGCAGAACGATAACACAACTAAACTGCTTTATTTTAATTCTATCACACGAACAGAGCAGGAGACCATGACCCCTCCTACCTGACGGACTTGCACGATCCACAAAATCCAACATGGTGGCAGTCGGAAACAATGCGTCAGGGTATTCAATATCCGAACCATGTAAATCTGACTCTTCATCTAGGTGAGATCTTAACCTAGTTTGCTTATTATTTTTCACTCTGACACATCCATAAAAACAGGTAAAGCATTTGATATCACTTATGTGCGTTTGCTGTTCCGCTCACCAAGGCCAGAATCGTTCGCCATCTACAAGAGAAGCTCAGAAGACGGGCCCTGGGTGCCGTACCAGTACTACAGTGCAACATGTCGAGACACTTATGGTCTCCCAGATTCTCGGTCCATTGCAACAGGTGAAATCGAAGCACGTGCTTGGTGCACGAGCGACTACAGTGACATCTCGCCGCTGAGGGATGGTGAAATTGCTTTCTCAACCCTTGAAGGACGGCCCAGTGGTATTTACTTTGAAAGGAGCTCGGAAATACAGGTACATTCTCATCCATCGTCGATTTTATTTGTCTTCATTTTTGTCTCATACTCCAGCAATGGGTAACTGCAACTGATTTGAGGATAACACTGGACCGTTTGAACACGTTTGGTGATGAAGTGTTTGGCGACGCACAGGTGTTACAGTCATACTTCTATGCCATCTCAGATATTGCTGTTGGTGCACGTTGCAAGTGCAATGGTCATGCTAGCAAATGCGTTCCAAGCACCGGTTTACACCGCGAACGTAAGCTAGTCTGCGAATGTCGCCATAATACGGATGGACCAGACTGTGAAAAGTGTTTGCCATTGTTCAATGATGTTAAATGGAAGATGGCTACCTCACAAGATGTCAACGAATGCAAGGGTAAGAGTGCAACAAGAAGTATAGATTTCTAGAGAAAGAAGAATGCTGGATTGTTAAATGTAAGGGCCTTTTGGCATAATAATGGATAGACAGACGAGACAGGTTAAGCTATATATTGTGTATCTTTGTGGATGCCACAAGCAGCAACCGGATATAATGGGGTTTCCTTTTATGACAAGATGACAGAGAATAGCGCTGATAAAAGAAAAAGTTAAAACCGTTACATAAGATGGTCAAGTTATTATATGGCAAGGAATTTAATTCGGCTTAGGCTATCAATTCTCAGAGATGAGATGGTAAAATAAAGATGAACAAAAGACCTTTGACAATGCGAAATCGATTAGATTGCATTCAGTTGTCGATTGGCCGAGATGGCAATAAGTTTGGTTTTGCGAGCATTGTGGTGGTTGTTGCTAGTGAAAAGTGGCTTTGGCCAATATTGGGATTATGAGACGAATAAAATTCATAGCTTCCCATCGTGGTATTCTGTAATTTGTAAGAGTTTAGGTTCAGCTTAGTAGAGAGGCCGTTTTTACAGAAAAAATTCATATTTTTAAAATGTTTGTCTTCCAGCTTGTAACTGTAACGGCTATGCGGACAAATGTTTCTTTGATGAACACCTTTACAACACAACCGGCCACGGAGGTCACTGCTTGGATTGTCGTGAAAACCGTGACGGAGCCAACTGTGAGCGCTGCAAGGAGAATTTCTACATGCGAGAAGATGGATATTGTATTCACTGCCAGTGTAATGCAGTTGGTAAGTCCTTTTCAACCCCTTTCCAGTCCTGTTTCTCTCAACAAACATTTTTCAAATCAAGGATCTCGATCACTCCAATGTAACAGTGAAGGAAAATGTCAGTGCAAGCCTGGAGTAACCGGTGATAAGTGTGATCGCTGTGACAACAATTACTACCAATTTGGCCAGCATGGTTGCCAACCATGTGGATGTGACCCTAGGGGTTCCTATGAGGATACGCCATCTTGTGACGCCGAAAACGGTATCTGTCGCTGCAAGGAAAATGTGGAAGGCAAACGTTGTAACGAGTGTAAGCCCGGCTTCTTCAATCTTGACATCAATAACCGATTCGGGTGCACACCATGTTTCTGTTACGGTCACACCTCGGAGTGTCAAAGTGCTCCTGGCTATTCGGTCGTTTCGGTTGCCTCGAAATTCAACAAACACAAGGAACACTGGACGGCAGTTGATATCTACAACCGTAACGCTGACATCAAATACAATCAGTACAGCCAGAGTATTGGAACAACCGCTCAGGGAAATGAGTTCATATACTTCTTGGCTCCCGAGAGGTTCCTTGGAGATCAGAGGGCTTCATACAATCGCAATATAAGCTTCAAGCTGCAACTGATGGGTCAAGTTGGACCCAGCACCAGTGCCAGTGATATAATTCTTGAAGGTGCTGGCACAAAGATTTCACTGCCGATATTTGCCCAGAACAATGGTATGCCAGATCAGACCCCTAAATCGTATTCCTTCAAACTCAACGAACACACCGACTACCAATGGCAGCCCAGTCAGTCTGCCAGAGGTTTCCTGTCAATATTAAGCAATCTGACAGCCATTAAGATCCGAGCTACCTATTCCGTGCAGGGTGAAGCGATTTTGGATGATGTTGAGCTACAGAGTGCCCATCGTGGAGCTGCTGGTCAACCTGCAACTTGGATTGAACAGTGTACATGTCCGGAGGGTTATTTGGGACAGTTCTGTGAGTCCTGTGCTCCTGGCTACCGACACAGCCCGGCTAAGGGAGGTCCCTTCATGCCCTGTATTCCGTGTGATTGTAACAAACACGCCGAAATTTGCGACTCTGAAACCGGTCGTTGTATCTGTCAACACAATACCGCCGGGGACAATTGTGACCAGTGTGCCAAGGGCTACTATGGCAATGCTCTCGAAGGAACCCCATACGACTGCAAACGCTGTCCATGTCCTGACGATGGTGCTTGCATGCAGATCAACGGCGATACTGTGATTTGTATTGAATGTCCGGTGGGTTACTTTGGAGCTCGCTGTGAACAGTGTTCGGATGGGTTCTACGGAGATCCTACAGGTCTCCTTGGAGATGTTCAAGTGTGCAAGGCCTGTGATTGCAATGGTAATGTTGATCCCAATGCTGTTGGAAACTGCGACCGAACAACTGGAGAGTGCCTGAAGTGTACCCACAACACCGCTGGAAAGCATTGTGACGAGTGTCTTCCGGGACATTTCGGTGACCCGTTGGCCCTTCCTCATGGGCAGTGTGACAGATGTTCATGTTACCCGCGAGGAACTGAACAGAATGACAAGGGAATCTCGCAGTGCGATCAAGTAACAGGAAACTGTCACTGCAAGCCCAATGTCATTGGACGCGACTGTAATGAATGTCAACCAGGGTTCTTCAATATTGTATCAGGAAACGGATGTGAGAGCTGTGGCTGTGATCCGATCGGGAGCTTCAACTCAACGTGCGACAAGTTCACTGGACAGTGTTACTGCAAACCGGGTGTTGTTGGACAGCATTGTGACCAGTGTGACGTCTACTTCTATGGGTTCTCAACAGAAGGCTGCAAGTATTGTGATTGTGATGGGAGTGGTTCGAAGGGCTTCCAATGTGACCAGAATGGACAGTGCCCTTGCAATGACAATGTCGAGGGACGTCGGTGCGATCGTTGCAAGGAGAACAAGTTCGATCGTCATAAGGGATGTGTTGACTGTCCTGCTTGCTACAACCTTGTCCAAGACGCTGCCAATGACCACAGAGCAAAGTTGAGAAACCTGAGCCAAACACTAGACGATATTGCTAGGACCCCAGTGACCAATGACGATGAGTTCGAGTCAAAGTTGAAAGCCGTACAGGAAAAGGTTGACATTTTGCTGGCGGATGCCAAGTCCACAGCTGGCGAAGGAGATAAGACATTGTTGGAGCGATTGAATGACTTGCATGAGCGTTTGGACACAGTGCGAACACATCTCGATTCGGCTGATAGTCTGCAAGGCAATGCGAACACTGAGATCGAAAAAGCCCAACAGAACTACACTATTGCTCACAACATCATCGAAGACGCAAAGAATGAACTCCAGGTAAGATTTGAACACGTGGTATTTTGAAATTAGAGGTTCAACCGGTCAAAATTCTAGACTGCTCTAAACTTGCTGACTGACGAAGGAGCTGTTGCTCTGGCTCGAGCCAAGAACAAGTCCGTCGAGTTTGGTGAACAGTCTCAGCAAATCAGTGGAATCTCTCGTGAAGCTCGAGCCTTAGCTGACAAATTGGAGTCTCAGGCGCAGTTTGATCTGAAGAACGCCAAAGACGCAAATGACGCCATTGCCAAGGCCCATGAGTTGGCAAAGGCTGCCATTACTCTTCAACAAAAAGTCACGTATGTCACATATTTCTTTCAATTCTTCAAGATATCAGAATAACAAATTTTACCACAGTGATGAACTTCGTACTGAGGTTGGCTTAGAACTGGCTACAGTAAAAACAAGCCTAGGTCAAGGTTCCCAATACACGAAAGAAGCTTTGCGAAAGGCAAATGAGGTCTATGATGCTGCTCTAACTTTGTTGACTGACGTGAATGGGCTCACTACACCCGATATCGATATTGCTGAGCTAAAACGGAAAGCTATGGATGCCAACGAAAAAGTATATTTAAAGTCTTACAAATTTTTGAGGTTAGTCACGACTTTTTTGAAATTGTCAATAGGCCAACCAGCTAATGGAAAGAGTGAATGACATGTCAAACAGCAACGGAGAGCTTTTCTCGGATTTCGAAAATGAACAGAATTTGGCAGAGACATTATTGGAAAGGTAAGTAAATCTTAAAAAAATGCTGTTAGAGAGAATATTTACATTATTTTTGTCCTCTTCAGAGCTACTGTTCAAAAACTTGACGACATCGTTCTTCTGGAAAAGGCGAAGGCAGCATTTGACAGTGCAACTCATGCTGTCGAACAGGGTGACAACACATTGAAGGAAGCCAACAACACCTACCATACGCTTGCTCGTAAGTTCCTTGACATGACTGTTATACGTTTACTCTAAGCGCTGTTTTTGAAGGTTTCCAAACCGATGTTCAGAAGTCCTCAGAAAAAGCTGCGTTGGCTCTTCGAACGGTACCTGGTATTGAGACTGAAATCGCTAGTGCTGAAACATTAATTCGACAAGCTGATGAAGTAAGTCTTCAACTTTGAGTCGTTATCAATACTAATCTTTATTATTCATAGGCTTTGACAGGAGCAAATAAGAATGCCAATGAAGCCAAGACCAATGCCCAAGAAGCGCAAGAAAAGTATGCTGAGCAAGCTTCAAAGGTAAGTTTTCATTCGAAGAGCCTTGAAAGCAACTTCTTCTTAAATTCTTACTCAAGGACGCTGAAATAATTCGGAAAAAGGCCAACGACACAAAAGTGAATGCTCGAAAACTGCGCGACGAAGCTGACCAGTTGAATCATCGCGTTAAGGTCACCGAAACTGACATTACAAAACTTGAAGAATTGTCCAGCAAGGATGATACTCTAGTCGATGATGCGAAACGGAAGGTAGAGTCTTGAAATATTCTTTCAAAATAAAAACTAAATTGATTTGGTCACACAATAGGTTGGACAAGCTAAGGCTGATACTCTTGAGGCTCAGAAGAAAATCAACAAGGCTGTTGGTGACCTAGACTCAATCAGGGACGAATTGGAGAATTTGACAGATATCAATATTGACGACTTGGACGATTTAGGTAGGCCCCAGAAGTCCCATTACGTTACATATAATACGATCCTTAACAATTTTTCAGAGAGTCGCCTTGACGCGGTCGAAAGAGAACTCAATCGCGCCAATCTTACCAGTCGAATCGAAAAGTTCCGCGAAATGAGAAATCAACAGAACAAGTCCGTTGACAAGTACGAAAAAGAATTGGCACAACTTAAGGCCGAAGTCTTCAATATCAAAGCGATATCAGAGGCCTTACCATTGGATTGCTACATGCGAAATAAACTTGAACCATAATAATTTCAAGGCTAGGCCCTAAACAAAAACAAATTTTACAAAATTCCCAAAATAGAATGAGTGTCATGCATTGTGCCTTACGAACATTGCAAATTGAAAAATTTTTAAGTTTATGCATTAAGCCAAAAATATTGCACAACTTTAATTTATTTAATAAAAATCGAAAATAAACAATACATACCACTTTTTTTATGAAATGCCATTAATTTTTAAATAAAACCAGATATCGACATCAATACCAACTATTTCCTGTAATCGTATTTCCGTTTCCCCGATCTTTTATCATGTTGTCTGACTATCAACCAACGCAATTTTAATTTTGTTTGTTACTTAATATTAATTTTTTAAGAAATGCATTTTATTTTTTAGTTAAGATAACTTTAAGAAATAAAAAAAATTATAATAGTTCTTACCTTAATGTTGTCATAGAGTATTTTCTGATAAAATAAAAATGCTAGGTGAACTTCCTGACCACCAAACATCTAATAAATTTAGGTTTTAAACAAAAATTGAGCTTACAAAAATAAAAACACAATTTTTTAATTTTGAGCGACGATTTATTTTTTTTTTTTATTTTAAAACTGTGCACTGGGTGTCGATGCTGATCATTCATGAGCCAGAACTATTTTCCTGTCAGATACTAAAGAAAAGTATTGCTCTAGGGGAGCTGCTGTTTCAGTAAGGATGTCAGGCCCTTTGAATTTTTCCGGTTCTCGTCAAGGCTAGGGAAAGTACATTGCTTGTCAGTAGCATACACAATTTTAGCGACTAAAATCAATATTTTTTCATTATGTTCAGTATGTTTCAGTGATCGTATTCGTATCTAACATTCTGTTCGGATGCCACACTCTGCAACTAGCAACGGCTCACTCCTTTTTCTTCGGGCAGAGAGAATTTTTAAGAATCTCGTGTCTGCAAAGATGCTGTTTAGTGTAAGCAATTTACAGATTTATTAGATGCAAAACGAACTTTTCCAATAAACGGTTTGTTGTTCAAACAACTATTATTTCTATCACCTGGGAACCTGGACGTGCATTCATATTTACAAGGTCAAAACATGATTTCCCATCCACCCTCCTACTCTCATTTTTTTTTTTGCAAAATACCCAAAAGATTATTGAAAATTTACTAAATAATGTGCTATGTTATGCAACATCCGTTTCATTGCGCCAAAAATCAATCAAATTCAAAGAACTGTAGGTATTTTGTATTTGAAATTTGCGGAGCTTCCTTGTTAAGGCATTTATTATTAGCATAGTCCAGCGTCCTTGTTTATGTCGAATTCCTCTTCTCCAAAAGTAAGAAACCACTCAAGCGAATAAGAAATTTTATGTTTATTCCTCTTTCTAGTAACTCATCAATGATATTCGATTTCAAGGAATTTGTCTCTTATTCTTTATTCCTGCTTCATCAGCCATGTATAAGCGAATAATAGTCCTAATAAATTGATTTATTTCTGTCTGCTTAGACGGCGCCATAGAGTCCTCTCAAAAATTCCAATAATTCGGAAGAAATAGAACTCAACTCAAACCTCACCGACCCAACCGAAACGTGATTAGAATTTTGAAACAAAAATCATCAGTTAACAAAAGTTGAGAATTTGTTGTGCCCTCTCGCCCTTTGCATATGCAATAAAAAATAACATTCGTTTTTTTTTCGGTTTTCATAAATTCCTTATCCGCTCAAAGCAAAAAGCTGTTCTTATCAAGAGTTGGAAGGACTTTGGACAAATTATCATCAAGAGCATGGCGATGACTTATGGTTCAAAAGTTTTGGCCTAGTTTAAAAGTTAAAAAAATCTTTAAGAATCATTCATGCGAAGAAGGCATTATGACGAAGGAATACCAAAACAAAATTTCAAAGTGTTTGCGAAGGACTAAAACAAAACCCCAAAAGTACTCAAGGCAGGCGATGACGTCAGTAAGAAAAATAGGATTTCTTTGAAAAGAATAGGTATCACTCATTCCAAATCGCAGTTAAGAAACTTACTCTGCATTTGAATTATCTTTTTGGCGTCTCTTTTGTCGCCGGTTTTGTACGCCCTCTTCGTCATCATCATTTGTGAATGAAAACGAACACTGTTGCTTTTTCGAGCAGAAATAATAGAAGAAACCAAACCACTAACCATAAAGTTGCTTTGTGAAAATTTTAAATGTCAGATTCTTTAAGATTACAGAAGATGTGGAGCGTGGAGGGCCAAGGAAGACGTTTGCTGATTGTTCAACATGGATGTCAAGCTATCAAAAATTTGACGACCTTTGAGAAGAATCTCAAGCATGCTGGAAATTTGATGTTTTTAAGTATTCTTTTTACAGCCTTCTGTAAAGTTTTCAAATTTACTCTGATTTGTTTTAAGAGGTTATATTGAAGACTTTCGTGAACTTGCTGTTGTCCATTCAAGTTGATAGAAATGCTAAAACATCACAGTCACAATTCTCAGCTTTAACATGAAATCACTTCACCACAGAATAATTCCCATTCCGAAGGAACATCGTGCACACAGCGAACGAAGACAACAAAAACACATAACGCTTACCCGCTGGTGAACGAGAGCACAAAGCAGTTTATCAGCTAGACTATTCAAAGCAAATTGGATTTCTTCTTCGTACGATATCTGCCATTCGACGCAGCACAATAATCTGCAGCAAAATTTGCATAAAACGGCACCACTCCAAATGAGCAAAAATGCCACTCCATCACATCGCATCTCAACGACACAATGCAATCTTTCAAAAACTCAATTTCGTAATTTATGCCCACTTAACTGGCTAAACTGCTTGCCATCTTCAATTGAATTGTCCCAAGTCTCGAGTCAAATTATTGCACACCAAACAGATACAAGCTCATAAGGTTTGTGAGGATAGCAGTGAATTTGCCAACAACAACAATTTAGAGTGTCTTGCACTTGTAAGCGCCATTGCATGTTACTATCGCCGCCGCACAGTTGTCCAAAAAGGGAAAAGTCGTGGCAAAAATACAAAATCTGGTGTTTTATTTTTATTGTTTTGTTTTTTATTTCTAAGAGAAATATAGACAGAGCTTCAAAAACAGCAAACAAAATAATTTTTTGATCACTAGTTTAATTTATAGGGCTCTTCAAAGTTAGTTAATTTTTTTCTAGAGAAAAAAAAAAGAAAAAAATCAAAATTCCTTATTTTCATTTTTGCGATTATGGCATATTGAATGAAAAATCTTATTTTTTGTTAATAGTTCCTGGTTTAGTTACTTATAAGTAAATTTAAATTTGAAATTGAAAACAAAAAAAAATAATTTTTAAGGTTTTTATAAATGAAACAAAAAAACACCATTTTTTTACAATTTATCGAGTTTGAATAGAGCTACAAAAAAATCCATCCAAGTCCATGCATTAAGCCGAATAGGGTATGTGTATCAACCAATTGTTGAGCCAAAAGAAAAATATTTAGCTGCGCATACTTGCGCACTGCCGAGATTTTGTACTTTGAAAAAAAAAATAAAGGCTTGAGAAAACGCTTACTTTGGCATACCTTGATCCACGTAAACGCTTAGTTCTCTGTTAATAGTAATGCTAGCAACGATGTTAAGGTTTTAATTTTTAGAAGAAATATTATCCATTTTAACTGCATTTACAGATTTTTTTATTTTTTTTTTATTGGTCAGATATTATTTTTTGAAGGATGTTCCGTTGTTCTTGTCCGTGATAATTTTTGACTTTGATGTCAGTTTTTTCGAAAATGCGTAGTAAACAAAACATTTCCTTACTTTATTTTAATAATTATAATAATAATGAATAAAAAAGTCATTCATAAGGTTGTCGTAAAACCCACAAGTATCATAAAATGTATGATACTTGTAAAAACCAACAACGGGTGAATTTTTTTTTTTTTGCATTAGAATAAAAAAAATATTATTTTGGATTTTATTACGAATATCAATTGATATAGGTATATCATATAGGTATAGGATATAGAATTTCTGCAATTGTTTCAGAATCAATACGCAGAAATTAGTGTTAATGAAGAAATTAAAAAGAAACTTCAAAAGTTATATGCTTTATTTAAGCAAAAATGGACACAAAGTAGTAGACACAAAGAAAGATTTCTCACTTTAAGAATTTTTGAATGGAACATTTACTATACAAGAGGTTGAAATGGAAGACAGTGACATGCCAAGTACATCAAGAGGAAGGCCTTCGAAATCCTTGCAGGCATGTTCGGAATACACCAAAAGGAGGAAACTAATGGAAACTACGAGCAATATTTCGACGGAAAATGTGTCAATAGCTTTTTGTATGAAATATAACAAGGATAATAATAAGGCAAAAGCGGACATCACAAAAGCTGTTTTGAGTGCTAGCCCATTACGAGTGCAGCGGATTAAAGCGAGTATTCCTACACCTCAAAGGGATCCAATAAAATATGATGGTCCGACTGCACTTGCCTTGTTCTTGGATATGAAACTTTCTAAGGAAAAATACAAATTGATGCGAAAATCATTGCGAAGCCATAACTTTGATGTATTTCCAAGTTATAATGAGTTAATGGAGACTAAGATAGAGGCCACTCCATCAAACCTTGAAACTTAATTTTTTTTTTAAATTTTTGGTCCGTTTATTTATTAACTTTACTGTTTCACATAAAATATGTGACTTAAAAAGGTATAAACCATTATTATTGACCTCTTAAAGCAAAAAAAAAAGTTTCTTTGCCAAATTTTCGCATCCACTGTTGTGATGAATTTTATTTTGAAACACCCTATAAACACTTAGGGGCCATCATTTTGTTTTTATCAACATTTGCAAAACAAAAGACAATTTTTAAGGTTTTACTTCAATTCTTTTTTTCTATAAATTTAGTTTTTTGAGAAAATCTGTTTTCGGCCGATGATTCCGAAACACCCTGTGAAATAATTTTCTTGAAATTCATTGGTGTAACAGCCCTGGAAATTTCCTTCAAATTAAAAAAAAAATTGTACCGCTACCTCAATCCGTTCAAAAGTTATGATTTTTGCAACGAGATAAGTCATTTTGGACAACTGTGCGCCGCCGCCGCCGACATCACAATTATATTATTTCCCTTTTACGAGTACCTATTACTAGCTGTATTTTTCCGACTTGCTGTACATAAATGAATTAAGAAATTTGTCAACCGCATCTTTATCTTAAATTTTTTGTGTGAATTCAAGTAAAAGTCAAAATTCTGCCAATTACGCCTCAGGTTTACTGACCGCACAGTTTCAGTCATTGAAAAATGTTTCTTTGTGTCTGTGCCTCACTGACACTTTTCAAGTCAAAACGATTTTCTCTCAGTAGCTTAGTTTCTGACAGTACTAAGAGTTTTGATATCGTAGCTAAATACTTCCCCAGCTAAGTAATGACCATGCGCCAAAAAACATCATTCCCAACCCTTCTTCCGGCCTCATACCAAACTGTTATATAGCAATTTATGAATGGACTCTTTTGCATCAATTGAGTTGGGCCATTTTGGCGCCAAACTTGCTTTCAAAACTGTCCTACAATTAAGAACCGTACATTCCCCCTTTCGCTTTTCGTACATCAAAAATCAGCTGAGCACGTGTGCTAAAAACCAAAACACCACCCTTAGAGCCAAAAACGCTTTCATTTTGCGTGGGCTCCTTCTGCTGTGTATTTTGTAAGGAGCTCCATGACCGGATTTTCTATCTTTCTGGGTTCCCGTCTCGGTCTGGCACTGTCAACAAACGTTCGCTTGAGATACATTTTCAAATTGGCCACAACAGTCTCTTTCGATTTCAATCTTCAGTTGGCATCCAACGTGCTTCTGGTTCACATTGCCTATCCTCGACTACGATTACGAAAGAACAAATCGACTAAAAAATATTAACGACGACGCAAGGCGTTGACGGTTCCTCTATTCTTGTCGCAGGGTATAATTTATCGCATTTTTACCAAATTGTGTGCCACGAGTTCGACCTTAAAATTAAAAGTGTTAAAAATAAAAATATTTGAAAACAAACTTTCTTATCCCGTGAAAAGGAATACGAATATATTGTGTTAAAAAAAATCTTAATCGAAAATAAAAATATGTTTAATGTTTTATCAAATAATTGAAGGTGAAATTCCCAATATAAAAAAAAAATATGTGAAGGGAGAGTAAAAAATAATTTGTGATACATCAAAAAGTCATTAAGTTTATAAATAAATTAAAAAAATATAGTAACGAAAAATATAAAAATTCTTAAGTGATAATATATCTTATCGTTCGAGATGTTTTGTGAGTTTTTTTTTAATACAAGGAAAATAAAAATTTGAAAATAGAAAGAAGGAAAAAAATCATTACATTGTGTTTTGAAGCAGAAAATAAAATTTGAAAAACAAAAACGCACATTGGATACGAATCAGACAACAACTCATGAGAGAAGAAGACTCACAAATATTTCAAGAGCTCTTGGTGGTCTCTTTGATAATTAAAAACACAATCAATAAACCGATTTTCAAGGTAAATTTATTTCCCAATAAAAAAATAAATACACAACAACAAAAAATAACATTGCAAACTCCAGGAGCAGCATTTGTGTGTGTTTTTTTTTAACTTGGTGGAAATTTAATTTAACATTGAATCAATCTCAAGAAATCAAAATAAACAAATTAAAAAAGTAAAAATTTATTTTCATCACACTTTGTAAAAATTATATTTGTGGAAAATGCCAAAAAATAAGCTTGGTTGTTGTTTTGAAACGGGTTGACAGTTTTTGTATAATTTATTTTTAGCCGACACGGCGACACTTTCGTTCCGACTGGGGTACGGATAACCCGAAGTGTTTCTGTTTTTTTTTTTTTTTTTTTTTGGGAAGACGACATTTTTTCTCTACGCTTGAAATTATTCTTTCGATTTAATTTATTTGTTGTGCAATTTGTTTAAATCTTATATTTGGCTTCCTTGCGTTGCTGTAGCGGCGGATTCGTTGTATTATTTGTTGTAAATGATTGTGGTTCTGTGTGAGATAATTAAATTTGAAATGTCTTTGAAGAAGAGAAAAAAAATGAAAGGAAGGTCTTTCTATGGCAAATGAAATTTGTGTAGGCTCCTGTGGAAGAGGGACCAAATAATGCTGACTTGCTGCTAATAGCTAGAAAAGGGTCTCTTAGTACGTTTTAGTTTTCTTTTTTATTGTAATTTGTTTGAATATCGGCTGCGTGGCGAGTATCTAATTTTTGTATTTCTTTTTGGGGACGATGATTCATCAAATGGATGAGGTAGAAGACTTTTGATGATTAAACCATTTTTCATCGATCACATATTTAAAAATAATAAAAATTTTGAATATAATATAAATCATAAGTAAAAACAGATGTTCTTTCTTATTATGAAAAAGAGCTTGTTCAAAAGTGAGAGCTGTGCTTTTCATTTTAGAAATTTTCAATTATTATCAGTCGGGGATCAAATCGTTTAAACTAAAATTCGATTTTAATATTTTTGACTATCACTTCAATTGCAAGCGACTCAGAAAAAAATTCACCGACATCGGAATGACAATTTCAAGCAGCCTTAGATTGACTTGGAAATGGCGAACAGTGTCGTCGAATTGCAAACACTATTCTTCCCAGCTCTCTCAATTCGAGTGAGTTGATTTTTCATTTAAGGGGGTTCACGTTCAATAACATGTTTACCAACTTCTGTCGTGTTTGCGGCTTTGTGTAATGATAACCACCTTAATGTTTTGCCATGATTCTTAATGACGTATCTTCGCGGACACACCCTGCACACAACAGCTGTTTTTTTGTTTTGTTTTGTTTTGTTTTTTAACGATTTCAGACTATTATGCATTATCCCCAAAACGAATGTACCGATTTAAATAACTTAAGGAAAATTAATGGGTTCGATTCACAGATAGAAAAGTCAAGCAACGTTAAAATACTCACAAACAATTCAAATAAGTTAAAAGAATTCAACGATCTTAGAACAAATTAACTTTTTTAGACCAAAAAACTTTCGTTTTTGTAAACCCTGCCGATATGATACCAGATCCGATATGTAAAAAAAGGCTTGTAAAACAGTCTGTTTTCGAATTAACTACTCCAATCAAAATCCAACTTCTAATACCTTACATTTATTTTCTATATTCCCCTAGCTGGGTAATAAAAAAGCTAAAACAGTAACATATTGAAAAGGTAAATTTCGTACAATAGAAAGCATTTTATCGGATTGGATAATTTATTTTTACCATAATAATTATCGTACCTATTCTGGGGGAGTTTTCCTATTGAGATTTTTCCCTTAATTAATTTTTTATCGCAATCTTATTAATCCATTTTATTTGTACAGTTACCAACACTTATTACGCTGCCGGGGAAATTCAAACCTTCTGATTACTCGTGTTTTTCCGTCAACAATAAAAAGCACACACACACAAACATATGAGCAGTTTATTATAAAACATGAAAAAAAACCGTAATTACGCCCCCGGCAATAACATCGTAATCTCATTTACTCGATTCGAAAAGACTACGGGTAAAAGGATTTAAAATTATAGCACTCTCGCATGTTTAAGATACAGACCGCCATAAAGAGTGTTTTAATTTCTTTGTTCATTTTTATGTTACACCACCTGGCGTTTAATATATGGAACGGCACTTTGCTGTATGAATTTTAAATTTATTAAGATTCACACGGAATATTGTCCTGTCGGCCGCCGCCGTGTGGATATCTGTGCAAAACAATCAGGTTACTTCATAGAGCAGCTATAAAAAGGACCTTCTTCTATTTTTCAGAAGGTAGTCGTTGTAAATAGCACGGGAAATGGTATCAGCCACGGAAGGAGACGATAATCAGCACATTGTGGTGAGGATATTTGTTTAAATCCAATTATGCATGGTGGTTCGGTAAAATTGCATACAATAATAAAGAGCAATATTGCCTGCTTTAGACCAAGGTATTGGTCGCAAATCACAAGGCGATAACCCACATTGCAGTCCTGTCGTAAATTGCGTTTCAAGGCCTCCTCCCTCAATTGTGTTATCAAGTGTAATAAATATCACTTAAACAAGAGTAGTGTGCATGTTCGGAAAGGTTTATTTATTGTTTTTTGAAAATACAATGTAATTCGAAAGATTAAAATAACGCAAAAGCAATCGTGTTGCGAAATTGGTTGTTCAAAGCTTTGCAAGTAGGAAAGGAATTTATGACAAAAAGGTAAAGCACTCAAACAAAAATCAAATCAAATCGAATGCAAGTGAAACTGAACAATAAACAAAACATTCCGCAAAATTAAAAACAAACAAAAGACTACCTGATCAACAAGAGAAATGCTCATTTTTCTTTGAAATGATAGCATTGGCAAGTCCAAGATTGTACATTGTACAACTCAAGCGAAGCACGACTGGACTTCCTTGAGTGAAAAATAAAAAAATAATAAATGAATTACATTTCTTGCAAAATCATTTCAGAGAAACTGACTTGTTATCAATAAGTGAACGCTGAGAGGATGAGATTTTCCAATTGAAAAGCACAATACCCAGGAGAAACTGCATTGTTTCTGGGGAAATCCTTTTTCATGAAATTGAATTTGAATCTTTGTTGTTTTTTTTTTTTTAAGAAAAAGGATAAAAGGATCTGAGCTTGTTATCTTAAAAGGTTGCAATACTATGAAAGCTATTCTAATGGTCCGATAAAAGACAACTTTTCTTACAACACAAACTGTGCAAACAGTTGTGGCGCTTCTTTTTTATTGAGTGTTTAAAATGTTTTATTTTAAGTCTTCCTAAGACTAACAATAAACGTCTAACTTGATATGTTGCTGGTAGAAATAAATTTTCATCTAAAATAATAATAATTTCAAGTTTCGTCTACTTTATGAGCCGATTTATTGTCCACTACTCAGCTTTTACATTTTTTCAATAATTACCTATTCTATATTTTTCAAACATTAACTACCCACACAACTTTATAGGCGGGGAGCCCCCCCATGACGAAAAAGATTTTCTTGGCCGGCGTGAATTTAGTTAGCCGAAAAGGCCGCGCATACCTATTGCAATGTGGTGAATGACGGTGAAATGTCTCCATCATAACGGATTCTTTTCCTGTTTTTTTTCATTACTCGCGCACTTATGTTAGATGTAGAAATACCTTGGTTTGCTTGCTTCAAGGCTGCAGAAAGTACAGCGCAAACCAGATTTTATTATGAATTAAAGCACTGTGTGTTATTATAAACTACAGTCATTTAGTTCATACAAAAATTGGTTTGCGCTAAGCGCGATACCTTCGGCACCTTTAAAGCAAGCAAACCAAGATATTTCTATATCTAACATAAGGACGCATGCAAGGAAAGGAATAGAAATAGAATCCGTGATGATGGAGAAAATTCTCCACAGTGTAATAGATATGCGCGGCCCTTCCGGCTTACTAAATTCACGCCGAACAAGCGAATTTTATTCGTCTTGGCTTTATATTTTATTCCTCATTTAAAATTTTAGTGGGCGCCAAGACGGGAATTTCTTGTATGGGGGCTTCTGGGCTATTACGACAAACATCTGAAGAATTCCAAGATTTTAACTCACTCATAAAATTGCCACATTCATCAAAACAACCAATATTATGACATGTTGTCAGTCATGTATCAGAAATGAAGGGAAAAAACATCCATCTTCACAGACAGTTGTATATTTTGAACGTTAATTCAGAAAAAATATTTTTCTTAGAATATAATAGTCAGCTTTGGAGCAAAAACATGTGTATTTATTACTAGCCGACCCGCTAGACGTTGCACCCGCATTGCATTTTTGTGTGTTAGTTGGACTTAGAAATGATAATTGGGAATACGGGCCATTACTTAGTTTTGGCTGATATATGTTGCGAAGCAATATGATTGGCGTACTTTTTTTAATTCCATCAGATAATTCAAAACTTCATCTAGATACTACGCTATCTTCTAACTCTCGTTTTCTGCCAAAAGTCAAAGCACCAGCAAACAGTTGTTGATTTTCAAGTAGATCTTTCATTATGTTCTATTAAATGCTACCAATGATTTCTTGTTGACCATTGGACACTCATCCCAACTAATGAAACTTTTACCATCTCATACGTTTTAAAGATATTGCATTGGATTTTAAGGGTAATAAATTTAACATTAAGTACTGAATGTTAGATAAAGGGCGGGTGAGCCTATTAAATCTGTCTTAAAAAAAAAAAAAAAATGCGCTGTATCAGTATGTATGTTTGGAAAATATTTCACCGAAGAGTCAGTTTTCATTCTTTTCAGAAGAAAACGGTTTTTTATACTATTTCGACAAAGGGGATCTTATTTTGTCATATTCGCATATGGCAAATTTATTTTATATTCCATGTCTACAAAATACATAGATACCACTTGCAACTAGCCTCCAGGCGCTCCGCAGCTTTTCACTGTCCTAAATGGAGCAGTGGTCGTGGCTTAGTGGTTAGGTGCGTTGGCTGCTAGGCAGAACTTTGTGGGTTCAAATCCTACTCGTGACCATTAAGTTTTTATTTCATCTTTCACGGGCACTACCTCTTGTGAAGAACTGACAAAACTTTCAAGAGTATCAATCTGTCATGAAAAAGTGCTTCTCAACTTTGCGGTTCGGAATCGGCGTTAAATTGTAGGGCTCCTCAATTCTTCACACGCACTCAGAGAGTTGTTGATGAGAGTAAGCCACTTATGCCTTAGCTCTTCAAGAGCTGTCACAGCACTCTATTTATTTATTTTTTTATTTGAATGGAGCTGTCAAAAAATTAATATAAAAATTTCCTGGGTTTAGTTTCACCTTGAACGCATTAGTAGCTCAATTGTTTTGCGTTTATCGCATAGAAACAGCTGATTCAAACAGCTCCGAAATTTTCGCCCCGAAAAAAACTCGAACACCGAATACACAACGAACATGGTGGAAAATGCACCGGGGCAAAAAAGAGACATCGAACAGCTCAGTGCGTAATCAGAGCGCCATTTATAACATTACATTTTCTTAGCTTGTTTTTTGTTTTAGTGAAAGAAGTATGATTTTTGAATATTGACTCCGCTTGTGAGAGTTTTCATTGTTTTTGAGATGTATTCTGCTATTCGGAGCAGAGACAAAACCAACGAATCAAAAACCATGTAAATTGGTCAAGCAGATCTCGAGTTATAAGTGTTGTAAAAAACACGAATTTGTTTTATATATATATAATAGATATCCATATACCATTTAGATGGAGGTAAATAAAGAGATATCCCATAGTGACATCAGTTAATAAAATCTTACTAGCTCGTTTTCGAGATATCGATATCTGTTGATACATTAGATTCTATACAAATTTAATACAAAACCGGAAGAGCTGATCTATAGAGATCAATTTGGAGCAATACAATACAATACAATACCTACATATATTTCCTTGCTATAAAAATATTTACTTTGAGGAAAAAAAATATGTCATGAGATAATTTTAGCAAATTAGTTTTGAGAAAAATAAAAACGAAGTTTAGGTAAAAATATTTTAAGGGACTATTCCCATTTTCGGCCTTAATAATCTTAATGGAAGGACTCTTAAACTTTGACTACCCAATTTGGAAGATAACGACCCATCCATCGGTGTTAGCTGTGACGTGAGGCTAGTCACTGACTATGGGCTTGAAATAGAATAAACATTAAACCATTTGGCAATGTCCCTTATATCGTATTTTAATTGTCCTTGAGGAATAGGAAATTTATTTATATTTCAGAAAATTCATGTAACTGGAAAGAGGAAGGAATATCAATTTCCGTACGTTTCTACTTCTACTTTTTTTCTCTCTTAGGATTTCGTATACAAAATGTTGTAGAGGGGTTCAAATAAAAAAGGACTACTAGAAATAACTCCATTATTATCAAAAGTTAAGTCCAAGTTAATGAACAAAACCCAGCAACCTCCTGAGAAAATCACATGCGAGTAGGTAAGGTAAAGCTTTCGTTTCTGTTTGTTGTTGAAATAAGGCACAGGTACAGGCAGGTACACTTGGGAAATTTCAAGTTCAAACTACCTTTTGTTTTTTAATAATATAAAGTAAATTTCAAGGTTATATTTAATTCAAAACGAAAGGAGAACAGACCTCAATTGGTTTCATTTGGTGTTCCCACTTCGTTTACATGTTTTCACAGTTCACATCAGACGTGAAGTTTCCTAATTGGCGAAATAGCAAATCCTTGTTGTTCTTTTGTTATTATTTTTTTTTTTGCCCAAGGATTTTCAAGTTCCCATTTTTTTCTTTGTGTTATAAGACCATTTGTTTGTCAAAGCACGTCGCCACGTCCGTTGTAAGATTTCACTCTCTCCTTTGTTTTTTTGTATTTTCTCGGAAGTTTACTTCGTTATTCTCCTAAGAATGTGTTATCTACTCAGATAATTTGCAAAAGGACGAAAATGTATTTATCTGTTTACCTAAAATATACATAATCCGATTTCGGCTCCCATATTGATGTGTTCAGTCTTCTTGCGTTTTATTTTGAGAGATGTGTTAATATCCTCAGAGATAAGTTGATTTTGTCTTTTTATAAGGATGGTCCTCGAGCCAGATACATGGCACCCAGTTTACCATCATAATTGGTTTACTTTTCTCCTAAGGGCAAAATTATAAATTCATTGGTTTTTGTAAGTACACAAATTGGTAAAGTCAATTTATTTTCAACATACAAATTAATAATTCTTGTGCATACCTATTCCGATAATATATCCTGCCTGCCACCTCCGGCATATGTCAACCACATAATCATGTTCGTACCCACTCGTTTCATGAAGAGGATACAGGAAAGTTATAAACAAAAACAATATCGAAATCAAAATAAAAACAAGTGCAACACTACTACCTACTTTTTTTAATATATTTTACATAGGTAAATATTTTTTTGCACTTTTGAAACTTTGCCAAATTTTATTTTCTTGTCACTCATTTTATTTTGGTTGCCAAAATCATTACCACAACAATGAAAGATACAAAAATGTTTTCGTTTGATATTCCAAATGAGAGAATTTGAATCGAAAGATGAATTAAAAGATAACAGTCGCACCCAGTTAAATGAACTCTCAATGCAAGGCGTTTTTAACATATATGTCGAATCTCAAAATTTAATAAAAGCTTTATTAATCAGGTTCTATGTAGTGTCCGTAGCTTAGTAGGTAGGTACGTTGGCTGCTAAACAGAACGTCGTGGGTTCGAGTCCTACTCGTGCCCAAACTTTTTATTTCATCTTTCACGGGCACTACCTCTTGCGAAGAACTGACAAATCTTCCAAGAATATCAATTATTCTTCACACGCACCCAGAGAATTGTTGATATGGGAGTAAGCCACTTAGGCCTTGGCTCTTCAAGAGCTGTCACGCCACTCTATTTATTTATTTTAATCAGGTTCTATTGTTCAAAAAAATATTCCACAGACATAAAAATAGCCAATTATTTGTTCGGGCTACCAAGTGAGCAAGAGAGCATGCCAATACAATTTTATTGTATAATAATGTGCGAGGATTACCATTAATTTGCACTTATGACGAATTTTATTTTTTGAACGAATTAAAATTTTATAAGAATCATAAACTTTTAAATGAGGTTAAAACGAAGGATTGTTTCTGAAGGAAACACACGAGTTGGATGTTTACAATTGAATAAAAGTCTATACCCTTTTAATGAAGAAAGCCGATGATTCCATAGAAATGCGAGAATGATTCGAAAAAAACGAGGAAAACACATTGTTAAAAAAAAATGTAGGTCACTTATTTAGGGCGTCGTTGCTATACACTCACATCTCTTCCTGAATGATTGTTTCTTCTTTCACAACAACAAACACTTCGACCAATTTGATAACAAGAACCTTGAGCCAAGAAAACAAAAAGTATCTAACAAACCCTTTTCCCTTGTTTTCATTAAGAAGACAAAACCCAATATTTTCGAAAACATTTTAATGGAAAATTCTAATTAAAATCTCCCTCTTAACCCAAATTTTGTGGATTTTTCATTCGAAAGATTTTTATAAGTCTCATTTTAACTCATGGCAATATCCTCAAACCTCTTGAATAAATAACCCTCCTGGAGTCGAGGGAATTCCAGTAAAACAACTAAACAAGAATGTGTGGCTTGCATGACAAAAGAAAAACACCAAGTTTACAACCTTTGCCATTTTAACACTTTAGTTTATGCCATTTCTCTTGAGTTCATTTTCATCACTATTGTCTTATTTTTGTTTTGACTGATCATGGGATTAGGGGAAACAATCTTAACTCTTCTGTAACACTATAAGGTCATGGAAATCTTAATAATTTCCTCTTGCACGTCCTTCAGTCTTAATCAGCAAAAAAGGGTTAACAACATAGTTCCCCCATTGAAATGTCACGTTTTGATTTGATTGAAGAAACAGTCATGCTATATTTTTCTCGATTTCTCATCATTCACGTAAATGTTCTCGAAGGACATTGACAAGGAACTTTCGGAAATTCGGACGCGTCCATTGATGAAAATGTCCATTCACATGATTTGTTGAGGGACAGAGAATTGGGATGAAAAATCGATTTGTTAATACGAGAACTGAAGTGTGCTGATATCTTTTTCGATGTGGAGCTGTGGGACATATTAGATCACTGACAGAGGACATATTACCTTCCTAATAGGGTAAGATACATGACCTAGGAAATTTTGTCTCGGTTTACATTTTATATTTTCTCTCCTGAATGTTTCATGAAGTGTTTAAATGGAAAGGTCATATACATATGTGTTTCAGGTTTGCATGTCAAAAATTAAACCTAATGGAAAGGTTGGAATTTCAAAGTGTAGAAATATGAATAACTGTTTCGTGTCGATAATGTCTTAGTTCATGAATGTGTTTTGAAAGTGAGTAATTTTCCATTTTCATGAGAATTTTCACCACAAATTATAGGTTTAAATACACCTGGCATTTCTATGGGATTTCTGGTTATTGACACCAATATAAATTATTCAAATATTACTTTAAGGGGCATTAATTGTATGGCATGCTGTGGCTTTGATTGATTTATGTGACCTGGATTGTAACATTGGCAAGTCTTTAAAAGTGTAGGTATGTTAAATATTTTACTAATTTAAGAATTAAACGTTCGATCGATGTTAAGAAATGATTAATGGACTGTTATCCCTTAAATGACATATTGTTCTAGATTAATTAAGGACAAGTCTTTCTTGAAGAATTTATAAGTCTAGGGGCTAAGCATAAAGTGGTTAAAGTGTCTTTGAGTTCTTTTTCTTCTTTTTGATGAATGAGATCCTTAAATATAAAAGTAAACATGGGCTTAGAAAATTAATTGGTAGCTTTCTATAATTGTAACTAATCCTTGAATCCTTATCGTATAGCTATTACATGGAACGTAATTTAATATGTAGGTAGATGTAGGTTTAGAAAAGTTCAAGTTCAGAAATTTAACAGTTATGTGAAAAAAATCCCTCAAGATTACAAAGGATTTTCAGACCAACAAGGGGACATTGTAGTGTAATCGCAGACACTGTCGATGCCAGAGTTTGGGAACACCATTCACAGTCCTGTAATCCTGTGATACTGTCTGCTAAAAAGACGTGAGAAGAATATTCAAGATCGAAATTTACGCGCTATGCAACAGCGGATTTGGGTCGAAAGAAATTGCTTCAGTACCTTTATTTTTAAAGAGGACAACAGAAACTCTATCGAGGACACCCATCTACAGCCAGACCTTGAACATATTTTTAAATTGGGTAACAAAGCTGATTTAAGGTCTGCGTTCCATTCAATTCCTTTTATAAAAGCAAATAAACACAAAGAAAATAAGCAATAGGTTTTATTTTGATTCAAGAATGTTCAAGATTAAACAATGTTGCCATTGACTGTAACGAAACGACAAGACTGTGAACAATCCACCACATCAAATGATTTGATTCTTTTCATCATTTTTAAATGTTAAAAACAAATATTTCCATTCTCTCAAATCAACACAATGTGTTCCCAACGAAGAAAAAGACATTTTCTCACAAAAGGGAGTTTTCGTAGCGTTGAAATGTGCCACAGTGGCATTTTCTTTGTCATTAGCTGACATGGTCTCCATAAATGTAGATTTTAAGCTTGCGGGAGATGTGGGGCAATTTATTCTTAAGCTGCTCTCGACGAACGGTTTGTATTGAAAACTTGGCTTACCGCATCGTCAAAATCTTTCCATGATATTTATTCCATGCGAGTGTCAAAGAAAATGTCACTCAACTAAACAAATTGTCCTTTGCCCAAAAATGTTCTAGACATTAACTTGTTCGTACACCACTCTTCTTGTCTCTTCAGTTTTTGAGTCTTCTTCACTTTTAAAATGAATGAGCCAACATCATCATCTCGCCATCACCACTCCACTATTTGAGAAATGAATAAAAGTTTTTCCCATCAGTGATTCACTTGGGGCAGGCAAGATGGCGACGACTACTCACAACGACGACTGCTACAACCGACAAAGACGACCATGATGATAATGATGATGATTTATTATATTTTATGTTGCCTTGCTACAGATTCAAGAACTTTCGAGTGCTTATAGTTTTTCCCCCTCAAGGGATCCATACCTCCAGTCTGGTTGTGAACAAATTTAATAACAAACTGCAAGCACAATTATTGTCCTGCATACTTTGCGATCGTGTTTGGGCGTCCTGAGATATGTACTTGACGCAAGTTGGCTTAAGTGAGAGTATACGTATACACACTTTATAGTTCCACCATAAGGATCTTCTTTTGTAGAGTGTATAGAATTTAGAACTCGGAACTTCTTCAAAATGTGAAAACATTAATTTAGAAGGAAGAAGGTTTTATCTTATGGATTTCCCAGCTGCACTTGAAGTGTAAACATTTTTGTCTCGATGGCTCTTGTCTAAGCCAACAAGGATGTTTACAAACCATCTTGAAAACTGAAGAAATTTTATTTAGTCAACTTATCAACAGTTCAACTGAATGAGTTAAGCAATATTCCAGGGCTGGATTTGAATTGATATCGATCCAAAACATATATCGAAAAACTAACGTCGCTACTTAAAAGGAGTTGAGAATTGAAGTAACTATTGATAGAAATGCAATCTGAATTGACGCCTTGTTTTTGTTATTCCTAGAAAATGCAGCCCTGTGAAAATTCTTACCAACACGCAATTCTGGTCCAATATTCATCCTCGTAGACCAAAGCCTTATGGGAAATTGCTGACTAAACCCCATAACGAATGTTCTTTTGAAATCAACCTTCAGCAACATCGTCGAGGAAATCCTTCTGAATGGACATTGAAATTGAAATGTATATTCAAGCGTTGAAATGTATCTTTTATTGCATATAGAATTTTTCTCGTGGTCGTGTTATTATAAAAACAGAACTCGATTACTAGGAGGACGATTGCCAGAGTCCAAAAAATACCCACACTTGTACATCTTACTGGTTGCATGGTGACACGTTTTTGTCGTTTCTGCTTAATATTTAATTAAAATATGAGAGGAAGAGCCTTAATGTAGGTCACCTACAGAGTGAGGATGAGACAGGCGTTTGCTTAGGTTTTCGACTAAAAAGGTATGCGAAATGATGGGGGTGACGCAAATGGAATTCCCACCAGCACAAAGGTACACAGCTATGGTGGTTTTTCTAAAGAGAATAAGAAATTTCCCTCACCTTTTGAAGCTCTGAAGCCTTAAACCAATATAATAGTTAAACTGCACACAGGTAGATATTTAGCCAACGCGAAAGGAGGGACTTGAAAGCAAACAGTCAGTGGTGCCTTATGAATTGAAGGGGTTATTTTTCTATGCGAGCAGGGGAATTTATGGAGCGTGAATCTAAATAGGTTTTTGCGTGTCTGTGTAGGTTGTAGCTTTTTGTCTTAAGCCTAGGTTGCATCTACCTCGTATCCTCGGAATGTAAATATACTTGGATTGAAACTTTGAGGATGAAAGGAGTTAAGCAAATGGTTGGCCATGCTTGCAGTGATTCAGAGCATGTTTGTGTTTTATGAGTCATTGGATGCATGACTTTTATTCTGCTTACAATTAAAGCGAGGATCAAGAGATGTCCCAGATTTCATACTGAATTTCTTTGTCTTTATGGCACTTAACTTCTCATCGTCAGCAAAATGTCGAAAGGGACCCTCAATACCAGAGACTTCATTTCGAGAACGTGTTATTTAGGGAATGTCTATGACTGCTAATTACTTATAATCAATTATATCAATTGATGTGCGTGAAAACTCCCCAAAATTGTTCCGTGTTATCCATTGCCTACGTTGTTTTATCTGTCCGAAGTGTGTTATGGATTTTGATTGTCTAATTAGACTGATTAGATTGATTGGCAATAAGGGTCTTGTTGGCGTTGACAGACGCTGTGATGTTAATTAAAAGGTCACTCAAGATGTAAACAACTATTATATCCATTGGCTTCGGAATTTTATCAGTAGAACAATTGCTTTTAACTTTTAAACTGTTCGCAATATGGAACGAAGTGCGTTTTTAGCACAAGCTTAAACAGAACTCACATTTTTGGTCCCACACAAAAAGAAATCAAGATTGAAGTCTTTTAAACAAAACGTTTATTGCCAAATGAGATTATTAATTAGCAAAAAAGCTTTTACGTTGAAATTATTCCCACGTGCCTGTTAACAATTCTGAACCTCGGATTCCCAAAACTGTTTTGGGCTTATTTAGGTACCATTCGAAAGGTGTTTCGTATGAATTCTATTTCCAAATTGATGTTGCTAAACCGAAACGAGATAATTGTCGTTTAATTCATGTTTCTTTGAATTAAGTATACCTTATTATCGATCAGGCGTACTTTATTAAATTTCACTGCAATACAACGCGTACATGTCCATTTCGTGACGAAGGGACTAGTCGTAAATTGATCAGCATTCAATTATTTGAATCAAGGTGAAAACTGATATTTTTCGAAATACATTTTCTTTTAACCAAGTTTTTGTGAGCCTGATTCTAGGAAATTCAAAACCATTCTTTAACCAAATGCGTTCCCTGAACCAGGATGTCTGGATTTTGGAAACACAAAAATCCTTTATTTTTTCAATTATTTGCAGCACCCAATCAATTAACAGTAGAATCTTTAATTAAAAATTCGCACTCATGTGCATATCAAATATTTAATGTTCACACTTTAAAATTTACAGAATCGTTTCCATGTCATTTAGTACGCTATTCACTATTTTTAAATAAATATTTTCAACACGGTTTTAATACCAAATATCTAACCGTTTTTTGAAGTGATTCGACTCTAATGTCGAGTGCCCGACCATATTGCTCTGTTTAGAATATTTGAAAGATACACACAAATTCTCACAATGGCCACATGCAAATCCCATAGCCACAGCAATAAAGCAATTGAATTACAGTGTGTATTGTGTGGTGACAGACGTGAACGGTTTTTTGCACCTCTGAATCAAAATTCAACTGTGAGTGGTTCGAGTTGGGCATGCTAAATTGTGTAACTTGCATTATGTATGTTTTCAAGTCATCGTTGCTTGTGGACCGTTTTTGAATGCAACACGAATCAATGGTTTTTGGAAAACAATAAACATTGCCATCAGAATTACAAATTTGCAATGCAATTTCGCTCTTGTCTGACCTCTGACATCCTTCCCTAAAGACAAATTTTTTGTTCGTTATTTGTTTTAGGGAATTTGTATATTTAATAAAATCAACGTGAGCGCTAAAAAAAAGGTTGAAAAATAAATAAAACTTGTTGGTTTTTTTGCGATTTACATTCACATTGCATTTATGGTTTGTTTGCCTTTTAGATTGTACAGAAATTCAACATGTGCGAAGAGGATCATTCATTGGTTTTTATGAATATGTTATATTTGTCTATGAACAAAGTTGTTCAGCCAATGCTCTTTAAATCTATTTAAAAATGGCATCAAAAATAATAATTTGAAATCAAGACAAAAACGACAGAAACCGAAATTATTCAAAGCTCAGCTCACTTATGCAAAAGCACAATCTCTAAAGGATCCAAGTTCAATATTTACTTAAAAATGCCATATTAAGGACGACAATACAATTACCATTGCCATTTCAATAAATTTATTGCCATTTGACAAAATTCAAAATCAAAATTGTCAACAAACATTTAATTTACATAATAAGACCTAAAGCGAAACGTTTTCCTTAGGGATTATAAAAAATCTTTGGTTTATGAATTCTTTAGGTATGCATGTTGGTATTAGACAGTGGACAATTTCAGAGTGAGGAGAGGTTTTTCTAAGAATCTTTAAAGGTCAATTCTGAGTAACAAACAATTCTCTTTGACTTTGACCATTTTGAATTTGTTAATTCATTCAATTTAAACATTACTTTATTTTTGGCTAAAATGGTAAGCATGCATTTTGTGTCATGGAATACATCCAAATACTCCTCCTCTTCTGGCGCAACTGTCTTCTTCCAGACTAATTAGAAATGTTTAAATATTGCGGAAGTATAATAATTGTGTTTAGCAAATTTGCACTGTGGACAGAAAATTTGTTCATTAGGAAATCTAGCAACATATTAGAAGCAATTAACTAATTAACATCAGGGAAAGTGTAAATATGCGTTTCCTGTAATTTAATGCAGGATGAATGGAACACATCTCTATGATGTTGAGCAATTATTGAGTTTGCGTTTTAGGTAATTATGTAATTGCACACTCATAGTGGACGTGGTATGGGTAGTCTAGTATTTGTTGGAAAATATAAATCTCTTTTAACAAGAAGATGATTTTAATGTTTATATTCTAAAACGTAAGTAATTATTGAAACTGTTTAAACTCTTGAAAATAACAAATTACAGTTTAAACAATATTCAATGAAATTTAATGCACGATGAGTTAAGAATTCTGAATTGAGAGTGGTCCATCGCATGCATTCTCCAACCGTCAAAACCGAGCGTTCTGACATCCGCAGTAACCTAGTACCGGAGGTTCGGTCTTCCAGAATGGGAGCTGCGAAGAAAGATTTTCTTCCCTCGACGTGGCCGAGCCAATATAGACTGGATGTGGATCTATCTTGGTGCAGTTCGTACAATTCGCGGTTGAACTTTAAACTATTTTCGCCATCTTCGCATATAAGACCGAAAATGCGAAAAAGAACTTTTTTCGAAAGTATCAAGTAGGTACCTACTTATTATTCCCCTCAGCACCGTAGAGTAGGACTGGTAAAATCAAAATCTTGTATAGAAGGCTCTCTACCAAGGTGTGTATGGGGTTGATGTTTGTTTCAAGGTAGGTGAACTCCTTAACTACCTCAAAATTCCTGCTACCCAACCAACAGTGGCGTTTTGCCCTAGGTGTTGGACAGATGTTCTTTTGTTTTGTCCATATTCACTTCAAGACTAACGAGTCTTCTTTGCCATTTTGTCAGACCCAACAAAAATTGTGTCACTTTTCTTCCTTACTGAAGTATTGGTTGCTGATGTTTTATCGTTATCGAATACTTTCACGCACTTAGAAAAATCTGATAGCAAACATAAGCATACATTGCCCAATTTTTCACAAACCCATAAATATTGATAAGATAATTTATGGTCTTATCTCAATATCGTTAGAGGTATTGTTTTGTTAATTAGAGTAAGGTATTTACGCTCTGGTAGACAAAGTCTATCAGAGCTAGCAATTTTATTGGTTGTGTGTGGTTTACATGACTCGAGTAGCTTTAATTGGCAAACAAATCCCCCTCTCAATGTTTAACAGTCAAAAACTGATATTCAGGCTTTGGGTCTCTCATAGATTGTCCATCGAGTTAAAGCCAATGTCCAATGCATTTAATCAAGCACAGCAAAGTAAACTTACAGAAAGACGATACGTTTTTGTTCAACTTTATTGTTGTGACATAGAAACAAGTGTAGGATGCTTCTCTATTTAATGCTAATAGACATCGATAAATAACACAACTGACACGTTTCAATGAAAATGAATCAATCAATCTATTACCGTCATATCAGTTTCATACTGTAGTTAACAATATCTCATTCTTTCTTCGATGTACATATAACATCAATAAATTATTCATTCAACTTTATTCTTATTCATTCCTTTGACACTTTCATTACTATGCATAGTTGACAGGACATTTATTTGTATGGATATCTACATGAGTATGTCGTAGCCGATTTTCTCATATTTCGTAGCCGTGGCTGTGATGTTTTTCAATTTTCTTCGGATCAATCAATATCCAGTTTTCCAAGAACTGAAAGTAATACTTATTTCAAAGAAGAGCGGCAAATAGTGTCTCGTATAAATTTTGAATAGAAACTGTCAACAAATTGGATCTTATGTTTTCTTGTGCATTCAAATGATGCTAACAAAGAAGTTCATCACCTTGCATGAATGATTTAATACTTAAATCCGTTTCTTTAGCGTAATAAACAAGACTTTTCCTAAAAGAGCGAAATTAAATAAACTTTCTTTGTTTAATGAGGTTCCTGGCTTTGTGGATAATTATCTTCCAGTCCCACAAAACGATTAATAATGCACGTTCTGTTGTTTACTCTTGCTACAACATCAATTAAGCAACAGCTGGCTTTACTTTGCAAACTCTGAGATAATATTTATTTGGTAATCGTGTTCCATCTGTCTGCTGGAGAATTGTGCACAAATTATTTTAAAAATTATATCATCAATTGGTAATTAAATTTGCAGGATGTTTTTTAAGTCATTTAAGTTAAATATACAAATACTGAAAACGTGTAGTCAGGTTCTGTCATCATGACTGGGAGTTGTGGACAGTTAAAATAATCCTTTTTTTCCATGATGACGATTCGTTCGTTAATGTCATTCAATTGATATTATCTTGTGTCATTTAAAATGCGAATTGAATTTTTAATATTTAGTACACAACTCAGTTTTGTGCTCGAATGATAATACGAAAAATAAGTATACGTACTCTGGAATATTCTATTTCGTACAATTCTTCACGAAAACTAATATAAAACTAATTCTTCAAGTAACGCGGAATTTACAACTAATGGGTATTTTAAAAACTTGAAGGAAGTTAGTTTTCTAACTTACTAAATCAAATTCCCACTTCAGTCTGAATCGGGTTACGGCACATTCAATTAGCGTCTTTAGCCAGATGATCAGCAACAAGCTATTCCTGATTTCCTATGCCACGTTCGTTGGTTGATATCCTCTTCTACTTCTTTGTGAGTAGCAGATATTGAGTCCACCTTTATTGGTGGGACTCTTCGGACTTCCCGGGCAAGAACTCACCTTTCAGTTTAAGCTAGTTTACACTCACTTACTTGAGGTGGCACTTCAATCCAGGTCGGACCAAGTTTTCATCCAACAACCATCTTATTCGTACGACCCTAACCTTACTGGCTGCGTCAGCTGAACTGCTCGTACAGTTCTCGGTCCATTTATGCAGATGGAACCAAACATCATTTGAAGAATTTTTTTCCCGAATCAGTCCAAATCCCAAAGCGTTTTCATCCGATATTGGCAATTTACCTTCTAAGTACTTAAAAGCAGCGAGTCATTCTTCGTTTGATTTTAGCGCTGGTATCGTTGTCTGAATTTAAAATGGATCCTAGGTAGACAACGTCTTTACCTATCTCGAAGTTAAGTATGCTAGACACATCTTCTTGGCCTCCCTCTCAAGGCTCACAAACGCTCCACTGACAACACGCTAAGTTTTCACCACTATTATGTCAATGTCGTCTGTGTTTCCTAAAAGTGGACGGATTTTTTATAGGTCGTGCCTTATTTGTTGACGTTGCAGTTGTTGCACATTTTGACATCAAATGCATAAATGAGCATATTCCTAACCATGAAGGATGGATGGATAAGTTTTTTCTGGATGTCAAAACTAGACATTGCTCTATATAGACGCTGTCTTGAAACCGATGAAAAAGTGCGTAGGTATCGATTTGAACATCGTAGGTCTTTTCCAAGATCTGCACTGAGTGAATAATTTCCGGGTCTGAAATCCCACTTGCTACCTTTATTTTCCCTCCTTAAAGAAAGCCCTCGTTTTAAAAATGTATGTTACGTCGCGTCGGTCGTAACAAGGAAATTGTGTATCAAATGCTAGAAATAAAAAGACATTTTGTGACAAAACCGTAAGCATAACTTATACTCTTAACCATATATATTAAACTAGCAAAATCCCTGCCCGCTTCGCAGGGCACACAACGGTCGTGAAATTAGGGATTGAAGAATACGGTATTCGATGGAAATGGAACATTATTCCTAGAAATATCGTGTCTGTACTTGCTAATCTGATGAATAATCTATTAGTTTTTCAATTCTTTTACATCAATTTTTTAGTTCATGTACCCATTAAACAAAGTTCACTATCTGAGAAGAGTTTAGGTAGTTAGGGTTTTGACAGCAAGCCAGGTAGGCATAAGTATACTTTTAACCCTCTTCAGGATTGTACAGCGTTATACATTTTCTTAAAACTATCAATTCTTGGGAGATTATAAAGTGAAAATATTGAAAAATAAAAATATAAATTCTATTTTCTTACCTGTTTTAGATTTTTCCAAGTATCATAAAATGAATGGGTTTTTGTATGCACTTATCAATGGGATTTTATTTTGTAATTTTTTGGTCATAGGGCAAAAATGTTTTTTACGCATTATTTGAAAAAAATTGACCTTAAAGTCAATTTTTGGTCCGGGAAAGAAAAATTGAATACCATTTAAAAATTGACTTAACATGAGTCAGGGAAGGGTACACCAAAGTTAGCCTCTTTATTTCGTCAAAAAGTGATGAAAAAGTAAGAAATCAGACTTTATTTTAGAACGATTATTATTGAATATGACCAAGAAGGTATTACATCCCAAAGGATAGCAGAAAAATTACAGGATACCCTGTAAAGTTGACCATGAAAAAAACAGGAATTTCTAAATCAATACCACATATTTTTAACAATTGACCTCGCGACTTATTTATTTTGACAGGGAATGAAAGTCGAACAGGAAACTGCCGACGTTTAAAATCAAATGACGTGTTAAAGGCTAGCCTTGTACTACTGCAAAGTTGATTGATGTTCCGAAACATAGAAATTGAAGCTCATACTTTCAGAGTTAAAAAATGTGGTGGCAGTCCTGGAATATGTATCCAAAAAATTAAAAAACTCCGTCTCGTCGTAAAATTTTGTACATCGTTTTCATTTTTGTAATTCCGTCATTTATTTATCTCGTTCAAAATAAATTGTTGCATCGATTTTAGAAAGACTTTTGTCTAAATAAATAAAAAAATAAAACTTCAACTCAACTAAACATGATTTTTGTAATTTTCTTGACACTTGGAAAGACATCTTGAATCAACTCATTCCTTGGATTTGCATTACAATAAAAATTGTTTGGAAGTGAAATTCGGCCTTTAGAATCAAGTGAAATTATTCTATTTCCAATGTCCAATAATTGCTTAGGAAATTTTGCTGCAGATACATCGTTAAGTAACTGCACACGAACATTTGTGGACAATGTAAGTTTCCTGAAATACCGCCCTAAAATAGAAGGTTTTAGGCAACTCAATTCGTCTGCACCAGTTGACCGTGGTATAATCGGCAAAGTTTGTCTTCAGCAGCCAAAAGATCTAGGGCTCTAAATTCTTTAAGTTGTGGGATAAAAGGCCTTACATTTACACATTTTTGTGCGCCATTGTGCACTTATCCAACACAACGATTCGGCCATTGCCGATTTTTTTTTTTTAAATAATGTCATGTCGGTTTAAGACTTACAACGCGCTCGCAATTTCAGAAGAAGCAGGAGTCAGTGCATAATGGTGTAATACACATATGTACTTTTGTTGATCATGTAACTTCGTCTCAACAGTTCGCACAAATAATCGTAATTCAATGCAATTTGATTAGTGGCTTTAACGAAGTACTGCTTGATCAAGAATATCTTATGCTGCACGACTTCGAGCCATGCTTCATTCGCAAAACGTTTGTGTACATAGATGTGCCAATTCAATTTAAAAGCATTCAGTTCTCCATCAGATTGGCATTTGCAATGACAATGACTATTAACTCAAGGCCAAAAAATGTCTGTTTGTGGATTAGAATTGAGCACACTATGTTATCAAACTATATTAATGACATATTCCATCAACGTTCACAACATTATTAATAAGCCTCTACCTCTCACATACCAGAAACGCACTCACTAAAAACAATAAGATATACGTATGTATTTTCATACTCTAGAAATTTCATACATCAAAACAACGTTTGCCGGGTCAGCTAGTTCAAATATAATTTCATATCTTCACTGACATTTTTTTTTTCGATCGAATAAAAATATTTGTCACAATTCTCAGACGAAATTGAGTATTCGTATATTGATCATTTTTTTTTTTTGGAGTGCGAAATATAAAATTTTTTAGCATTTTTAACATTTGAACCATTTGTGATTTGAAAAGTATACATTTATTTTTGCTAAACCTTCTACCTTAAAACCTCTTGCATTTAGAGAAAAAATTAGGAAAATCGGTCAGCCAGTGTGCCCGGTTAGCGAACGAACACAAACATTAGGCTGTTCTTTTATATATATAGATTGTGTAGCGTGCCTTTAAAGGGTACTGCTATAATGATTTATGGCCTTGACTTAATTTTGAAATTATGACGTTGAATGGATTTTCTTTCCAAGAATATATCAATCAAAATTTTTCCATTACATAATTGGTTTCAACTCTTCAAATACAATCTTTGACTTTGATGATTTCGTACACAAGTTTTTCCTAAACCGCTGACTTCAATTTCTCAAAATTTTCCTCCAGTCTATGAAGGAGAAGTATTCGATGACAAAGAATATCGGTCTGTTTGAAATGAAAATTATTTCAAAGCACGAGAAATAATTAAAACAAATTATATCATTTTAACAATGTACCCACTACCCACACTGTCTGATAATAAACAAAAAATCTGTTTTAAACTCTCGTTATGACAAAAACTGTAGGCCTTCCCAAAATAACTTTCCTTTTAATTCAGGCACACAAAAGAAAAGGCTTCGCGGAAGCCAGGTATGAACGTGAAATTAAATTAACCTTCAAAACATAATCCGGCAATTCCTTCCTTTTTGCATTTCGTCTAAACAAAACCAAAAGCACCCACTGGGGGAAACCTTCAATTAAGGTTTTTAACCCTCCAAAAATTTAACGGTGTGGTGTTTGCTTTCAACTCAACCTCAAACAAAAAAACAAAAGCGAAAAAAACAAGAAGAGATTAATTTAATGCTTTCCGTTGGAATTATGCGGGTAATTAGAATAACCATCAACATCAAACCATTGTTTTAGATGAATGTACATTTGCCGAGGACTAGTACAGAATTTTACGTCTGAACAAAAGAAAATAAAAGCTCATCACTTAACAGTTTTCATTATAAACACGCGTAAGATCATAAATAAATGTTTTGTTTTGTTTTCTTGGGTTTCAGGAGTAATTAGATTGCTTTGCAGAAAGAAGAATATATCGTGTAGGTGGCGGAAAGGAATGTCAAAATCACGGTTTCCTTGACGTAGTTTAACGCTTTGAAGTAATAAAAACTGAAAGAATCATAATGTTGTTTGTAAATGTTAACGCAGTTCAGCAGGATTTTACTCGCTCAGCAACAATAATTATGAGTGGAAAAAGGCTCATTTATAATCAAAGCAAACGGAAGTGGGTGAGTCAATTTCAACTCAACACTGAATAGCTGACATTTACTTTACATTTAATAAGATGTTATTCGTAAATCATTCATTTTTAACTTCACAGAGGAAGTTATTGTATAATGGGGCCGATTTTGTGAATCTCAAATTTTTGCATTTCTCCATGTTTCGAGGTCACTAGAATCCGAATCAAGCGTTTTTATGATGATGTCTGTGTGTGTGTATGGGTGTTCGTTTGTGCGTATGTGCGTTACGGTTTTTTCGGCTCGATTATTTCGCGAACCACTCATTGTATTGTCATGAAATTAGTCTCATTCGATGCGATATTGTGTTGTTAAGAGCTGATTAGGTTTTGAGTGAAATCCGCTTAGCGGTTTTTAATAGCAATTAAAAATCTAAGACAACCCTTATATACTGAAAATTATGATAATTTCTGAAAAAAATTCAACAAAACTACCAAAAATCTTATTTATCAATGTAATAAAATGTCCTATTTAGCAATAATTTGCTATAAGCAATTGAACATTTATTTTAAGCGGATTTATTTTCTTGGTTATAAGCAAAAACAGTCTATATGAGTGTAGGAATAGAATATTTATGACTTTAAATCGGTTTAAACTCAATAGCATTATTGAAACAATATTCAGGAGTATCAAGGACTCTATTTTATTACAAGCTGTCCCTCCAAACGCTGTTTTGACACATAAATGTCAATCTTCGGAAATTCTAATACGATTAGAAAAATTCAATCACTAATAGGAAACTACAATATTGAGGAGTAATATGTATTTTACTGAGCAAAGTAGTTGTGCATGAGTCAACGAGTGGGTATGACCAATTTTTGACAGATGGCGCCACTGTTATTCAATGAACTTAATGTGTATCCTCAAATCATCAGTTTTATGGAATTTGACTTTGAAAACCAACGTCCGTGTACATTGTACAACTGCAACGGGATGACTTGGTTGGAGATTTTGCAAAACAGCTAATGTTTTAACTTATTTTTCTACTCTGGGAAGTTAGTCGTGTGGACCACATGGGTCGCACTCATATTTTTTTTTATTATTGGATCAAATTGAAAATATTCATTCCCGCTTCTTACAAATAGAAGAAGTTAAACATGAACAATGAACATACGTTCGCTCGTAAGAGAAATAAATAAGTACAAAATATCTGTAAGAATATTTACAGTTCCCACCAAGGACGTTTGGTTTATTTTGGTGTAAGCAATTGGGAATCAAAACCAGCAGACTCCTCTGGCTAACTCAGCAATAAAAAAATGCTTTTCCGTAAATTCAAAAGTCGATAAACAAAATCACTCTCTGTCACATCGTCTTCACCCAATAAATCTCGATTCAATGAACGTTATCAAATCGAAGCCTTTCACTCGCTTACCTTGATCCGCTTTGAAATTCAATAATTCAAAATTCGAGCAAAACAAACATCGAATCTCAAAGAAAAGCAAAACACAAAACTGCTTCCAAGTATTTGCGATCGATGCTAAAATCAAAATCCCTCTCCCAATGACAACCTTGCATCCTTACAAATTTTGATGATGAAAACAAGAAAGCGAAAAAAAAAACAAAATCAATAAACAAAGTTCAATTGCACTTTTGCGCCACCCACGGGCTGGTATTGCCGCAGTGACTGAGGAGGTAGATCTCCAATCTACACCCCACGTTGCTGTCGTAGTCAGTGGGCTGATACTTGGCAATTCAACTTGTGGCAAAGCATATTTTGTTAACTTGGATAGAAAAACAAAACTGGAAAATATAATCCTCCTACATTGTTAGGATAACCTTTTCAATGAGGAGAATTGTTTTTATAAACGTTTGGTTGTATTACCTGGGAAATATTGGAGTTTGCCATGATATTTGCGGTTTGTGGGTTTTGTTTTTGCGAGTGGGTATTGTGTCCCCTTCATAACTTAAAAAAGTCCATGTTCATTAGTAAAAACTTGTTTTAATGAATAAAAAATAAAAGCGCTTACGCACATGTCCTGAATATGCATTGCTAATTAACTTTTCTCCTTTGACGACGGATATTTTTAATCAAATGGAAACCTTATTAAAGTTTTCTTTTCATTCACTTTGAGGTATGAAGGCAAAAGAGAAATGCGAATGATAAGCGATGGAAAAAAACATCTTAAAAAGGGCAGTTCACAGTAAAAATGTATTCTCGTAGAAAATAATGTTCAAAAGGAGAAATAAGCATATAAACATGAAATAAGTGAGGTCAGTATTTCCGTCTGTGTCTTTGTTTGTATGGTCCTCATAGCTTGAAACAATAAGGACATGGACCTCATGATGAACAATTAGTTTTGAAGAATTCACGTCAAGCCCCAGTTTTTTGGCCAAAATTAAAAATCGAACTTCTCATATCTTTTTCTTTTTCTTGAAATTATTTCTTTTAATTTAATTTGTCTCCAAAGTGGTACCTGGCTAGCGTTTTTAATGTTCAATTTGATGAATTTATTTGTTTTGTAAAGACTTTTCCTTAACTAGTTTTTTTTTTGTTAAGTAAATTAAGAGGATCAACTGTGAACATATTTTACTTAATCTCCCGGCAGACGAAGTATTGCATATGCGGGAAAAAAATTCCATGTAACAATTTTATGTTGGGAGAGTACAGCTATCGTTATGCTCATACCGTCTGTCGGTCTCAATGTACATTCTGTGGAATTAAATACATTGAATAAACTGAAACATATTTCAGAGTTCCTTTTTAAAGCTTCTAAACAATTCTACTAACCGCTTGACCAATTAAGAAAACGTAATAATATTGCCCTTGTCTTTCTTCTTTCAGAATCCAAAACGAGTGGAAACTCAGTCCTACAAAACCACCGCCATCACCGGAAACTTTAAATGAAGCTTCCCTCTTGGCATACATAACAAGAGTAATAACCATTCAGGCAACCATAATTTCTCGAGATTATCATGAGGCGAAAACAACACCAGCAGTTTACCAAGCACTGACAATATTCAAGGAATGAACTTCTCAAATGCAAATGAATTTATCGCCAAAACCAGATAGTACAATCAACACAAAACCAACTCGCTCCGAACTGAAACGTCTAGCTTCCTAAAGGACACAAAACCACCTCAACAACAAAAAATATCATAGTCAGACACATAAAAAACCAAAAACAAACAACACCACCATCAAACAACCAACAACCACCAAATAACAATAAACATCAATTAGAAGCAGAGCAACTCTTATGCACATTGTCCCTCCATCTAAGCTGTTCAAGAGAATCAAGTGCAAAATGAAAACCTACTACTCGTTGGATCAGCATCTTAGTTTTTATCCCCTAGCCAGTAGAATAAGACTTTGTAGGTTTTAATTTGCTTATTCCTCGTTGAGCCACCTTCAAACGGGAGAATTATTAAGGAGCTTTATCTTATCTTCATTTATTTTTTGTTTAAATAATTTTAAGGACATTAATCGTAAGGCCCTATATATACCTAGACTCTAATTAGGTGTACGTGGTGCAATTATCCTTTAAGCTGATGATTGATTATAATATATCCAGCAGTTTCTACCAAAGTGCTGAAACACCATTCGATGAGCCATCGCGGTTAACATTGGAATATGTCGGCGAGGTGACAACTGCGACGTCAGCTCCTATTTTCGCCACAAATTTCAGTCAATTTTTGACCAGTACCATCCACTACAAAAGCGATTATAAGCATAATAATTTTTCAGGCTTAAATGACTCGCAATCGAATGATATTGAGATAGACGAATCCAAAACATGTAAGGACCTCTACGATCCGACGTCGAGTCTAAATTTGCTTGAATTTTGGGTGTGTGGCGTCATACTCAATGTAGTCGGGGTGTTGGGAATTTTGGGCAATATCTTGTCGATGGTGATCCTGTCACGACCCCAAATGCGTTCTAGCATTAATTATCTACTGATAGGTCTTGCACGGTGTGATACAGTTCTTATTATTACGTCGATGTTGCTCTTTGGTATACCATCGATATATCCGTATACGGGGAACCTCTTCTATTACTACTTCTACATCTATCCGAATATATCGCCGTGTGTTTTTCCCATTGCAATGGCTATGCAAACGGCAAGTGTGTACATGACGTTCACAGTGACGCTTGAGCGATATGTCGCCGTTTGTCATCCGCTCAAGGCTCGCGCGCTGTGTACCTATGGTCGAGCGAAAATCTACTTTATAGGTTGTATAGTGTTTGCGGTTTTTTATAACTTGCCGAGGTTCTGGGAAGTCAAAATAGTGGCGGATACGCCACCTGGCTTCAATGATGTCGTTTATTGCGTTCGGGCAACGGACTTCCGAATGGATCCCGACTACATCAATGTCTACGTACACTGGTGCTATCTAGTAGTGAATTATTTCATACCGTTTCTCAATCTCGCCGTACTCAATTGCCTAATTTATCGGCAGATAAAACTTGCGAACCGAGAGAGGCAGCGACTAAGTCGTACTGAGAAACGTGAGATCGGTCTGGCAACAATGTTGCTGTGCGTTGTGGTTGTGTTCTTCCTGCTTAATTTCCTAGCTTTGTACAATAATATTCAAGAGGCGTTCTATGGCATAATTGATGACTATCTGATAAAAATATCGAATCTGCTGGTCACAATCAACAGCAGCGCCAATTTTGTAATCTATGTGATATTTGGGGAGAAGTTTAAACGAATCTTCCTTTTGATATTTTTTAAGCGCCGTCTAAGTCGCGATCAACCTGATTTAATACACTACGAGAGTTCGATATCGAACGGTGATGGTACAACTCGGTCATCGGGGCGATTCTCACGTCACGGAACTCAACGGAGTATGACGCGCAACGGATCGACACTTCATAGTGTCCGACTGACAACTGGGGCCTCGGGAACGGTCAAGATTAAGCGAAATCGAGCGCCGTCTCCCGGACCATGTGTGTATTATCCAGCGCGAGATATTCAACGGTGTACGACAAGTACAACAACGACTGTACTGACTTCGGAAACCTCATTGAACTGTGATTGGGGCGTGAAAAACGGGCAGATGACGTCGGCTTTCTGAAATACGGCCTGTGTGCTTGCACACTTTAATTCGGCCACTCTTTAGCGTCAGAAGGGAGAGTTTAATTTAATTTATCCCCAGTGCTGAGATTTGGTGAAATAAGAAAGGAGAGAGGAGTCATGCTCCTTGTAAGAATGGCCATAGACATTAAAAAAAAAATGTGATGTGTGAGAATAAGAAATTTTTGAAAACAACTTTACTTGCAAAACCTTAAAAAAATGAACCCTTAAAAATCAGTTTTCTTCGGAATGCAGTTTATTCAGATCCTATAGAAACCTTAGATATCATTTCAACAAAAACTTTCTTCAAATAAATGGTCCTATGTGTTTTCTTTTTCCAACGCCAAGGCAGACTTTTCATTACTTACGGCCATAACTGAAAACCTTAATCCCATAATTCATTGTGAACTTTGGGAACTCTCATCAATAAATTCCGCATAACCTTAAAATCACTTTTCTAAACTCACTTAACGTCCATTCAACTTTTAATCATTAAGAACTAAATTCCACAATTACCAACCAGACATTCTACAAAACGAAACTTAAAACGAGGAACAAAATCTCATTTGCTAATGGGGTTTCACTTCTGTATAGCCCCTCTGTATCTCTTAAGGTTATCGTTCCTTAATTAAAATCATTTTACCCACTTTGCGGCCTTCAGTCTTAAGCCAAACCAATGCCTATAGGAAATTTTAAAGTTAAAAAAAAAAACATAAATTTCCCCCAAGTGTCGGAAGAGCAATAAAGTTAACCGCAAAACTTAGCCACTTAAACCACCCAAATCCAGCTTAATAATCATTGGGTATGCGCCTCTTTCTAATATTGGAGTTATTTCGTAAAACAATCGTACTACAATGAGAAAAAAAAACGAAAATCTGGCCATGATGAGGATACACAAAACAAAAAACGATTGTAATCATCAAATCGATGAAAATGAGCAATCACCCTTGAAAATCCTCTGAATACTTGAACGTTCGGAAGAAGATTTTTTTCTTTGAATATCCATCCTTAAAGAACCGACGACGCAAGGGCAGACGGCAGGATTTGAAATGGAAATGATGATTACAAACATTTTTCATCTTCTTTAATGCCCTCGGAGGATTTTTGTTTCAATGAAATGGTATATGGTAGATTTTCCGCACGTGGATATCATTTTCTCAATTATCCAAAAAGGACTAAGCAATTAATCATATCCCTTAAACAGAATAGCAACATGTTCAAACGGTTGTGCATCATTAACTTTAAATACCTTTGACCTTTCTAACTTCACCAAAAGCGCTATAAGAATAAGAACTGCAAAAAAAGGATATTATTATGAGAGAAAATACTATATAATCATATGTAAATACAAACCTAATTATAGCTGTAAAATGTTTTTAAGAAAAATTCATGTAAAAATAACGATATTAAAGATTTAAGAAATTGGTGTGTGAGATAGAGGAGATTAAAATGACATGTGATTTGTACATAAAAAATTACATCAAATGTAGTTTTTCAAAAAAGAATAATATTTTTGCATTATGAAGATGTTTTCCGCAAACTTATACCAACCTTCATCCTTTTCAAAAATAAAGTTACTATATAATCAAAAGATTAGACTTGCTTCTGAAAAAAGTTAATTAAATAATTTATCAAGGCTTTAAGTAAATACAAAGAAAAAACAATAAAACATGAGATTATGTATAATATAAATTATAAAACTAATTGTTAGACATCTTTAAAGTTTAATTTTGTTATGTTTAAAAAACAAACCTCTATATAGGTTCTTTTATAACAAATATAGCGTTTTTAAGTTTACATTTTTATTCTTCATAAAGACATTTGTTTCTAAAGTTTTACAAAAATAAGCTAAATTTGTTAGAGACAAAACAGTAAAACAATAAATATTTATTCTGTTACAACATGCTAGAGTTATATATTTAGAAAACAAATAAAAAAAACTAAATAGATAAATATAATGATATTACCATCGAAATTTTCTAATATTCAAGAGTTTTATTTCGCAAAAAGTTTGAAAGTTTTTAACATTCTTTCCGACATGACACAAAAATTATTCTTAATACTATTTGAATGATTTTAAGATATATTTCTCAAATCAGTGAAATTGAAATTTAATTAATAAAGTCATTTGAATTTATGTACAAAATCGATGACAGTTACACTATCGATCTTCGTTTACACTATCTTAGTTCACAAAGTATAAATGTAGGAATTGCATACTCTTATAGATCATTCGATCAAAAAAGTATGCAAAAGTTACTCTGCCAACCTGAAAAAGCAGTAAGACAATTTACTACAAGTAACATTCTCATTCGATTGGATTCGCTACCCTCAATTAGTTACAGGTAGTTGAAAAGTATGCAGTTCTTTTAATTTGTTATTCAATTAAAAATTTAACAATTTTGGCTGTATGTATGTGAAAAATTGTGTTTTACAGCAATGCTTACTAACTACTTAGCTTGCTGTCTATCTTCCTTGAAATGTTTAACAGTTCCTAACAATAACCAAAAGTTATGAGGTCGTCAAGATATGACGTAATTAGAAAGCTATAATGTCAACCGTCAAAATAACGTTTTTGGAAACCTTTGACCTTTGGTTATATTTTGCAATGCAGGAAAACTACTGAAACCTATTGAAACTATTGTCGTGGTTTTACAAAACTTTGATGAAAGTTATAGCTTATCGTATTGCCGCAGGTGAAGGTGAATGAACCTTAACCAAAAAAATTGCAGAAAATTCTGTAAAATTTCAGTGATCGTTTTAAATAAAAAATGCGTTGAAGTCGTCGAAGCTCTAAGCCTAGCGCAGTGGCTTTGGCAGTTTTTGTAGCTAAGATTTGGACTTCCTTTAGCACTAGAAGTCAAAGATTTTCTTAAGGGAACATCATAGTAGAATCGCAGTCAATACTGGGGATTTGGAAAGACCACTTCTGTAGACTGTATAACGGTGACGACGAACAAAACACCGCCGTCAGACAGGAGCCTTTCATCGGACACGATGATGGCCAACAATTCCGTGAACCCGACCTAGAAGAAGTGAAAACCGCAATGTCACGGCTGAAATCCAACAAAGCCGCTGGAGCAGATGGCCTAGCTGCTGAGCTGTTCAAAGCAGCAGGCGACGAGCTAGATAGGAGCATGCACCAAATCATCTGTAAGATATGGTCAGAGGAATGCATGATCGATGAATAGAACCTCAGCATTGTTTGCCCAATCGTGAAAGAGGGAGATCACTCTAAACTGCGCCACCTACAGAGGAATCAGTCTACTTAACATCGCCTACAAGGTTTGACGCCTTTCGTCAACAATCTGATTGGCCCTATCAATGTGGGTTCAGACCAGGAAAGTCAACCATCGACCAAATTTTCACGTTGCGGCAGATCCTGGAAAAGACCTATGAACTCCAAATCGATACCCACCACCTTTTCATCGATTTTAAGGCTGCGTACAGAGACGAACTGTATAAAGCTATGTCTAGTTTTGGCATCCCTGCCAAGCTCGTTCGCTTGTGCAAAAAGACGATGGAGAACTCACGCTGCTCCATCAAGGTTGGCAACGAGCTTACGGAATCTTTCGATGTCAAAAAAGGATTCAGACAAGGCCATGCACTGTCGTGCGATTTCTTTAACATCGTTCTTGAGAAGATAGTGCAGAACTCCACCGTCAACACCAGAGGCACTATCTTCCAAAAATCTGTTCAACTTCTCGCGTACGCCGATGATATTGATATAATAGGAAGAACACAGCGTGATGTCAATGGCGCCGTTGTGAGAATTGAGAAAGAAGCGACAAAAAAAGGTTTAGGGGTAAATGAGGGAAAAACGAAGTATATGCTGTCTTCGAGGAAAGACACCCAACACCGACGGCTCGGACAGAACGTCACAATAGACGCATACAACTTCGAGGTAGTAGAGCAATTTGTCTACCTAGACGCTCCTATAAACACGGGCAAAAACACGAGCGCCGAGATTAGACGAAGAATAACTCTTGCTAACGCTGTTTTTTTTGGGCTAAGATAGCAATTGAGTGGAAAAGCCCTCTCTCGAGCAACTAAATTAAAATTGTACAGCACACTCATCATCCCAGTCCTGCTGTATGGTGCAGAAACATGACAAAACCGGATGAATGTGCCTTAGGATGTTTCGAGAGGAAAGATCTTCGGGCCATCTTTGGCCCCGTGTGCATTGAAGGGAATGGCGAAGAAGATATAAAAGCAAACTTTACGAATTGTACAACTTAAAAAACTACTTATTTCTAGACAAAGGAATTCAAACTAGCTTATTATCAATAATCTTATATTTAACTTCTGATTTTCTTAAAATTAATGCCTTTCGGTGTATGATTTATTCCATTTTACATTATTGATTTTCGATTTTTGATTTTCCTTAAATGCTTCCTAAAATTAATTCCTTAAAATAAAACTTAAAATTAACTACCTATTCTATCAAACAATTACTCACAAACAACAACCACAGCAGCAAATCTCTGTCGTTTTTATTTCATAATTTTTATATATTTTGTTGTTTTCTTTTTTATTTTTTTTTATTATTTTGTTTTGTTTTTTTTTTTAATATTCTTTTCTTTCATTTTTTGTGTGTCGTGCTTGTGTTAGTTCTCGCCCAAGTTTAATTCATCTCACGGACACTGCCTCTTGCGAGAACTGACAAACTTCCAGAGTATCTGTATAAAAAGTGCTTTCAACTTGCCGTGTCGGCGTAAATGTAGGTCCCCTCATCCTCAACACCGATGTTGATGAAGTAAGCACTTAGCCGTAGCTCTTCAGGCGTCGCGCCACTCTATTTTTTTTTCCTTTTTATCTTTTGTGTTTAATATTTGTTGCCATGCCTACTCTACTTAAACTTAACCCAAAACCCAAAACCCTTACACTAAAACATGTATGTAATACGGCCAAGAGTCAAAACATCTTCCCGACTACTCATTGTCAAGTGCTTACTAAAGCCATCAATTCGGTTCCGTCCGGACACTTAACCGAAAGAGCTCTGCTCCGTCTTGTTCGAGGACGTCTTGACTCTTGAAGAAGCCGCCGATCAATGGTTCTTCGCCTGACATTGTAGATTAGCGGCACCGCCAATCTGTTCTGTATCAGACCGCATCTATCTAGAGGAATGCCTCTGGTGGAATGAAGCCGCTCAAGCGTGTACTATCAAAATATTCGTCGTTTGGATAGAACGCCCCGAAGATCAAATTTTTTGTCGAATTCATAGCTCTGGCAATGTGACCCCGAACAAGTTTAATCACGAACTTGTCAATTCTGTTGATCCGAGCCTCGCTGTATAGAACCTCGTTAGAAAAGTATAATGTACACACACACAGAAAAATAAAGCCAATGTAAAAATCAACACGGCAAATATTGATTTTTAAAATGGTGCAAAGTTCTAAATCAACTTTTTTTTCATTAGATTATGAAATGGTTTTCGTTTTTAAATTGTATATTTTAGTAGTAATTTTAACCAAGAATGCATTTTGAACTGTCATTATAATTACATTAAGTGTGATATTAAAGATTTCGTTTAAAATTAACTTTAAATGCAGATTAAAAAAAGTGAATCGTGTTGAAATAAAAGTTAATCGTGTTAATAATCGGATTAAATCAGAAACAAACCCAATGTAAAATCAACACGAAAGATTTATTGTTTTTCTTTTATTCAATCAACTTGAAAATCGTTTAAAAAAAAAGTAAATCGTGTTGAAAAAAACGGAGTCGAGTTGAAATACCTGAAATAAGCCGACAGACGAAAAAGATCCGTTATTCATTTCAGCACCCTTTCTCTGGTTGCATTAGCATTTTTTTTGTTTTTCTTTTGAGTTTATTTGATTGAGCGTCTCAGCTCATAAACTAATTAGTAGCCAATCAACATTTAATAGTTTTAAAACAAAAAGGAATCGTGTTGAAGTAATAGGAGAAGTGTCTTACTGCAATCAAATCGTGTTGATTTTGATTAAGAATTTGCCAAACGAGCACAAAAAAAGGTCCGTTATCTTTCGACCACACCTTGCATGTGTGGTGGGCTAGTGCATTCGCATTTTAACTTTCGGTCGAAGAGTTTCGTTTTAATAAAGTGAAGAAAGTGTTTTAAAAGAATTTTTGTTAATGCATGTAACAAATTTAATATTTTGTGTTAAGATGAACCAGTAGCAACGTATGAAAGGTACGACCAAGGGTAAATACTATTTTTTAATTTGCCATCAGTACCAGTGTTGGACCAAAGTCAAACAAAGTTGGCTAGCTGCGGATAAACTTTAACTTTACATGTATTTAAAAAAGTTCATGTTTAGCTTAAGAAATCAAATAAAAATTTATAAATTAAATAATAATTTAACTAATGTATTTTTAATATATTTTTAAGGAATCCCATAAAGAATGCATAATTTATAACAATAAACAAATGCATTATGTATTTCTGTATGTATTTTTGTTCCTAGGATTACTAACTCTATATTTTACTTTAAAATGAAAACATAAATCGATTTTTCGAGGAAAATTCAAGTTGTTTTAATACGACGAGGAATTATTTTAAAAGGAACTATCAAGTTATTTGACATGAGGTTCATGTTGATTCATCGAATTCTGATTTTGTTTTAAGGTGAATTATTCATTTGGTTTAACAGGATCAATCGTGTTAATTTCCATTATAAATCGATATGATTCAAGAGGGATATTCGTATTATTTAAAAGGGTATCATTTTTCATTCAACCGGAATCAACGAGTTTATTCAATACGATAATCCTTATCAAATTAAGCTGATATCACTTTATTCACACCGATAAGAATTTACGCTTGTTTTACAAGAAAATCATTTTAAATCAACACGAAACGCCATTAGAGCAAAATCGTAAGCAAAAAAAAGTTGAATCATTATTAATAATTTTTGATTTTAACACGATTTTTTTTCTGTGTGCACGAAGATTCCGATGTCCTCTCGAACACTGGAAAGCCATTAACGATCATCGGCCATATGAGGGCCATGTAGCAAATTACCTTCACTCTGGGGGTCAAGCCTCCTGCTGTAAAACAGCCGTTTCTTCAGAGCGAAAGCTCCTCTGGGTACTTCACTTCACTTTTACTCGTTAATCGCTGTCCGTGAGGCCCAACGATGATCATCTTGCCCCAATTTTTGCGCGTATCCCTTGTGGCCCTAGACAGAATTTTTTCGCATTTCTGGACATTTATTTTCAGTTTGCAGTCATCGCAATATCGCTGAATCTTCTCGAAGTCACGTTGCAATTGCCTGGATAAGGCAATCAGATCGCTGGTGTAAATGTTGAAGAGGATCGGCGAATTAACCGCTCCTTGTTGGAGACCGTTTTTAATTTCAAAGATGGCGGTAGAAGTTACATTGCCACTTTTGACAACAAACTTTCTACCGTTGAGCATATAATAAAAAAATTTAACTCACTCAATTTTTCCCACAAGCAAGGAATTTAAAAAAAAATATGTTTGGCAGACCCGACGAAGCAGCGGTTGCAGGTCGGTTTGGTATTTTCTCGCCAGATATCTTTTTCACTGTTGTTCGCCAAAGAAAAAAATGTCACTAATGAATTAATTCTACCGGTTTTAAGGTAAACATTACCCACATTTTATGTTTTTCCTAATGATAACATCGTTTAGTCTATTGGGTTCCGTTTTTATGCAAATATGTTTTCTTTCTGAAACTTATCAAACCGTGCAATTGATTTTGAGAATCCTTCCCAAAACCGAATACTTTGTAAAAACAAAAACATTTTCTACTCCTTTCAAGGTAGATTTCCTAATGGAGCCGGTTATACGTAACAAATTTGCCAAGCTGAGTGAGTACTACTTTATGCATAATCCATCATTTGGTGTACTTATAGTTCACAAACTTTATAGCATGTAGAAACCGTAGAGCTGGCATATTATAACCATCATGTTATATGTAGATTTACATGCAGAACTTGATGCTTTAAAATTCGCACAACATTTTGCAACGGTGAATAATTATTCACATCCATCAACACACAAAATCCGTTGCCATTTGCAAAATAGTGTGTACTGTGCTATGTTCTAAAGAATTGTGTTCAAATTTGTGGAGGTTTTCAGAGAATGCTTAATTACCCTGGGTGAAGCGGAAGTGCATACATCTGTTTAAACTTCATTGTTTCGAGATCAATATTGGTGCACCAGCAAGTGGATACAAGAGATAGTCAAACTCTCAAAACTAAACTGTAAGTACCTACAGGTATCTGTCTGGATTGAAATGATGAGTGACGGAATTGAAGACCTTTTGTTCATCACCAGAGTTTGTCATGTTCTGGTTAATGTGCAAATTAGTGAAGATGTAATTGAGTGCATGAATTGTTAAATAACAAATTACGTAAGAGATTAAAACGAAATATTCGCTAGAAGGGCTATATTGAGACGACACAATCCACTTTTTTAAGCACAACCATCACAACAACGTTATCTTTTATTGTTGTTTATGTTGGCCATCCCCTGCTACAATTCAGGCATTCTTTATATTCATATGACCATTTTGATAAGCTCACCGTTTTCAGCTTTTGGTTTGTTTCGAATGTCAACACAATTGAAATGAATGACAGAATAATTTCTTTCTACCCAATTTTATTTTTATTTAAGACCAAACACGTGCTCTCACACAAAAAATAATCCAAATCCTTATTTATGCAAAAGTACTCCTCGCTTCTTGTCAGAAAGAAAATAACCAATTTTGAAAAACATTCTCAAGCCCGAGTATAAATATATCTCCTTTTGTACGCTTCAGCATAAAAATTGCTGTGTGGATTGTGAAAATTCATTTCAACGTCTGGTAACAGTAAGCAGCATATCCCTATATCGTGCCAGGATGTTTCATTTTCAATTGTTAGACAATGTTGTGTAAAGCAATTTCTCAAAAAGCGCTTACTTTTGTTTTATTTCTGTAGAACGTTAGCTTTTTTGGGAGGATTTATATTCCATCCCCATTCGACCTCGGTTTTGTGTTTGCATTGCATCAACAAATCTTTTGAGTAAGGTCAGGCCTCAGGCAACTTTGTGGCCATTTTTATGATTTAAGTTTTTATCGACTTTAAAGAGCTTAACACGATGTTCCAACTACTAAGATCATAATTAAATTTTATTTGTAGTTGAAACATTATTTGATGTTGAACTGATGAACCGTCAAATTCTAATTGTTTTGGTTACTAGGCTTTGGGGCCAATAAAAAAAAAAAAAAAATCTGACCACAAAAATGTGGCAAATGAAATTTAATACGGTTGGTTTATTTTTATTTCAATTAAGGCTTAAATTTGATTGAAATAATTACATTCAAATTTGCAACGCAAGGCTGCCCATTCAAAAAACAGAAAAGATTTTTTTAGAACCTGTCAAAAGGAAACCTACTGTTTGAATGAATTCCAAGTAAATCACGATTGCTGTTGGCTTTTCTGGTGAACTTGAGGAATTGGATTCTTTCAGAGAATTTCGCTTTTGACATTCGTGTTTTATATTGTTTTTATTACTTTACCCGATATACTTACACGATATATAGCAAATTTTCAGGCTTTGGAACGGCTAATTGCTTGTCTTTCACTCTAAGGGTATTAGAAATGTAATCACAAACCAATAAATATTTCAAATGAAATTGATAAAGCTGTTTTTGGAAATGAAAATGAAATTCTCAATTTCCTTTAAGTTAATTGCATTACTTTGGTTTCAAATTCACGAAATTCTGCTCACTGTTTGGCAGGTTTCATTCCAGTAAAGAAAAGCAAACTATACTATTCATAAATCAAATTAAAGGTGGAGAAATTACCACTTTGCTAAGAACCACTTTCACAGTTTTATTGAAATAAAAGTGCAACCTGATCAAATGACCGCATGCTGTTGGCCCGCAAAATTTGTCCTGACGTGATAAGCTTCTTTTGTGAAGAAGAAATGATCATGATCAATTTGGAATTGACTGAATAATTTGAACGAAGAATTATTTTGCTTCGTTCTCCATGATTCTCAACATTTCGAGTATCATAGAATTTCTGTTTCTGAAAAAACGGTGTGGCCTAATTCATGGCTGTTAGAATCGAGAAGTTGATCTCCCTAATTCTCATAACTTTGAGTGACTGAAAGGGACTAGATTGTCATGAAAAAATATAGAATTTTCTTTTGGGCAAGTGGCATTTGCAAAAAAGTAATGCGGGAAAATAGTTTGAGCTCAAATAATTTTGCGGTCTTTCGATCCCACTCCCGAGCCTCCTCGTCCACGCCCCTTTGACATTGACTCATAAAATGTTGAACAAAAAATTCAAATCTGATGACTTGAGTGAAAATATTGAATAGCTAAGCATCCTCAACTGTCGTTGCTCTGGATAATATGAAATATTAAGTCATCATGGTTACTACGCTTAATCTACCTTAAAAAAGCGTAAAATGAGATAAAATCAACTAAACAGAAGCTTTTAGGAGCTCCCAAAAATCAAATTTATCCACTTAAAATAATCTCCAATCCATTTTCAAACAGATTTTTGGTTTGCCTAAAACAAACAGTTTTTTATACCACAACTTGTATCAACTCAATTTGAAGAAATTCCAACAAGAAACCTACTGACTGATTTTTAAGAATGTCTTTTTTTCATAAAACTTAAATTCAAGAACCCAATTCCAGTCCACGTGCGAGACTATCAGAAGTTTTCAAAACATCTTACCACTGCACCTTTTATCATTGATATGTAAATTATGTAAATTAGATATTCCCACGATTTAAGAAATTTTCATTTTTTTTTTCTTGTATATTTTTCATGCTTCTTGATAAATTTGTTTTGCAGGCAAATTGAAAGAAACAACACCTTCCAACCGAACTAAGTCATTCAAGCATTGGTGTGCTGATTGGGGAAAGGGTTGAAAGATAAACAACACCCGGATACAAAATAAAACAACAACAATGCTTGAGTGGGTGAGACTTGAAACACTTATATCGATGATAATGAAAATGAAGGAAAAGATGATACCTTTTCGAACAGACAAGAAAAAACTGAAATAAAATGTGAGAAAATAAAGGTATTGCTGCTGATGTTCTTTATCTGCTGAGACAATAAGGATGAAGAAAAATGTAAGAAAACGAATATAACAAGGGAGTTGATTGAATTTCAAAAACTGCAAAAATGTTGGTTGACGACAGAGGAATACACTTGAACCCTCAAGACAAGATAAAACAATGAAATTGTCAATTTTGTAACATTGAGAATTTTATAAAACATCACAATCACAATAAGAAGGACGTGTTCTTTATCTTGTTAATTTTTTTTCCTCGCTGTTCTTTTTCTCTTTCGATGTTGTACTTCAACCTTGTTTGTGAAGGCCATAAAAATGGTCTTACGTAATGAAACAACAAAAGGGTAAAGGTATAAGGCAAGCAAGAAAAATTATAAATTGTCTTTGAAGTTCATCTTAGCAACGTGTTTGGCAATCGTTCTAAGTGATACCATTTGTTGAAGATTCTTGTATTTAATCCTTTTGTATAACGGTGCAGGCGATTGTGTGACGTAATTTATATGAACTTTTATATTAAAGGATGCCAAAAATTCATTAATTTATTTGTCTAACCTTTTTCAGTTAACTAGGCTGAAAATTATATCCTCTATATGTTATGGACCGTTATTGCACGACCTTGTGTCAGTTATGTTCTTAGAATTAACTTGAAAACAAAGGCCTTTACTTGAATATGAAACAAAGGATGGGGTTCATTGAGTTAAAGGTCCGCTATTGTTGTGGATCTTGATGAAGGTCAAAGGGAATGACAAGGTAAATTCTGAACTTTCGTCTGGATTAATTAAGATCTTCCTCAAACTGAAATTATTGCAGGCAACTAAAAATATATATTACCTGACCTTTGGGTTTGCCAAAATGCAAGCTTTTTGAAACTAAGCCGATTAAACATATTGTGAGGTTTTTTGAAGTTGTGAGGTGTTTCAACAATTTTATTTATCTTAAGAACTTCAAGATTGCTTACCTTGAAATGTTTGAGGCAAAGAAAGCTCAAAACAATTTGACACCCTAAACTGTTTTAATCTTTTAAGAAATACAATCAACGAACACCTTTCGTGTTATAAACATTTTAAAGATCCTTAAGTGAAAAGCTTATGTGCGAAGAAAAAAAAACGCGGCTGCCAGTGTAAGGCTCTCATTTACATATTAAAGTTTTGCAGCACCAAAAACACTCACACAACCGCCACAAGAACCCAAAAAAGTTCTCTTTGGATAATTTGCTCCTTCCACAAGCATTAAGTAACTCGTTGCATTATTCATGACAAGCATCACAGCAACTTCTGTTCAGCCATATACCAACTCGTATACGAATTTGTATATGTTTTTGAGGTAAATTTAATTTTTTCTTATCAAAATACACGCTGCCATTGGCACCGTCATGATAAACACCCACGATGATCTCAAAACCTTAAACTTATAAAAAGGATGGATTAATCGAGTGTATGGGTAAGAAACTGTTCTCACATCTGTTTTGTGTTCGGTAGCGATATCAAGGCAAAAGAGTGAAGTGAGTTCATGTGAAAATTTGTTATAATGCTAATTTGGTTTTGCATGCCGCTTGTAATACGAGAGAGAGAAGGAGAGACAGAAACAAACTAGGGCTGGGTCGTTTAGAAAACGATTTACTGTTAAGAGCTTTTCGATAACGAATGACATCGGAAGAATATCAAAATTGATTTTAAAACTCCAAGGCCCTTAAATTTCTATAGAAGGGATGAAAAGAAAGTGCTTTGAGTCATCGGATGTAAGGAAATGTCTTCGATGGGGATAGATTTTGTGGCGCCGCCATTGTTTTGTTACGATATCATTTTAGGCATAAGATTTATGTAAATCAACAGAAAAAAAAATCCTACAACAATGAAGCCTTCGAGGTCAATATTGGGCGACCAAGATGATGAATAGCTCTTTTATTACATCTGCATAGTATTATGGGTTTCTCAAGAAACAAACACAGTTGGGAGTTGATAACGAAAGAAACACCCTTCAGACTGCCAGACCACATGTCTCAACTTTCGAATGATTCAATCGTCCGAAAGGAAAGACCGAAACCGAAATTTGTAATCAAAATTAAATTCATTTGAGAAAGTTAATCTCAACTCTTCAGCAAAGAAGCTCATAAAAAAATATTTATATTGCGAATTCGTTGAAAAAATAAATAACATTTGGATCATTTTTATGACTTCGTAGTTTATAGTCTCATCGTTCGCGTTTATGTTAAACTTGTACTTGGGGTTTTGCTGAGTAAAACTTTTGAGGAAATTAAAAGAAACAAAGAGACCTTTTCTTGCAAAAGTTTTTATATTTCGTAATGCTGGGTGGTTTTGATGTGTTTTTATTACACATTAACCTCAAGGATTAAAATGGGTGGTTGTGAATTTACGGTTATACAGACTGTTATTGCGGACATAAGGGATTGTTATCTGAAGTTAAGGCATTAAAAAATTAATCACACATCATTTTGCTTGTTTATTTTACCAAAAATAATTAAAGGAAGAGTAAAGTTGAAAATGGTGGTTGTTCATGTATAAGAAAGTTGTCATTTTGATTCATTTTTTAAACTTGAACTGTCACTTTACTTATTTTTGTTAAACACCATTCGTTAAATAGTTCATTTAACAGAAACCACATTTGATAAATTTGACACTACCTGTACCAAAGTTCAACGTTTTTCTTTTTTTACGGTTTTTCAATTTCTATTTATCACGAAATCGTAGATAACATTTAACTTTTCACACGCAATTTGAGAAGGGTAGGTACTGAGCACTCACTTTTCGGGGTGGAGAGGAAAGACATGCTTTCTGCCTTCAAATCATATTCGCGTGACTCATAACCAACCATGAGATTGAGCCTAACTGAAACCAAAATTGTTTATTCGAAAAAGTATGTAAATTCAATTTCATAGACACTGCGGCGTATGTGGAACATTTTAACCCACGCAAGATTCCTTATTAAATCCTTTCAACGTAAATGCGGTTCGATTGTTACTGCTATATTTTTGTTAAGGTATTGATATCATACTGTGTTTTGGCAGCTTTGCATGTTGCTATCGTCAAGTCTATAAATCACTTTTCTAATTGCCTCGTAAATCAACAAAATCACATGAAGTTTAGGCTTTTAATATACTCGTGTTCACCAGTAAGGGCTGTCTCAATTTAAGTGGCAACCTTCAACATAAGTTTCTGGGTGAAAATAATTGCAAGGACTTACAAATATACAGTATCAACTTGAAGTGGCTTCAAGACACATGTGGTTATTTTAATGGGAAAACTTTGCACCACATTGTTTGGCAAGAAAATAGAGCACCACCTGGGGCTATAATCGAAAGTGTGAGAATCGTCTTACATTCTATGTATGATATGAAAAGCTAAAGGATTAAAGGGATATACAAATATGTGTATGCCTGAGAGGTATAGACAAACATTATGATCGAATTAATTGTTTGACAAAGTGAAGAAATCGAAAATCAATTAGGATAACATTTGGGAAAATCAACACAATTGTTGGGATAAAATTACATGACATTGTCTCTGCAAGATTTATGGATGATGATGATGCCAAACGTTCTTACTTTAAGTGTTTTGAGTAAATTCTTGTCAATTTTTGATTTCGAAAATTAAACTACAGATTATGGACACTCAAATACACTATCAGTTTGTAAGAAGGAAATAAAATTTTGTTATTTCCTTCAAACAAAATTTAATTATTTACATATTACATCAGAAAATCTGAGAGCTATGCTATTCTCCAAAAATTATTAAAGTTTTGCAAGTTTCACTTCTTTTGAAATTGAAAAGCTGGCCAGAACTACAAATGAAAAACGTTTTTAAGTCCTAACATGAACGCTTTTAATTCTTCCATCATCAATTCTCTTCAGAGAACAGTTGTAAAGCTTCTTCTAACCTAACATCATTTAATTGAAGTCAAAGTTTAATACCCAAAGCCTCTTCCACTCCAAGTATGAATGAAAGGCAACGCACATGCACCTACCAGCAGCACCTGAAAGAGAATGACAGAGCAGACCTTTCAATTTTCCAATTTTGTGATCTGCACACTCCTACATTCTATTCGGCAAAGAAAATTCAAAAACAAAGTAAAGCAAAAGCAGGAAAAAAGTATGGAGATAATATATGAGGATGAAAATCAATTCTATCATCTGTCATGTTGGGAAAGTAGTTAAGCCAGTATTCGAGTAGTTAGACATTTAGACAGGCAAAGACTTTAGGAGGACTCTTTTGCAAAAAAAAACGACAGGCTGATAATGACAGCAACTGATTAAGGAGAACAGAAAAATAAAGACACAAAGAAAAGTTTGTGTTCCGTAATATTGCTAACGAATTTATCATGTAGAAATAATGGGTTCAATTGACGTTTTGATTGCTCCTACAGAAGCAAAGTTCAACTTTGCTTTGGTATTTTGAGTGAAATTTCTTTTTCATTTACTGAAAAGCTTTAAAAACGAAAACTTGAATCAAGATGCAAGAACATAGATTTGGGGCTTTGTCAAAACTTCAGCTAATCAATTTTTATCTCTGTGCAGAAAATCGATACAAATAAAAATCAGAGAAAAAAAAATCAAGGAAGCTGTAGAATAAATAAAAGGCGAATTTAACATTTCAGGACATGTAATAAATGGAAAAAGTGAAAATCCTCTTGTCTTCGTTATTTATTCAAACTCAGAGAGATATCACAGAGCTATCAACTTGAGCACTTGTATAAAATCAATTGCAATGAGTGCTCTTCCATGTAGTTAATTCTTCATTTAAAATAGTTTTTTTTTGTTCTTGTAACACTATCGAACAAGGCGTTTTTATATCGAAGAGTTGAAAGTACATTGCTTGTATTTCAGTGCATCCTTTGAAGTTTGGCTGAAGTTTTTGAAAAATCTGAGAAATATTCTTTTCATACCCACTGTCTATAATACCCTCTGAGCGTCAATGTACTGTTTTTCTTTTTATTATTGTGGCATCATTTTATCTCCTCAGTTTCTAGTTTGTCAAACGAAGTTCATTCCTTTTTAAATGTGGGCCTCAATCTTTTATACTTCAAGTCAAAAATGTTTGCAGTACGGACATACATAAAATGGATATTTTTTCTGACTCACTTTCCACTTGAACAAATTGCAGACATAACTGACCATAGTATCGGCGGCGCCGAAATATCCTTCTGGTCGTAAACAATTATTTCAAGGGATACCTACATAAAGTCTTCTGTGTTTTTGTTTCGTTAATCATCTTCCACACGCAAGGCTATCGGTTTATGTTTAAGACTTCGTGCAGAAATGTTATTTAGCATATATGCAAAATGGTTACAAAAATTAAGTGAACCAATTATTGGGTTTATGTGCTAGCTCAACAGGGTTAAGTGGTTCCTAATTGACGAACAACTACCCAAAATGGATAGGTATATTGTAGCCCTTCAATCAAAATTTGTCGAAAGTTTGTAAAATTACATTAGAGAATACAACTCGCTAACACATCATCGTAAGGATAATTATAATTATATTGGTTGAAGCTTAGAACTTAAGACTTGATGTGTTATGTGAGAGTTATAATTAGATAAAGGTGTGCCCTAGAAGTTTTCTAACATGTTATGAAGGATTTGGGATTGTAATAAATTAATTAAGTTTCCTCATCAAGGCTATTAGTTTCGTAGACAAATTACTTGAACAAGTTTTTAAGCTGCCAATTTTATGAGACTAATCGAGTTACTCGTCCACATCGAAGGTTCTTCGAAAAAGTGTTACTAAATATATCTTTTTGGTGAGATATAAAAAAAGTCTACATTATATTTTATTCATTTCAAACCACAAAATCAAATAGGAGCGGTTTGCGACATAACATTACAAAAGGCAATTTGAAATGCCAACCAAATCTCATAAGCCCCTAACTATTTTGATTAGGCTGAAACAATGGGATAGGTCAATTTCGTCGCATTGTCCACATTGCAATCGATAACAATAATAATTTACTGTCATATGAACAATCAACGGCAAATAACCTCAGACCAAAAGATTAAATAATGTTGGTATACAATGACGTTATTTGCGCTTACCAAACACAGGCATTTCCAAGCAATATCAAATTAGTTATCTTTAATTAGGGAAGTGGCAAACCAATGACAGCCAAACTTTGGAAGACACGAGCTTAAAATATGAGCTTTCATCGGTGGGATTTACCAAGAGAGATTGAAATTGAACAGATTAAAGCGATTTGTACGTTATGACGTGAGTGAAATTCATTTCATTACGCTTTTTTATTGTTCCTTCATAAATTTTACGACTAGGTCGACAGGTGTATAATTTTGCGGTAGAACAACAAATATTTGATGAAATATTTTCTAAAGTAATCCTTAAGATCACATCCTTGAAGTTTATTACGTTCATTTATGTACCAAATGCAGAACACCTGCTTAATAAATCATTCATTTCCTTTCTGAGTTTAAAAAGTATACCCTGGTTTATAAATGACTCAACCGTAACTCAATAAAAACGTCACCCGAATCTTATTTATATTCTGTAAAATAAAATTGTTCAAACAAAGTTGAAGGATTATTCCCAAAGCCACAAAATCATCAATAGATATAAAATAAACCTTCAATTCTAGGGAAACAAAAAAAGGCTCGTAAACAGTCTATTCTCGCATTCTTCTTTTCCTGCTTCAGTGGTCTTTCGTCATTCTTACCCCAAGTCCTTTTAGCAACTTAATCTTCATTATAATTCATATTCCAAACGATTCTATTACAACAGGTTACCTGCTCTTCGTTGCCTTTCATTTTTTTATTGTTAACCAATTTCCGGTTCCGGCTTTGTTGAGGGTGTAACAATAATTCCCAAAAAATTGCGATTGAGCCCTGATAAGACAAAAAACATTCATTCATTGCTTTGCTTATTTGATATTTAGTCGTAAAGAAATTTTATGAAGCACGTTTCTCACATTTAATTCACACAAACTTTTTGGACGATGATGGCAACAAAAAGGACGCTCAAAACGTTAACAATGCTACCAAAGACCTATACAAAAAGATATCCTTTGAAAGGAGAAAAAACACGAAAAGGTCTCCTGTCCGAAATCCTAGCTAAATAAAATGAAACCCAACACAAATCATAATTTTGTTTTTTTATAAAAGATGAAATTTTGAAGTATTCGATAAGCCCCAAAAACAATTTTATACATCTAAGGGCTTTCCGGCGATTTCTGTTTGTGTTGGTTTGAGAAACCGGCATTTTGTATTTATTTGTCAGAATGTAGGCGCTTATCTTTCATGACCTGGATTATAAGGGGAACTGTTTGCAAAAGTGTATAATGGGGTTATATTGATTTTTGTGGTTGGTTCGTGTTTTCCTCTTGTATGGTGTTGTTTCTTAAATTTTTGTATATGAACTTGAAAATGTCAATGACCTCCAATCAGTTTGAAGAAGGAGTGTCGCTTTAATCTACTCATTTTATATGCCTGTTTGCAAATACTCGTAAAACACAATTTTGAATTGAAACTGATGAAAAACCAACCACCACAAGTCCACATGAAATCAAAATTATTTTTCACGTAATCTGACAACAAAAATTGAAGTATAATAGCAAGCCTCCAACTGGGGTAACAATTTGATTTCACTGTTATTGGCAATCACAGTGTGTGCTTGTTATTTATAACACCATCTTGTTACGAATTTAATAGGCATATTTGTGTGCTTACATCCTTGAACAAGGACGATTCAGCGAAATGTGAATAACACTAGAAACACAATTGCCTACGATTACGACTTTCATTCTCGCACTCAAACCTTAACTGGCAACACCTGAAGTTAGTTAATAGCAAAACATTCTCAGAATAAGTTAAATCAAATTAAAGAAAACCAGTAGGTACTACATTTTCACAGGTTTATAGTCATGTTGGTTGGATACAGGTTTTCTCAGAACCAGGAACAGGAGAACCCAACCTTGCTTGGCTGTGTGGGTGGAAACATGATAATTCGATTGCTCTGTAAAAATATGGAAATGAAAATCATTGAAATTGTGTAATGAAACGTATTAATCAAACCATCATCTGTTTAAGCAGGATTAAGATGAAGTAGGAAACAAGTGTTTTTTTTCTTCCCACATCAAAATTTTCCGCTTAGAATACCAATCACATTCGAGATGGACACACAGGCATATGGACACTAACCTAACATTAGTCGACAGCGCCATTTATCCTCCATCAGATTTGACCATCCTTGAAAAGTTCTTTCGAAATTTTGCTCACACTCTGTTGCAAGTAGGAGTAGATGGTCGTTTTTTAAATTTTTTGTATGCCCATCGCATTGGATTGTAAGTCGATTTTGGCTAGTCTCATTCGAGGCACGTTTAAGCCCGAGTATGGTGTTTCTGTGGAACAGAAAAAAAAATTACTAAAAAGAAGAAATGAACAAATAAATTGGTCCCATATTGTGTGCGTTGTGGAAATCCATTGAGATCGAAATTTTAAAGATATCCCATTCTCTTGCTGGAGAAAAAGGCACAAGATTGACAGATTTTGCAGTGCACACTGGACACTTGATAAAGTCGAACAAATGATGCAATCTAGTTGAATACTTTATTCAGTGAAATAGCAAATGGACTCGTTCAACGAGCATCGTCCTTATCCGGCGTCATAACATATACAATAGTGACCAACGAGGACACTCATCAATCCCGTTCGCCATCATCCATCGATGCAGACAGAAGGAGAAGATTAAGTGTCAATGATATTAATATCAAGAAGGAAAATATTTGTTCAAAATGGTAAATTGTTTTCTCAATTTATTATTTTTTGTATTTTTTTTTCTTTCTTGCGAAATTGTCTTCCTGCCACTTTGTTTTTGACTCTGAGAAGAAAATGTTCGTCCAGCATTAAAAATGTGTACCTACAGTGTTTGTGTTGGTTCGATATTTTATTCAGCACTGAATTTTTTATACTTTCTTACTCCTTGTTCGTCTTGCCATAGAGACGTTGACTACAAGCGACATTACTGGTTGTTTTCCAGATATCAAAAAGACTACGCTTGAGGAAAAAGAAATTTGTGTTCCCGGGTTACTAAGATGATATTTGGAACAGATTTATTCGTTTAGAAAAGATTTCATTTGCTCACTGAATTTAATGGGTTTTCAAAAGGAGTCGTACAATAATTTCCTTGAGTCACTGCATCACGTTAAATTTTTACTTTAAGGTCTGAAAATTGACGTGAAACTCAACTTTTATAAAGTTTTTAATCAGATATTTTAAACTTTAAAGTTGACTTAAATTTTAAGACAAGGAAAAGTCATTCTCTGTTCAATCTTGATGAAGAGTTGAAAGTCTTATCTCTAATGCAAGCCGCATAACTTGGGCGTGTTTTCTTGATTTCAAGATTGAGGTCACATTTAGCCATTCGCCCACCTGCTTGAGTGTTCCCAGTGCCTTAAAATTATATATGAGAAAGTGATTTCCTGTGCACCTTTGGAAAATGACAGTGGCGTCAGTAAGTACCTAATTCAAATTAAAGTAAAACGACTTCAGAAATGTTGAAGTATCCTTCCATATTTGTTCAAAACCGAAAAAAACTTAATTCAACTTTTGGGTATGTGGCAATTTTGTTTCACCGCCTGCTTTTTTTTTGCTTAGGAATTTTCAAAGTTCAAAGAAAATGCCAATTTGTAAGCAGCAACAAATTCTGCTTGGTAACCATTTCGGTATTCATGTTTTGTCTCTAACGCATAAGGAAGTATGTATAATTCCCTTCTCAAATGCCTTCTTTTTATACATGAATGACTCTCAATAGAGAACGAATTGGATATAAGAAAATTGGGAACACGAAACTTTATTCATTTAATTCGATATACAACCAAATTAATGTACATTTGTTGTGTAATTGTCCAGTCGTACGTAAAACTACTAATAAACTTCTCACAAGGCAGAACATGCGAATAATTTCCTATACATAGGTCATCCTGAGAACATAATTATACTTTTTTCCTGTTTTGCTGGTCTTGCTGTTAGTTTCATCCTTACATGAAATTAGAGAGAAGTGAAAGTTTCAGATCAAATGAAGGATTCGGAAAATTAAAGGCTTTTATTTCACAAATTTAGCGGAAAACTTTTGCAATGAGAAACTTTTTAAGCCTTCGAAAATCGACTACGATGTTTAATTACATGCATTAAAAAATTTGGGCAGAAAAAACCTTAAAGAAATTTGGTGAAAACCTATAATAGCCTGTTGTTATGGAAAAAGAGCCAATTGTTCAAGGAATCTTTTAACCGACATACACATCGATCCATTACTTAAAACTCTGCTTTAAAAAAAGCACCAACGTTCTGTCCAATTAAAAGCGAAACACGACCTTTACACACGTACCTACTTTTGTGTGTTAACCTTTGGCAAAGAAAACAATTTCAAGATTGAAATAAACTTTGGAATTATTATTTTTCTTTCCCAGTTTCCAAAAGTAAACCCATTCAGTGGGTGAATCAATAAACCATCGTCAAAGTTTGGGTTTGCTCACAATTACTTTAATCTGAAAACTCAAAAATGTATTTACATAACCTTACTTGACTAATTTCTCAAGAGGAAAAATGAAACTTGAACTGAAACTCAAAAATGAAAATTAATTTGTTTAATAAGTAAATTTAGAAAGAAAAAAGGTGTCTACGGCGTATGAGTGTTATTTTTGAACAAGATGTTGACTACATTCGCTGTTTTTATTATGTCAGGCATTTTGAACTGCCTTTGTTATCAAGTTTCAATAAAATGTTCTTATCTCTACCTCATTCCCTATTCATCATTCAGTTCCATGTGACATGAATGCATATAAACAAGATTTTGTAACTCAATCTGAAGGATGGTTTTGAGTAGCTTTATATCCATTTTTATGGGGTGTTGAACAAGGAGGATATGCAGATCAATAATGTCGTTCAAGATATTTTATGATCCATGACGTGACTTAAGGGGATAAGGCGTTTTACATAGTAACACCAAAAGCAATAAACAAAATATTTTTTTCTCTGCACAACTTGAAGAAAGATGTAAAACTGTTTAAAAGTTATGATGAAAAAAACGACAAGAATGGCAACGACTTTAAGTTAACAATTCAACAAGGAGCTTTAGTCTAGGAAATAAAAGTACTTCTCACTCGATTTAGATGAGGCATTTCCTTCTATCTATTTGCATTAAAAGAACCTCGACTCCTTCCTCTCTCTTGGTTGAATATTCTCGGACTCGGACACGTTAAAGGGTAAAATAACTCTTAAAATTATTGGAGATTTATGCAAGCAGTGTAAATTGCAACAGAACAAGAGGAATACAAAAAAAACATCAAGCAAGAGAGTTTTTTTCAGAAAATTTAAAATTTGCAATTTTCCTGGAATTGAAATTCTTGTCTTTGGATGAAATTAGTTCTTGGAAGATTCTAGATAATGTGCATGATATTTCAAAATTTTCTAGAAAAGTGTTTTCAAGTTATGCATTTCATTGTAACTTGGAAATAGTAAATTATTCAAGTTTGTACAATTTCCCAAAAATATTTCTTCACTTCGAGGAATTGCTCACAGTCCGAATGTATGTTAAATAGAAAACATAAAAAAACATTAAATTTGAAATATCTTCTGTCACGAGAATTAATTTTACATTTTGATGTGGAAATTCCTACTTGATAAAAGATGAATAAGGAAGACGACATCTATTCGACAAATATTATATTTTGGACAAGTATATTGAATTATCAAAAAATGGAGTGTGCATTACGCATAAAACTTATTTTCTTTGAAATTTTGCTTTTTCTAAAGCATTCAAATTACAAACAAATTGGCATTTCATCTTAATACAAGGAAAATAAGGAACACATTTAACATAATTAACTTAACGAACAAAAATTTTCTGTTATTAAATTGAACATTACTAACGAATTCCTGAAATTTCTTGAAAATTGAATGCAATCAATATTGAAATTTAAATACGGATACCATTGAAAGGACTACATTTATTGATGTCTGATTAAAAAATGAAATGTTTAAATTATGATTTCGATTTCCTTTGCAGTACAACAATTAATTACACACATATTTGTATATTTAAATGTCAATTTAAATAATATAAACGATTCGTGTACAATATTTAAGAGGATTCCACATTGTTTCATCTTTATTAATATCATTAAATGAAGTTTCAACATGAAAATGAAGTTCATCTTATCGATTGATAATTTTTTATTTAAGGATATGAATATTATTGTTGGGTTGTGTATCAGGAAGTATTGAGGCATGTTCTGTAAGCATGAGATTATCACGTAATCTGAAACTCACATAGCCATAGAATGGGTTAAAATATTTTGAAACATTTTTAATTTCTGAAAAATGTTAAATGCCTTTTTGGGATTTAGTTTCGTAGTATCAAATGTTGACAACATTGTCTTTATGGATTACTTTAAACCGGTAAACACAAACATTTAGATTTCCTTTCAATTCTCTTAAATTGGTTTGATGTTTTGAGCTTAGTAGCTTCAGACTGATTTATCTTTAAGCAGATTTAAATCAATCATCAAAAAGACAAAACAAACAAGATATGAATGTATTGAATTAAATTAACTTAAGACAAGAGATAAGTGTGACCATGTTCCACGTTTCATGATTAAGGATTCAAACATAATATTATTCAAGTCTTTAAAATAATGTTAACAACGTTTTTGACTATTAAGTTCTCAGAACAAATTTTAAAATAATTCCCTTAGAGCCGATTTTCCAATCGTCAGATAAACAAGCAGATAGTCTAAGATTGGATTTTTCAATCGTCAGAAGTCAGATAGACTTTATTTGACGAATAACTCTCTTATTTATTTGACCGATGAATACTCAGATAAGTTTATTTGCCAGTTTGTTATTCGTAGATTTAGAGCCGATTTTTCAATCGCCAGATAAACAGGCAAATAGTGTTTATTCGACATATAACCAAATATTGGATTTTTCAATCATCAGATAGACTTTATCTGACAAAAAACGCTCTAATTTATTCGACCGATGAATACTCAGATAAGTTTATTTGCCAGTTTGTTATTTTTATTTTTATTCGATGATTGAAAAATCGGCTCTTAGTCGAAGAATGAAAAATCGGCTTATTAATGAAATTTTTTGAAAATACTTCTTTAGCCTTCGCTTGGATAACAAAGTAGGTACTATAAATATTTAGGTATTTTCAAAGCGAACAACATAAAAAAGTTTTCCAGTGTGTATCAACAGTGTATCCTTGCATTCAACATGTTTATAATAACCTATTATTTAAATTGAGTAAGCAAAATTACATTTCCATCCACGAATCCACGTGTAGGATAAAGGTTAATAAAAGTTGAAAACTTTTCATGAAAAATTAGAAAAAAAAAACTATTAACAACCATTATGTCCCCTATTCGTTCACTTTTAAGCTTGAATTTTGTAATTCAATGGAAGTCCTTTGATTAACTTAAGTATGTTATTTTTCATTCACTCTTTACTCTTAACTTTTTTAATCCGGGAGAACGTAAAGGACTCGTGCTGGTTTCAGTGTGATGTAAAAAAAAACACAACTCAAAGCGTTTAACAACTGCAATGCCCGCTTGTAAGTTGAAACTACCATTTTTCTATTTTCCGCTGAAAGGACAATGTGTCGCCTGCACCGAGTAAAAGGTATACAGGATGATTGTACATGTGTATAAACTCAGCATGAAAATTAAGTGTAACAAAAAAAAAATATACTTCATCTGGTTGTTATAATGCAAATTATACGATGACGCGGTGGTATGCTTGCGATACGGCGATAATAATGATGACGATGGTTCGTAGAAGCTCATTTGGCATATTCCATTATTTACTCACCAGGAAAGAAAAACAATTTCTATTCCAAAGGAAGTCTTTTTTTCCTCCTTATTTATCCATCCTTTAAAGAACTGTTATAATTAGTTTTATGCAACTGAGCGGTTCTTTTTTTTTTGCCAATGACAATATTTTTAAGATTGTCATGGTGACCATGGTATTGAACAATATTTAGGAAAAAAATCTGGTACAATTTTAGCACATAACCCTTATAGCACTGTCTTAGTGTTCAGGAAATTTTAAAGCTATCAAAATATATTTTTCGTAAATTTGCAACCAAAGTTATAATAAAAGTAAGAAAAATAAAATAACAGGAACAATGATGCGGCGGTTGGTCACCGTAAGACTATATAAACTTATGCATAAACTAGAAAAATTTCAAGTTAATGTCCAAGCATATTTTATTTTCTCTTTTGGTTTTTAACGATGAGGTGAGTGTGACGGACTTAAAGATTTTTCCAATATTCAACCCTTCAAGGAGTATAGCTAAACAAAGTTAAGAAAAGTGATGCTATGCTTTGACAAAAATCGATAGCAAGTTCTCGTCTATGTGAACGCATATTCATATGTGATTTTATGATTTAGATACAACATTCAAGAGTTAAAGTATTTTGAAAGGAAGTATTTATTTTTTTAAGAATTTAAGCTCATTTTGTACAATTTCTTGTAACAAGGTATTGTAAAAGCAATTCAAAACAATATAGAATATACTATATTAATACTTTTTTCGTTTTATTCCTCATAAGTGAATTGTATGGATGAATAAGAGATGTCCTTCTTATTTTAATGTAAAATACAACGTTTTTTATAGTAATATAAAACAAACAAATACTTATTTATTTTCCATTTTTAACGAGTCCAACTTGTCAGCTGTCTGATTTATTATGTCAAATAGCTGCCAAGTTTTATTCCTCTCAACAGCAAGAAATACTATCTCTTTGGAATTCTCGTATAATCATGAAACAAATCTGGTTTTAAAATAAATAGATTCAAATGCAAATAAATGTCTTATTTTCAGTTTAATGGCAACAAGGAGCTATAAAATCTCTCTAAAATATTTTCAATTTTCTACTTACACTCACAAATCCATAAACAACCAACAAAATGCCAAACAGATTTTAGGAATATTTCGATTGCAACTCATATGCTCCGAACATGGGAAACAACCATCAATATTGAGGAACATCAACCACCGCTACAAATTAACCAATTGCCTCCAAAACATAAAGAAGGGTTTCTTTGTTTATATCCAATTCCAAAAACTCAGAGAGAGGAGAGAGAGTTGTTTCGTAGGCAAGCATGTCTTGAAAATCAATAACTTTATGAATGGGTGTAAGGCACTGATGGCATGTCTTCCATCAGAGCAGCACCCACTTTCTAACTGAATATGACCCAGTTTCGATATAAATTCTCTCGCTCTTGCTAAAGTTGAGCCGACCCAGTGGCGGCTGGTTGTTTATGCGTCATCAATTTGGCACAGAATCCATTATAAAACGAAGAACTTGTGTTCGTACCTATTGCAAGAAATCAGGCTTACTATCAAGATTTATTGTGTCGTTAAGAAACTGTATGTCTATCGGTCTATCTGACTGTCTCGTCTCGTTTGGACAGCCTTGGTCCTCGGAATGTGACCAACCGATAACTCATTTTATCCTTTATTCTCTGTAAATTGTTTAGAGGCAGACAGGATAAACTGGGACGCAGAGAGGGACTTCCGATACAAGACTTAAGCGTATTGTGCAAAGTGAAAATATGTGAACAATTAAAACCTTCCTCGCAATTGATCATCCAGGTCCTTTTAACTGTTGTTTCAACAACCTTCTCAAGGACGAAAATATTTTTGCCGACCGCGCAAAGAGAAAAACATGCAATAAAATTCATTAATGGCAGGCCTAATAAAATAGATGGATCTAATAATTTATAAGGATTACCTTAAGTTGAAAAGGAAGAGAAAGTATTTGGCGACAGAAAATTGGCTTTGAAAAGAATGTATAGATTAAAAAGATTAAAAATAGATGAATTGAAAAGATTTATTTGTTCCTCAAATAAATTGGATCACTGATGAGACAATTAACTCTCACCTGAAATTTTAAGTTCGTTAAACAGAATTAACCAATTAAATTAAATTTGACATTTTGTGGATAATGAATGAATGCAAATAAGCAGGAAAGGAAGTAGATCATTAAGTCTGGAATGTCTAATACTCAGATGATGTGCTTTTACAATCTTGACAAATTCATTTTATCCGAAAGTCAAATCGTTGTGCCACTCTTCTCATACTGATAGAAAAAGGAGTTTTATTAATGGATTTGTCAATAGCATCGTGGGTAGATTGCCTTGAAAACAATATATCCATCGACACAAAACAAAAAACCAATTTGTCGAAAGGAGCTGAAAATCGTATTATGTTTGCATTCCGATAAACCTGATCAGGGTGTTGAAAAGTTGAATCATCTGGAATAATTGTTTTTTAATGTGCGAGCTATATGAGTACAGTTCCGATTCAAATACACCTTTTTATCTGTTACCCTTGAGTGTTTCCGCCCTTTTCCATCTAACATTTTCACTTTAAGGCCCAAACCGATAAAAAAAATACGACAGACGCACACGTTTTCGATTCGACATTCCTCCAAGTACAATTTAACAAACAATTGAATTGAAAATACTTCCCAAATAAGAAATACCAATAAGTGGCTGTTAGATAAAAACAAACAACAACATTGAAGCAAAACCCTTCTTTCTGTGAAGCAAATAAAATAAAAAACTCACGACTTTTCCATTCGATTTGGCGGGAACAAAAAGTTAAATTTATAGGAGGGCTTTAGCTGGCTCTTTCAGACGAAAGAAAATCCCTTTTCTGCGATTGTCAAAACACACAAAACCCAAACACCCAACACTTAAGAAAATTGGTTAGGGTCAAAAGCGATTTATTGTCACGTTTTGTTCGGTTTTTTTTTTCACCGCACCGCCCCAGTATTCACCTCATCGAAAGCGTAAACACAATACTCGTAAACCCTGAAAGCGACAACATGGAAATAATCGACTGTTCCGAATATCAAGGGTTTGAATAACAACCCATTTGTTTTCGTTCTCAATAACCCAAACTCTGACACCAGTTTACCAGGGTAGCAATTCGAATCAATAAAATGGCAACCGAGTTTCAAAAACCAACATAAGCAAAGGATCATTTTTTTTCTGGGGAAAGTTAAATTTATTGATTGAATTTGTTGAGCATTAAATTGAAAATGTTCGGAAGTGTTCGGTTTTGAAATTTGTCTCGTTTTTGTTTTAGATTGAAGGAATTTTGCGGCTTGAGCGCGGGTTTGCTATCTCCATTTTTTAAGGTGGGAAATGATGAATTTCACATTTCAGGGTGAATAAAATGTATGTAGGCAGATTTTCTTAGGAAGTGAAATTGATGACTTGGGAATAAATAACGAAACTGCTATTTTCCTATTTATAACCAACAGAAATGGAAAGGGGGCTAGACAATTCCGTTTTATCAGAATTTAATTTGAAGACACCTGACGTTTAACATTTATGAACAATAATATTTGAAATCAAATATTGACGTCTGGTCCCTTGACTATTTCTTCCTCTCCTTTTTTCGGTTTTAGGAGATCTTTGAAAATCTTAATAAATGCAAGAATTTAATTGAAACGATGTTAAATTGTCTGAAGCAGTTTTCTAAAAAGAAATACATAATAACGCTTTCAGGTTCACTGTGACGTATACTTGTTTTTTTTTTCAATAATTTTTTTGTAGGTATTGCATATTCTTCTCCATTTTCCTTTTGCATTCAAATTCTAACTCGGACAAAGGTTAAATTTAAAGCTGACTGTGAACATGAAGAGAAGACCTTCCTTTTTAAAAAATGTAAGGTAAGCAAAACACCACCCGCTGTTTAAAAATGTTGAACCCATTTTGTCAATTGAATTTTATGTTAGAATTCACTTACTCTTTCAGCCCGCCGAAACACGAGTACAAAATAAAAATAAAAGAAGAAATGTTCGCAATAAATCTCCTCCAAATAGAGTCATTTAAATATTTCCGTGTGCCATAATGAAGATTTAAATTCAACAAATGTTTTCCGTCAGCGAAATGTCATCGTAAAATAAACTCAAAGATTTTTCAAACGTCAACGTTTGTCATGGTCCTCGTCGTCGTCGTGTCGCCTTCAACGCTTTCACAAAGCGCCACAAAGACATACTTAGACATTTTCAAAATTTCGTACACCTTTTTTATAATGATGCTTCATAAAACACAAACAACAAGAGCATGAGGATCCAGGAGCAAAAAAGTCTTACCAACACTTTTAGTTGTTTTTGTTTCGTAGCAGTTACCTTTATTCAATTTAAGAAGCCATCCATAATGCCTTGCAACCAACAATTCTGGAGTTTTGTTTGTTCTATATTGAAAAGTATGCAAAAAATTGGAGTAAAATATGATCCTTTGCTTTTAGAATTGAAATTTTAGCATGCATCAGGTGGAAAGGTGGAATAAATGCAATGTGTTTTGAAATTTAAATTGAATTTCCCTTGCGTGACGAGAAAATTCTTGGGAATTGCATGTTATTGTGATTCCTGATATTTTTAATTTCTCGGTAAAAAAAAATCCACGTCAAGGAACAAACAAACACATATTTTAAAACGAAACAACAACTTGAGATTAAAAGTTACGTTCCAATGACTTTATCTTAAGTCGTTTCAATCAGAATTTCATCAAGAGAAAATGTTAGTATCCCTCTATGCGATTGACAATAGAATTATGTTGTCACACACATTAAGAAAGAAAAAGAAACTCAAGATATTGTGTTATTTTCATGGAGATGATATTAAAATTTTGGATTTAATCGGATATCGGTAGTGCAGTGTAAATATAAGACAAGAAGTTCCTAATACAAACAATGAGTTGCACGCATCATGTTCATGAGAAAGGAAAGTTTGAAGACAAAGTTTTAAAAGTTGCATCTACCAAACAGAAAGCACTTGTATCCATTTTTGAAAAATTGGATCAACAAAAGGAGTCTCAAGGAAAACAATCAGTTAATTTTCATATTTCCAAATCCTCTAATTATAGTAGGAGAAACAGCTGTTCGATCCCACTCTACATGTCGTCCCGGAACTTAATGTTGAAAAACCATTAGTTGATGTCTGAGCAGGCGTCTCTTGGACTATTACACATGCAAATTCTGATAAATCAAACAAAACTAAAACTTCTAATTAGAGGCCTGCGACCCTTTGTTCATAATCATTTCAACTAAATCAATTTATATTATTAGCAACAAAACACCTACATAATAATTAAACTCCCTTAACTCGCATTTATTTTAACTTCACAAAACCTTCAGATTACCAACACCATGAAATCCTTTTTCGGATGATCTCATATTTCTGTTTCATGTTTACATTAAAAGACCTTATCCTTGTAATCAAGCTATTTAAATGGTAAACGTACAAGAATATGACTCCGACATATTTTCACAATAAAAACTAATTGCAGTGCGTGATTTCGAGGTTGAGTTTTGTCTTAATCCTTTTTTATAATTATTTTTATTATTTATACCAACAATAGTAATTAATCTAGTTTATCCTTCTGATGTTGTGTGCTGTGTGGGAATGTACTATAAAGAGCTTTTAATGTTTTATGACTTTGTAATTATCAGGGTAGAAATGTTGCGTTACGTTATTTGAGAACGCATAGGGTATGGGGCTTTAGTTTGCGTCAAAGTGCTTTGATAGTGATTGATGTTCTCTTTTTTACAGCTAAAGGGGTGGTTTATAGGGAGAATGTACATAGTTAAAGTGTGGAAAGCAATTAGCTGCAACACAAATGGTTTGTTGAGTTGAGGAGATTCTTTTGTTTTCGAAGTTAATTGACAAAAGAAGGGAGTGAAGTTACTTTGTATTCTAATTGACTATTTATGTGATGTTTTCAGAACTCTTCGTATTTATATTGAATTCAAATATTTTCTAGGACTATTGAGGATTATTCACTGATCACTTTCATAGAAGAACCCAAATATAAGAAAACCTCGAAAATAGTCTTTAATCGACAATTGTTGGTCACTACTATTTCCTGTAATTCAAGCATGTTCATTACAAAGGCATAAAATTCTTTTAAAAGCATTTCGGTTCTCTTCCCATAGAAATCGTTTTTGTCTTTCTTCAACCGTTTCATAAATAATTTCATGTCACACCAGAGACCTCAATTTGCATCCAATTAAAACACTCACTGTAAACGTGGTGTAAGCGTCCTCATAAAGCAAATCACCGCACTTCTGATATGTGTAATTGCAACAAATGGACCGAAGCCGGTTCACACAATTTGTTCGTTCACCTGAATGCAAAATGAAAATTCAATAGTCACAATCAGAATGCGGGATGGTAGATGGGTTACAGTTACAGCGGCTGGGTCCTCTGTCTATACTAGCAACCAATGGACTTTTAATTGAGTCAACAGATGGTCGATATTGTGAAAACTCTCTCCAAAAGCCCAGAGGCATATCAAGGTATCTCGGAAGTTACATAACCATATCCTACCACAAAAGTTGTTCAAAGGATTGCACAGAAAAGAAATGAAATTTTCTATATAGCTACTGGAGAATCAAGTTCTTCATTAACAAAATTTTGTGAATCCATAAAAGAAAGTTGAAGGCAAACTGGCAAAGAAAAGGTATTTCCCGTAACCGTTACCCAAATATGAAAATTTGCCTGGATTCTCCGAAGGAGATAAGAACGGAAAGAATATTGCATTCAAAACACGTATTTGCATATGTATGAGATTGTGGATCTGTGAAAAAGGAAAAGGAAGAAAAACCGGCCCGTATTTTTAAGGTTTAATAGGCCGTACACCGATAGGCCTAGACGTTAGGAGTGAGACAAGACAGAGACAAATTGATAGAAATCAATAAAGTTACATTTTTAAGCGGTAAGGGGAACAAAACATTTTGTTGAAAAAAAAATTTGAAATTTTAATGAACCCGTATAGTCCCAGAGAAATTGAGCTATGTCCTTTTAGGAACAGTTTTGATAAAGTGAGGTAAGGATGCTAAGCGTGTATTTTGTTTAGATAATGATGTGTGTCCTCGGTATGCACGTGTAGAATCATAATTTAAAATAAACGACGATTTCTGGCAAATTTAAGTAGAATTTGTTTTCAATTAAAATTTTCTCCTTACAACAAATTTTAAGCGAAAAACATGAATATCAAAACAGGAAAGCAACTCTCGTTGGCTAAGGTCATATGAACTTTGGTTATTTGGAAATCCCACTTCCAATATTCGGAATAAGATGAACACAAGAAAACAATGTATTCTCAGCAGGAAACACAAGCAACCAAAAAACAAAAAAATAAGACAAAAATCACTAGAGCCCAAAAACCAACAAAAATAGTATACGAAAATACTTTCAAACAATGTACGCGGAGGATAACTACTCGCATTTAGGGTCTCCAAGAGAGTTAAGAACTTTTTCAATGGCGGTATCTCTTTCGTGATACAAAGTGTAATGCCACTCTTTTTTCCTCCAAAGTTTATTTTATCGCTTGTTTTCAACTGCAGGAACATAAACTGATATAAGTGATTCCTTTAACGTCGTTGTTATTTTACAAAAATAAAAGAAATATTTTGAAATCGAAAAGAAAAATAAAATCTCCACTTCAAAGCTTAATTTTTGAGAACAGATAAGTGCTAAGCAGACCAACAGAGTTAAAACTTTTTAGCTGTACATAAAAAAAAAAAAAACTTTTCAGACAATGGTGTTTTTGGTATCATAATGGTAGTTGGGGCTTCATTGGAAGACACTTTAAACTTAAGGGAGATAGTAAGTTTGAACGTACTGGTATTTTAAGGGTCAATTAGACTATTTTTTTTTTCTTTGAAAAGAAGGGGCCAACAAGCCTTCAAAAAAGTGTTTCCCAAGTTTATAAAAATAAAATTCTTTGGAAAACTTTTAAGTTTAAAGAGAGCATTGCTGTATTCGATGTTTCAATTTCTTGAATGGGAGGAAATGCTGACACGTTTTGTGAGAAGGCATAAATGACAGTGAATTGGACACACGTTTAGAAAATGTATTTACTTTATTAAAGTATTGGAAGCCAAGCAATCCGCTCGCACCATACCGAACAAGAGCTATGTGATGGCCGGAGAAGCACATTAAAAGACAGTCAAGAGGAATCAGTGTGCCTATGAAAAATTCGAAGGAGGACACGAGTTGCAGTACTAGAAATCAGTACCTTTATGAATCTCCAATTTTATTATTTATATCATAGACCAAAACGGCTATCACTGTTTTGGTGGTACACTTGACGCCTACAAAAAGTGAACGGGCATAACTTAAATACCAAACGCAAGCTTTTATATGCAGATGTGCAGGGACTGTATATTAGTTAAATATTCTGTATCTTAATTGCTTAAAACAATAAATTAAAATAAAAACAAATTGAGGTTATTAAAACAAAAACAGTTGGACATGTAAAATCTCAGTGGTGCCAAGCAGCTGAGTGTGTTCGTGGTGAAATATGTCAGAAACGTCATTTAGAATAAAAGGTGGGTTCACAATACAGTTTACATTACACAAATGAAGAATCAACGCACTCGAATTTCGAAAACTTGGTCAATTACTTTTTGTAATGCTAAGAGTCATAAGTCTTAAGTTTTATTGGTTCAAATACAATTTAAAGTTGAACAAATTACAATCAATCTATTTCAAGCTCAGTTTCATTACGCTTGACTAAAAGTACTTTTTCGGGTAATTTCAAGCTACAATAATTCAGATGTTATTTTCCTTTTTTTGACTTCAACCTGCGTTAAAAGTAATCTCTTATTTTTCTCCAAACATTTATGATTTATTCATGAAAACCCAAGAGACGATACTATTCACAAAATGAGACAATGACTCTTCATATACACAAAATGAACATCAGACATATTATGAGTTAGGTACCTCCTCTTGTGTCACATATTTCACATTTGTGTCAAAGCGATTATGTGTTGACACAGGATGACCTGTATTATCAAACAAATTAGAAAACGTCAAGGTTAATACTTCATTATAACTTCTTATAATTTGAGTTTTTTGTTATAATTTTCTATTACCCACTTTTAATCGAAAAAGGTTCGTATTTCAGGAAGAATGGAAGGAAAGTGACTGATCGACACATGTCTCGCAGGAAACCAAGATTGATTGTATTGAATATAAAGAACCTTAAGTTATAATCTATTTTCTATCTTTATACATCCAAAACAATTGCTGTTTGTTAGTCTTGCTTAAGCCCGATAACGACTGAACCGATTTGGATAATTTTGGTCTTTACTCGTTGAATTTATTCGAACTCTAAAACTAGCTGGTGAAAAAATAGCACCACTACTACATTTTGTAACAAAAAATTATTACTTCAAGAAATAACAAAAAAAATAATTAACAAAATTTTATTCTAAAAACTGTGTTGAACTAAAATGTATACATTGTGGCCAAGCCTTTGTTGGTTATTACCACCTCATCGCCTGATCATCGAGTAAGCCATATTCTGGCACCTTTTAGGGGAATATAATTCTAGGAAACCTTTATTACGTCCCAGAGTACTTCGTTGTTAGTTTGTTTCCTTTCTGAGATCGCTTTGTATAAGTCAGCCCACCAAGTTCTCAATTGGATTGAGATTAGGCGACTGGAATGGCCACTCTTTCACATTTATTGAATGGGGTTGAAACCAAAAAATAGTCTTCTTGCTTGTATTTTGGAGTCAATAACCTTTTGGAAGGCCTACAACAGCGGTATTTCTTCATCTACATAGTATAGTATAATGTTTTTGAGAATATCAACATAAACCTGGTTGATGCAAGAAATAGGTTCAAAACTATAGTAGGAAAATCAAGCCAAAACCATTATACTTGATCCTCTATGTTCCACCATTTTGAAGGTGAAATTTGGGTTGTTCTTAGCTTTAAGATGTCTTCTACCGTGGGAGCGTGATTATTTGCCTCCAGGCAAAACAATTTTGCTTTCGTCCGTATTTAAATATTCCGCCATTACTCTTATGGCAAAAATTGTATAAGTGGTGCTATTTTTTACTGGCACTGTGTAGAGTCATTATTCCATACTGTTGGCTTTGAAATGTTTAAACAACTTTAACTAAGAAACTTTTCTATATGATAAGAAAACAAAAATTGTTTTAATCACAAAAGGTTGCAAATTACAGTTTTTCAGTTTTTATTGATAATGACCACACTTCAAAAATATGAAAAAAGATCTTAAAAACTGAACAACAACCTGTCCAAAATTTGCATTTCATTTGAGAATTGAGATATAAGGAAAAATTCATGCTATTGAAGCAGTATTTTATTTCAATCCATATTCATCCATATTTGCATTTTTTATATTTTTTGGTAAAATATCATTTCAATAAATAAGTTTTTTTTTTTGAATTATTAAACGCTAACCTGAACATTAAGATTGCAAAGATCTTCAGCTAGTTAAAAATAAAATTTAAGAAAAATGAGTTTTTTATTTCGTTCTATTCATAAAGTAACTCAAATTGATTAAATAGATTAATAAAATCTTATCAAACACGACCTTTGAATTCCTATGCCTTTTTCTTTTATCACAGAAACTTGAATAGTAATAAAGAATTTAAAAATAAACATAACACTTCAAAATCACAAAAACCCACCCTAGATATCCCCTTACCACAAGTCCCTTATCAAGCCTTCGGATTAGCTCTGTTCATAAAAAGTCATATTGAATGGAAACGGCAATTCGATCCACACTTCAGTTGGTTTTGTTTTCCTCGTCTCCTTTTTTTTCAATCAATAAAAATTCAATTCACCCACATTTTTGGAATTTCCCTCACATATTCAAAATATTTCGATGAGGACTTTTTTATCCTTGCGAACAATTGAAGACAAGTCTCTATATATAATCCCAACAGTTGTGTCAAACCAATACATTTGTCCCACCCGAATGCCATGTGGAATTTTAATGTCTCTTTCAAGTCTCAATATTATATGTTATTACAACACAACTGTATAAAAAAAAAATCCAAAGCTTTATCCCGACTACGTTTAGCAGGGACGAGGCGTATTGATATCCTGTCACACATTCCTGTGCATTTATGAGAGGAAATCAAGAAGAGTCACTTTTCCGTGTCACGTTATCGTCAAATGATTCTTTTTTTATTTTTTATTTACAGTTTATCTCTCAAAAGTGTCATTTTATGCGGAGGAAAAAATTATACTTACAACATTTTAAAGAATCCTCAGGCAAATTTTGTTGTTTTCAAAACATGAGCTCAAAACATTTCATGAATATTTTCTTTTTATTAAAAATTCTCTTCTATAAATAGATTTCATGTCAAAGATCATAAAAAATATACTTCCGCGCATTTAACTTCCTCAAAGCAAACTTATCAAAGCCATAATAGTTTCCGAAAATAGAAAACTGATTTACAGTAACATTTTTCCTAGCAATCACGCACAGAAACCCTGAACTTATAACCTCATTAAACTGTGCACACTTAATAATTTCTCATACCGTTCTCGGCTTTATCCATAAAAAAAAAAAAAACAAGGGGCGACAAAAAACATGTAATTTAGCGCAGTAAATTATCATACAATGCTAATTTCCTGGGCGGCAACAAAAATCGCCACAAAACTTGGCGAAAATTATTATCACCTCCGGCGATTCTGGTATGGGGGCTAAGCATTGAAAAGCCAAAGGTTTTGGTCCTTCTTCTAATCTAAAATCGAAATCTCTTTCGTTCTTATTTCTGGTCTCCTTGCCTCTGTCGTGTTTTCAGATGATTTGATTAATTGGGTTCGTAGGCGACAATAAAAGCTTACCAGCAATGGAGCCTGTTCTCACCGCCCGCCTTCAACCAACCACTTACATACATACATACTAGAAAAGGATCCTTGTAGTTTTGTTTCTTTTTTTTGGTTTGGAATTTAATTGAGGCAGAAGCTAATGGGTTGGTTCTTGATTTTTGAATGAGATCGGGTCTAAGGAATATGAAATTTAATGACACAGATTTCTATCGCTTTTGATTATGGGAATGTAAAAAACAGAAACAAAAAAATAATTAAAACCTAGCAATTGAGAAATGAAAGACTTTGTTCGAGGTTTAACATTGGAATAACAATTTTTGGGGTCCGTTGAATGTTTGCATAAGCTTTCCATTTCCATAGCCTTATATTTATTCATGATAAGCGAGGGCAGGGTTTTAAGCATTTTCATGAATTGCTTTCATCTAACGTAACACACATACATATACATTTTTTCTGTTGCGTCATCTGGGGAAAAGAAAATGTTGACTTTTTTATTGAAATATATTTCAAACTTTAAGCCTTTTGAACGTCACGATGTTTTCTTTTTTTCGATTGAGCCCAAAACGGAAGCCATTGTGTATTGAACAATAGATACATTTTCTTTTGAAAAATAGAACTTTTATTTGTGCCAATTCATTTCCTCGGTATTTCTTTCGTATGTACATGGGAAAGGATTGAATAAAATTGAAATGTAATACGTCAAAAAGTTGTATGACCTTCACATCCAAAGATGAGCGTATTAACTTCCTTCTATAAAAACAAAGAAAATTTAAAAATTCATTCCTGTTCGAAAGGGGAGTTTTATTCTCTTCGGGATGACAAAAAAGTGAGAAAGCAATTTTCAAAGTGATGTCGTTTTATGCGACAAGTCTTCATCAGGGAATATCTATAAGTTGGAGTTCACAGTCATAAGCAGCACGTCAGTAATAAATAGAGGTGACTTTTATCTGTTATGTGTATTAAAAAACGTATAAGATCTTTGAATCTGAAATGACGCAAAGATATAAGACTTTTATGCTTGCGAGTTCTATACCGAAATTGCTTACAACAATATATTAATATTAAGAAAAAGAGGTAATAAAACCAAAAACAAGTGGAAATGTCAAAATCGAAGAGCCCATTAGGGAGTTCCTTTCTTCTCTCAGCTCCTATGTAAGACAACAACAATTTTGGTTTTAACGTTTCTTTTACCACCTTACAGCCAATCAGCGACAAGCTCAGAGAGTGAAAGAAGCTCCTTAATAAAAGGTGATTTTTTAAGAGGTTTAGAACTTTTTTTAAACACAAATAATTCGAAAAATTAATGAAAATATTTATTTGAATCGATAGTTTGAACCTTGCAATTTAAGTTTAAAGATAGTTTTCATGCAAATGTTGACCGCGGCTGCGTCTCAGGTAGCCCATCCGCTGAGTCCAATTTTGGCATACTCTTTCACACATATCGGCCTATCTCACGAATGAAATGCATGGATGTTGGCTTTCCAGTGCGTCAATTGAGCGGGTTGTCCCCTATAGACATTAGCCTTGACATCCCCCACAAAAAATGGGGGTCTAATGGTGTTAAATCGCACGATCTAGGAGGCAATTGACGGTCCCGAAACGTGAAAATAACTTTTTTCACCCAACTCGCCTCGCAATGCGCCCATTGTTTCTGTGCTGTGTGGCATGAGCATCCGTCTTGTTGAAACCACAAGTCAAGAACTTCCATTTCGGCAAAAAAAAGTTTGTTATCACGCTCGGTACGTTCACCATTGAACAGGAACGCTGCGATTCGCATCGATCTTTGAAATAAATATGGCCAATAATGCCGCCGCCCCATAAACCGCACCAAACATAGCTTTTCTGATGCATTGGTAGCTCTTGCAATGTTCTGGCTTATCTTTCACTCCAAATGCGGCAATTTGCTTATTTTACGTACCCATTCAACCAAAAATGAGCCTCATCGCTGAACACAAATTTCGATAACCGAGCAACGAATTTTGATAGTAAAAATTCAATCATTTGCAAGCGTTGTTTATTTGTAAGACGATCCAAGGTTAAAATTGCAATCCAAAACTGTAGCTATTGAACCAGTGACACAAGGTACTAGGACACACGTCAGCTGTCAAAACCAGTGTTGGCAAAACCAAACCAGCTAAAAAATCACCCGTTAGCTTCTTTCTCACAATTTTTCGGGGTCAACTCCACTTGTACGAAGTGCTACCGCTTCCGTGACCCGTGTTCTATTATACTATCTCTATGTGTCAAACAACTCTTGTGTGCTGGGTGTGTTCGCGAAGAAATGTCAGAAAAATCATAAAAAATGCAGGTGGGTTTACAGTGTTGTTCACATAACACAAATCCGCCAACACGACAGAAATTGATAAACAGTATGTTGTGAACTCCCTTGAATGAGGAATCAACACACTTGGATTTTGAATGCTGTGTCGACTTCTTTGTATTATCTACAATAAACCAACTCTGGTCATTGTTTACTGTCATCTATTTTAGGGAGTACCCTTTTTTCTTTTCAAAAAGAACTAGGATATACATTGAACTATGGTCCATCTTCTATTCAAATGGATTTAGAAATAAAACAAAAATAAACAAAATTTCGTCAACATTTTTAATGAAAAAATCTTTGGAACCATGAAATCATAAAAATATTCTGATTATCTGACTAGTACTTAACGACATTCAAATTTAATTCTTCCCTAATGCAGTGGACAGTGGTCAATCCAAAATATTAAATCCTTCAACAGAAAATCGGTCATTGAATATTTTATCAATCTTCCCATTTAATATGAAATTAATTACTCTATAAAATTAAACATAGAACGATGAAATCCTTCTCTATCCCTCGCCAAACGTTTCGACATGGTGTCCTTTCTAAACATTATAATTCATTTGAAAAACCAGAATCCTTCCTGTGGCTCTGTAAGCTGGTTTGTTGGTTTACTGGGTTTTTGTGCTTCAGGGCAATGGTACATTCTGCTCTTTATCGGAAAGTAATTGAATAGCATACAATAAATATAAGAAATAAAAGGCGCTTCGGCTCTATGACGAATATTTCTTGGTCAGTAATGCTGGTAAGCATTAATCTCGGTTAGAATACCAACACAGACACACACAAACAATTCGGTCGTTTTTCTTGTAGTCGTCCCTGAAGTGGGAACGATTCGAGTACAGCACTTCATCAGATGACAAATAACCGAGGAAAAAGCTTATGGGAAATGTGCACTTTAAATTGAAACGACACCAACTAGCTAAAGGGCTCTTGTCCGGGTAGTTTTTTTCTCCTTCTGAGTTTTGAACTAGAGGCGGTACGAAGAAAGTGTACATTTGTGTAATAAAGAAGAACACGAGCTGCACTGATTTATTGGATAAAAGAAAAAGGATCAGTTGGAACAGTTTGTGGTAAGCTCGCTTAAGTTATGGTTTTTCAATTCCCTTACAGAGATAAATTAGGTCCATTAAGGGTATATGAACGGGCATCGAGTTCTTAAGCAAATATACAAATACCTTTCTGAGTTGAAGAAAATTATATTTTTTAACTCGAGAAAATATAAAGAGAGCAAATAAAAACGACGAATTCAGTGGAAAAGGATGAATATTGCCTGACAATTTTCCTCGACAAATATCCATCCCACTCAAAAAATATGAATCGCTGAAAAACTGTAAATAAATATGAAATTCAATTTCTTTCAAGAAAAATGTCCTCTTCTTAGTGATTGAAATTTGTTTCTCTTTTGTATACAAGTGGTTATCAGGTGTTGAGGTTTGTTTAGTCGCTTCCACAGTTTCTTCCGAACTCCTACGAGGCTTATGGTGAACTTTCTTGAAGTGTTGTTCTTCAGATAATTGAAATCAATAATAGTTTTAAAATATACATATTGTACTGCGTGATAGCGTAGGACTCCAGTTGTTGTCACTGTAACTCCTAGGATGTTTAGGAAGTAGGAAGCAAGAAAATAAAAATTGAATTTGAAGAAAAGGAATGAGATTTCAAAAGGATTATTTTGTTTAAATTTCAAATTGATGGGTCCTTACGGCCAATTTCCTTGCTTTCTAAAATTCATCGACCCTAATGCCAACTCCTGCATTTAAAATAACTCGTATGCGTCTTAATCCGTGAAATATAAATTAAAATGGATTAAGCAGCTCAACACCGCATCCCCAATAAAGTCCTTGAAGCAAAATCACGGCAAAAGAAATAAATAAACGATCAACCGAAAGAAAAAACAGGCAACAAATTTTCTTTGAAGCTCGTCTCTTTGTGCCACAAATTTTCTTATCCTCCAAAAAGCTAACACCCAGCCCGATTCTATCTGTCTCCACCTATTTACTAAAGCATCCTATACTAGTATGAGAATGTGAAGATGCGGCCTCATCCTTAACACCCAGTCAGAACCACACACGCGTCAAATGACATTAGTCTCAGAAAAGTTAATCAGCAGCAAATAGATATATGTATGTGATTATTTTTCAAATGTGTGTTTGTTGTTTGTTCCTGTTTTCTGTGTTTTTTTTTTTTTTTTTGTCCTTGTCGAAGGAGAAATCTTTAAACAGAATCAAGTCCTCTTCACAGAACTCCAGACAGTCAGCCAGCGCCAGCAGAAATTTCGTATTTATTTGTTTACGTCCTGAATCTGAGATAGAATCTCGTTTTGTGAGCGGATAAAGTTGCCTTTTTTATCGTGTGTGACTCAAATAATCCAATATATTTAGTCGAAGCGAGAAAGAGAGAGAGCTGTGTAGTATATCTCATAGTTTTGATCTAGAAACATTTTTCTACTCGAAAATGTGGTTTGAACTTTGTTAGAAAATAATTTGTAACTTTCCATAGAACGAAAGTACCTATAGTTGTGTGCGAATGAGACATCGTCCAATCCAGATTAGGGAGAGATGTAATTTTTGTGAATAGCAGAGTGTTACAAGTTTTTGGCTTTTCCTGTTGTTTGCAAGACAACAGAAACATTTTGTTTGTCTCCGAAGCAATAACTCAAATAACTATTTCTTTATTTTCTGTGATTTCCACCCAACAATAGACCAAAATTGGCCATAAGATGTTTTCGCAAAGGATTTATTCACTCCTGGAATTGACTTTTTGTATTACAAAAGTTGTTCGTTAAAATTTCTTTTTGTCTGACATGAAATAGGTTGTAGTCGTTGGCATTGTCATGGTCGTATGTTCAATAGCTTAGAAGAATCGCACATTTGATACCTATTGAGAAGGGTAAATACGTACATACGTATGAGTCAGCATCAGCAGTACCGACATCGGGTTATCATGTTGTGTTTTCTAAGTTAATGTATATTTTCATCGAAAGAACAAAGAACATAAATACACATATATTTTGTTATTATGCCAAAAGAAAAGCTATTCTATAAAAAGAAGACAAAAAAAAGTCGAAAAGTAACGGCTTACATACAATATTTTATTTTTCGTTGCTTTGGGAGTAACTAGATGAATTTTTGAAAAAAGAAATTCAATTTCTCCAGTAAAATTCACTATCGAGATTCAACCCAAATATCAATCCAGAATTCAAATTTCCTCACAAGCACAATATTTTAGATAACCTCTTGCTTTGTTTTCTTCAACAAACTGTACACCTTGCAATTTGCAATGACATTCAAAACTCATCCAAGTTCAAATAAGAACAGCTGCAATACTTTTCTAAAACCCTGTAAGCCTTTGATGAAAATTTATCAGCTGCAATACACTTCATTCATATGATTAAATCCCTTTTGAATATGAAGTCTTCAAGTTTTGTTCAAAACATTCAACTCACTCTTCCTGTTTTAGTTGCAAAATTCAGCACAACAGTCATACACCGGAGGTGAAAACTGAAAACTACAACTAACTTCCTGTTCCTTTCCGCTGGCAACATTTCTTGATGGAAGCTTCATAAGGGTATCTATTTCACGTGTCGCGTCTTTGTTGGTGAACTTTATCCAACTTCCATTTGAAACGTTATATTCTGATTGGATTCGTTGCTTTTTCAGGCAATGCAGTGGCAAAAAGTCACTAACTTTCTGAATTTCGAATTTAACGATGCCAACCAAAAATTGTAAATAATATGATAGCAAGAATTCAAAGGAATGTCAGAATACATTTTGCGGAAATTTAAATCCGCTTTGAGGTTTTATGACGTGAGTTTCCGTTTTTGTCACTTAGTGAAGTCATTTAAGCTTTTTAATTGTTCTATTTCAACTAAGCACGAGACAATGAATCCGGAATTCTTTCTTTTTTGGAACTCAATAAATAACCATTTATTTACAAAATGCGACAAACCTACGATTTCACATCCATTCTTTCATCAAGAACAAAAACGAACAAGGAAGCTGATAGCGTACCGAAAAGTACTTATATCACAATAATCCTAAGACTTAGCACTTATTCACTTGCTAGGATCTTTGTTTTTATTTACCGGGTGTCATTGATATTATTTTCCAAGACACCAAATAATGAAGCACACGTGGAGAGCACTTGCTTGCTTTTTCCATTTTTGAATCAAAACGATATTATAACACGAAGAAGCCTTTGTTGGTTGAATGCTTTTAAGGCCCCGATGGGAAGGTTAAAAAGCACAAAAGGCAATGTGCATAAAGGTGAAACGAAGACTGAAAATTTATTTACTTTCAGTGTTTTATTCTCAAAACCGTTTGTATTCTATGACACCTTTAGCGAGAAAGCTTTTATTTGCTTTAAAATTTGTTACCGACCGAAGCAAGGACTAGTCGACTGTGAGTGTGAGATTGAAATTGTGTTTTATTGTGTACATAAGACGTTGATTTATAATTTGAATTTAAATTTAGATATTCGTTTATCTAAAGCGAATGAATTTATAAAGCCTACTTTTATATTTATCGTATGTTTTTCTGTTAAAGGAATGAGCTTGGACTGAAAATTGGTTTTCAATTAAAATTGTGGGTAGATTTGAATTCACAGTACACGTTTTAGTCACAATCATTTCAAAGTTTCTTATATAAAAAACCTGGAGATGAGCCCTCCGCACACGAAGCAACTATTTTGCAACTAAAATCGCAAATCGGTTGCTCAAGCAACTGTTTCAGTGCTGATTACTAGGTTGGTCTAAAATTGCTTGAAAATAAGTTCGTGCCAATCGTTACCTAGCGTTCCCAGCAGTTAAAGGAAGTTGACGTTGCGTAGCTGATGGTACTTTAGTATGAAGTATCATATCTTCAAATCCGAGCATTTCCGGTGGTGGTTGCAAATCATTCTCTTTGATGGCTATATTGTGCACACGCAATGATGATCGACTGTACTCAAGTTGACTTCAACTTCGAGTGAAGAAAACGGCTCTAAGCAATCTTTGTTTTTGTTATTAAAATTATAATATCTATCTATATATATAAAAATGTAATGTTGGTTTGTGTACGCTCGAAAAACTCAACAACCGTTTGACCGATTTTCTTAATTTTTGTTTTAAACTAAAGAGGAATAAGGGTAGAAGGTTGTTAACAAACAAAATGTAAACTTTTCAATCACAAACGGTGCAAATGTTAAAAAATAATGCTTTTCTCACTTCAGCCAAATTTATCAATATAGCTACGAATAGTCGATTTCGTCAAATATTTTTATTTTCAGATTTCAGTCAAAAAAAAAAAATATTATAAATAAAATGTCAGTGAAGAAAAATATTATTTGTCAAATATTGTTTTTCAAAAATTAGTTGTCGATTTTTTTCTTTTTTTAGATTTGTTGCTGAGTTCGCTCACTACTTTTGTACCAGTGGAGCGTTTGTCATCGTATTTTGAGAGAACGTTTGAGTAGTGGCGTAAATGAGTTTTAAGTATTTTATTTAAAATCGACCAAGCCGTTTATGAGATATATCCAGCAAAGCTGGTAGTGGAGTAGCGAGGTAGTGGGTGACGGGTAGTGGGTAGCAGGTAGTGGGGTGACGGGTAGCGTGTAGAAGTAGCGTGTAACGGGGTACCGAGTGGAAAGAAGCAGGTAGCTGGTAGCGGATAACAAGTAGAAGGTAGTAGGGCCCTGGATAGAGTTTAGCGGGTAGTGTTATAGCGGGGTGCAAAAGTTAAGGTCGTAAAGCTGGTAGTGGAGTAGTAAGGTAGTGGGGTGACGGGTAGCGTGTAGAAGTAGGGGGTAGCGTGTAACGTATAGTAGGTTAACGGGGTACCAAGTGGTAGGAATCAGGTTGCGGATAAATGGGTAGAGGGTAGTAGGGCTGTGGATAGAGTTTAGTGGGTAGTTCGATAGCGGATGCAAAAGTTAAGGTCTTATTTTTATCAAACGAGGAAGTACGAAGTCTGCTACGTCTGATTTTTTAGATTCGTTGCTCTTCATTTGTTGAATTGCTTGCAGCAAATTCTTTAAAAATCTCAAATGACTGAAAATGTTAAATTTCATTGAACAACCTGTATTTGGTTTGATACATGTCATTAAATTATAATCATACTGAATATTTAATATCGTTTCATGTCGTGTGTCATGAAAATTTCAATTGTTGGTACTGTAGAATTTATTTCAAATTTTTAGCGGATTATTTGATGCACATGTATTTTGATTGTTTCTGTTGTATTGAGTTCGACTCACTTATTTTGTACCAGTGAACTGTTCTGCACCGAATTTTGACAGAATGCTCTGGTAGTGGCGTGAATGGGTTTTTAAGTATTTTGTGAAAAATCGACCAAGTCGTTATTGACATATGAGCAGGGTAGTGGAGTAGCGGGGTAGCGGAGTGACAGGAAACAGGAATATGTATAGTGGGCAGAGGGGTAGCAGGGCGCAGGGTCATAAGCCCACAGGCCAAAAGTCCATAATGGACTTTTGACCCACTCTGGTGAGTTAAAAGTCCATAAACCAACTATGGACTTTTAACCCACTTGAGTGGGTTACAAATTCACAAAAAAGTGAGTCAGTAGTCCATAAGTTATACATAGTGTAAAGAAAGACCAACAGTAATTTATTTTACTTATTTTGTCGAAAAATAGGAAAATGACTGAAATGTTCAAATTCAATAAATTAAAAAATAAAAAGAGAACAGTATAAACCTATGATTCATAAAAGAACTTCAAGTTCTTCTTTTTTTCAGTGTCTTCTCTTTGTCAAAAATGAAATAAATTAAAACGAACTTAGTTTCTGCGCGTTTAGTTAATTAAGAAAAGCAACCAATACACATCTTGTGATGCATACAAGTGTCTTGAAAGCAGATTCTCTTTTTCAATGATTTATATTGAGCATCCTTTTTTCACTTTCGACTGAGCAAGGGATGATGCCGATTCGGATAATTCAAGATGGGATTGGTTTGATTTCGAGTGAAGTGAGCGAAAAAAAAAAATTTGCCCATAAGAGAATCAATTTGGGGTGTGAAAATAAAAAAATTCGCGGGAATTTTTTAATTTTCACCCCAAATTGATTCTCTTATGGACAATTTTTTTTTCGCTCGCTTTGCTCGCTGCCAATGATAAGGTACAAAACATTTTTTGCTCTGAGCTCCGAGTCCTCACTCATACAATTTTTAAAACATATTCGCCATCACGCTATTTTTTTAATCAAAAATTTAACAACACAATTTTTATAAATTAGTATGATTTGTGATTACTTTACGTTTTCAAAATTTCATAATGTTAACTATTATTACTATTTTTTGTTTTGTTTTTGTAATTTTACGTACATTATGTCCTTAAAAATATATTACTTCAGTTAAAATATTACGTGCTCAGAATGTGCGACATATGCGATCAACCAACGATTCCAACGATCCAACCAACGATCAACGTCTCCATTCAAATAATTTTTATACCTATCTATTATTCATCATGAGTAAAACCCCATAAAAGTTGTACTCCTTTCTATTTTTCTTACAATAGTAAGAAAATCAATTTGGGTCAGAAGTCCACACACGTTTTGTGTGGATTTCTATCCCACTATGGTGGTCCACAAATCAATTATGGACTTTTAACCCACCAGAGTGGGTCAAAAGTCCATTATGGACTTTTGGCCTGTGGACTTATGACCCTGCGCGGGTAGCAGTTACCGTGAAGGGTAGGATAGCGAGTAACAAGGTACCGGGGCTGCGGGAAACGGATAGCAGTTTAGGTCTTTATACATTTGCAATCACAATCAATAAAGCTCAAGGTAAATTTTTAGAATTGTGTGGCTTAGATTTAAGAAAAAAGAAAGAAAGAAAGAAAAACAAAAATTATTGAAAAAATTAAATTTGTATGAAATGTAATCTTTGTTTTGTTCCTCATTTCTCAACCATCCAATCACATGTGCCACTGCGAAGTGTGGCAGGGTACAGCTAGTATATATATAAAAATGTTATGTTGGTTTGTGTACGCTCGAAAAACTCAACAACCGTTTGACCGATTTTCTTAATTTTTGTTTTAAACTAAAGAGGAATAAGGGTAGAAGGTTGTTAACAAATAAAATGTAAACTTTTCAATCACAAACGGTGCAAATGTTAAGAAATAATGCTTTTCTCACTTCAGCAAAATATATCAATATAGCTACGAATATTCGATTTCGTCAAATATTTTTTTATTTTCAGATTTCAGTAAAAAAAAAATAAAATGTCAGTGAAGAAAAATATTATTTATCAAATATTGTTCTTCATCAACAATAAAAAAAAAACTATACACTTGACATTTTTAGTTGTCGATTTTTTTCTTTTTTTAGATTTGTTGCTGAGTTCGACTCACTACTTTTGTACCAGTGGAGCGTTTGTCACGTATTTTGAGGGAACGTTTGAGTAGTGGCGTAAATGAGTTTTAAGTATTTTGTATATAATCGACCAAGTCGTTTATGAGATATATCCAGGAAAGCTGGTAGTGGAGTAGCGAGGTGGTGGGTAGCAGGTAGTGGGGTGACGGGAAGCGTGTAGAAGTAATGGGTAGCGGGTAACAGGGTACCGAGTGGCAGGAAGCAGGTAGCGGGTAGCGAATAATAAGGAGACGGTAATAGGGCCGTGGATAGAGTTTAGCGGGTAGTGTGGTATCGGGGTGCAAAAGTAAAGGTCTTATTTTTATCAAACAAGGAAGTACAAAGTCTGCTAGGTCTGATTTTTTAGATTTGTTGCTTTTGATTTGTTGAACTGCTTGCAGCAAGGAATAGACTGGTTAATTTGTGCAATTCTCTGAAAATGTTAGATTATTTTTGTTTGGAAAATGACTGAAAATGTTAAATTTCATTGTACAACGTGTAAGTATGTGGTTTGATTCATTTCATTTCATATCGTGTGTCATGAAAATTTCAATTGTTCGTACTGTAGAGTTTATTTCAAATTTTTACCGGATTGTGTGATACACATGTATTTCTGATTGTTTCTGTGGTATTTAGTTCGACTCACTTATTTTGTACCAGTGGAGTGTTCTGCACCGAATTTTGACAGAATGTTCGGGTAGTGGCGTGAATGTGTTTTTAAGTATTTTGTGAAAAACCAACCAAGTCGTTAATGACATATGAGGAGGGTAGTGGAGTTGCGGGAGTATGTAGAGGGCAAAGGGTTAGCAGTTAGCGTGTAGGGTAGGATAGCGAGTAACGAGGTACCGGGGTTGCGGTAAACGGATAGCAATTTAGGTCTTTAATTTATAGCATTTGCAATCACAATCAATAAAGCTCAAGGTCAATCTTTAGAATTGTGTGGCTTAGATTTAGATGCGACGGATAGTCTTTAGATATAAAGACAGACAGAAAAACAAAAAATATTGCAAACTTAAATTTATATGAAATGTAATCTTTGTTTTGTTTCTCATATCTCAACCATCTAATCACATGTGCCACTGCGAAGCGTGGCAGGGTTCAGCTAGGTATATATAAAAACACAGGTGTTTGTTTGTTTCTATGTCTGGTATGGACTTCTAAACGGCCCAACAGATATTTATGGATTTTGCATGTTGTATTTTTTTTGGCATTGGAAAAACCATACTGAAAAAATGAAATATGATATTATACATAGACGTGAATTTGATTTTTTGCATGCTCTTTTTGTTCCAAAATCGCTTGTCGAATAGGAAAATAGCAAGTTCTTGATAGAAAACCCGCAAAACTCATTAGAGTTGTAGGTGCATTGGTTTTAAAATTAAATATTGTTGATATAACACTGCGAATTTTAGGTGCATTCATTTTCAAATAGATAAATAGAAAATTGTTGGTGGAGAATTCGGAAAATTAAGAAAAACATGCTTTGCGACTCTTAGGGCCTTATTGAATTGAAACCACACACTTAAAAAAAAAAAATATTGTTTTTCAGCTAATTCTTAAAATACCTATGGTGTGATTGTTTTGATGAAAATTCCTTATTCGCTCTACAGCTCAAGAGCTCTAACAGTATGTGTATTTAGAAGTTAAACAAATTTTACTTTTTCGTATTCTAAAGTGATGATCAATTAGTGATAGATATGGCATACTAGAGTCGGGACGTGTGACAGCATCGTGCAATTTTCAATTCATTTCTTATTCATAAAATATTTTAGTCACCCCATTTGGTGAAAATCGAATTCAACAACTGCGTTCCTATTTGCGAATGCTAATTCAATCAGCATATGTATGCAATTGGCAAGAGAATAAAATTAATCAGAAAATCAGATAAAGCCTTAAAATTGAATTCAAACTGACGCTTATTCCTTGTTGTCACATTGACATTTGCATTACCTTTTTTTAGCAATACATGTTTATTTATGACTTCAGAAATGCGGTTTCCACGTACGAAAGTGGCAGCGCAAATTAATTTTGTATTATAACGAATTTAAATAGAATATTATCACGTTTTCGGAATTAAATGAAACCTTTTTGTCATATGAAAAAGCAAAATAAAAACAGACTTTATTTTTTGTATGTTTAAAATTGCTTCCTTTCTCCATTTAACTTAAGGACCTTTGGTTAATGGATTCATTTAAGTTTTTGCCTTCTAGAGTGCTCAAGCCACATGAAGAATTTCAGAAAACATAAATAAGCTGTCTATCATAACATAAATTTGAGAAAGCTTAAACGAGATTTTCGCAGCGACCATTTAAAGTCATAACCGAAAAACCTTAATTTTTGTTTGCAGCAAATAATGAAACTTCTGTTTCTTAAGTATGGCCCCATTAAAAGGAACAAAAAGTTGCTGTTCCATCTTGTAACCACAAATCAGCATTGGGATTACATTGTTCAGTGAGTATAAATGACATTCCATATCCCAAAGGAAAGATACTAATTTTTTTTCTTGCTGTGTATAACGATTTTTACGAGATTTACCCCAGTTATAAATTGGTTAATCCCTTGTTATGCGTTCTGAGAAGGCTTTGATGAATTGGTCTAAGTTTTTGTCTTTCTGTTTTAACCAAATGTTCTTCATTTGTATGATAATAAATTTGGTATCATTTGAAGGTCATGTAAATTAGGCTATTGCATGTCAAACATATAAATTCGTTTATAAAGACTAACCTTTTCCATTTAAATAAATTAAATAAATAAATAAATAAATAAAAATTCATTTTTTAATTTTTTTAAACTAGGTTGGGATTTTGCCTAATAAGACTACTTTCCAAAAAACAACATTATGAATGCTTAATTATTTTTGTATTATCATTACTACTGTTGTAGGAATTTGAATTTTTCGACGTCAGATCCTACACAGATCCTATACAGACTAGCTATGATGAATGCAAGAAAAAATGATGTTTTAATTTCCACACACAGAAATTAATCCTTCACATCTACATATGCCCATGTTCGAGTTGAAACACAAGCTCCAGCAATCTACTGTACGCGTGTGATTGACACGAAAAGCTGCTTCCGAATCATGATATGCTCTGACTGCATTTTCTGTTTAAGTATAGGATCTCCATGTGTTTCAATTTCAATATTTGTAAAAAAAAAAATAATAATAATGACTGCAATGAAACTTAATTAAACAAGACCTCTCTCTCATCCCGGTCTCGCTTTAATTACAATTTTAAATTAACGGTTAAAGAAACAAAAAGGAATTCAGGTTTTTCGTGCAAAATGAGCTCAAAATTAAAGAAGTGTGTTTATATATCACTCAAAAGTCGAAAGCAGTATGTCAAGGACGATACTTCTGAATGCTGAAGTCGAAAAGTCCATTATCAGTGTTAATGTTTGAGTTTTGCGAACAAAAAATTATTGCATGAAACTTAAGCACATACCTACCAAATGACTTTCAATGAGGATGCAACGTGCTGAACAGAATTTTAATTTAATTTCCATTCTTATTTATGATAATTTTTCTAAAGCGTCAAGTAAGTCTGCACTTTGTAATCATTTGTCTTCCACAAAGCAAATTGCCGGAAATCTTTTACACCTTCCAAGATGGAACATTTCATTAATATTTATGCAGTGATTAATGATATGGAGTGAAAAAACTTCAGCTGCCACCACCACCGCCAATAAGGTGAATATTGCTAACGAAAATCGCTGGAAATCAACATCGGAGGGTGATAAATCATGAGAAGGCTTTTTTATTTTATTTTCTGACAAGAATTTGTTTTTGTAAAAGTCTGACTCATTGTTCAGAATGTATAAAAGAAATTGTTGGAATTTCATATTTCACAAGTTTAATTTTTTGTATTGAATTTTGTGCCTTATTTCTGTTATGATATTGAGCATAAATCAACGTGTTTTGTCCCATTATTCATAAGTTGGAGCCGATTATAGCTGTAATCATGAAATTCAAAGTTATATACAATTTTCTATTTCCGCATTTAAGAAATTCAAATAAATGCAAATTATTTAATTCACTAATTCTGAATTCAGTTAAATAGCTGTCTAATCAAATGAAAGGAGGCTAATTTTCGAAAAGAATTCCGTACGTTCCTGGAAACTCTAAATACAAATTTCTGTTTGGACATTTTTTTTGGTCGAAATGACGTAAATTGACCAATTTAATGTCTTTTATGGCACTGTTAGCGATAATTTATAAATTGGTAAATCATTTTCCATAAAATATTTTGATGAAAATTATATTTTCTCTTGGAAAAGGAATCGGGCATTTGGAGTTGACTCGTGTGGAAGACTATGGATTGAATGTCACAAATCAGCACATCACTCGCCTGATCAAATTAAAAATACTAAAAATGATTTCGAGTAACATTCGAAAATATTAACACCCGGAAATACAAAAACGGATGATACTTTCGTTTCCAGCGTATTTGATCAAACCTTATTCAAAATCTTGTAACAAGACACGTGCTCTCTACAACCGTCATCGTTGGACCCATAGAATGGCTGCGGCCCATTAATCTTCTCGCTTGCTTACTCATACAATACGCAGCTTACACGGTCCGTTTTTTTTAACACTCTTTTTCGCTAATTTTGACAATGGTTAAATTTTTATCATTTGATTTTTGACAAAAACCAATTGACTCGTATTGAAAACACGATAAACGTTACGAACTGAGTCACATAACCCTAAAGCCCGTTCAAATAAAAAAAATTCTAATTAAAATCAAAAAGACATAAATCCCGAACAAAGGCAAAATCCAATTTTTTTCAACAATGTAGATGGTGAGCTGTATCATAAATCTCTGGCGACCCACGAGCGACAACGTTAGTGACACAAGCAAACACCAACAAACACAAAACAAACCTTAGGTATGAACTTGACATTAACAAATTAATGTGGCATCACTCGACCCGAAATTCCTTCATCCTAATGGTCAAAGAAGCGAAAATAAATATTTAAAATCTCAAATTCCTTTCCTTTTCTTATTTTTTATCCAACATTTTCTATGAACTGCCTTCAATTGAAGAGTTATGCAAAAAATTTAAGGATTTGTATTAAAGGATCTGCATGTAATTGAGAGTCGTAAATGTTGTTTTTATAAGAAATTCAATATCGTCGGTTCAATTTCAATCCACTCTGGAGGAATTGAAGAAGGACTGAGAATCAATTTCAAATGGATGTTTAAATTCCTTAATCGTAAACCGAAAGAGCGTATTTTTTTGTCAACAAACACTTTTGCTTTAAATGATAAAAATGGAGAGGGATTTATGTTCTCCATAAAAAAAATCCATGGAACTTAAGGAAGTGGAAGTTTTTTCTCCCAAAAACGGTAAGGGAAAGGGATATTCAGAACACATCAGGTTTTTGAGTTTATTTTATGATTGACAAACAGTACTTTTTCAAACTAAGGTCGGTTTTATAGGAGAGGTTTTTGGCAAAGTTTTTTGAGAGATCATAGAAAAAGTTTGAATCCGAAGTCTGCCTGCATTCGATGAATTATAATCTTCATTCATAACACAAGTCCTTTTTTGGTTATCCACCTCTCGTAAAAAAGAAAATCATAATCCTAACCCTAACAAGTTATTTGATCTTAAATGTTTTCTTAATGATGTAACCTGCGGCAAAATATTCTGATGACCTACCAAGTTTGAATGGAAGTAGGTGATTAGTGCCCTGTGATTTACTTCTCGCTGATAAGAATTGAATACTTCAATTAAACAAAACAACTTTCAATTATTAATCTGATTTGTGTCTTGCAAAAAAAAAGGTTAATTTTTCTCTGAAACACATTTTCACATGAATTTACGAATTCTGAAAATAAATTAAAATTTTAACTTTGCTAAAAATTAATTTCATTACATTGATTTATTTTCCTTCTAATTAATGAGTTTTGATAAAAATAATAAAAATCCACTTAAATGGATTGCCCCCTTCGACGGCGCACAGCCTGTTTCAAAATGAGACTATGTTTACAACCCATAAAGGCGAATTAAATCCGAAACTATTTTTTGATACAATTTGAAAAACAACCAAGACTTCTACCACATTGCAAGCGATCACATAGCTTTTTCAACTAAAGTACGCATTAATCTCTCGATTCTCGATTCACCAAATGAATCAAACATTTCATGCATGAAATTGGAATTTGACCAAAGACGAAAGACCTGCCATATGACTCTTCAAGGATACAAAAAGTTTCATAATTGAATCTTATTGATTTCATCGAAAGCAAAACAAACCTCTAAGGTTGCCTTTTGTTAAGTTGTGGGGTTAAAGAGAACCGGTCAATAAAGAGAAAGACCATGACAATCAATCGATTATATGCTTACTAAAACTGACCTTTTTCCTTCTTGTCCGACAAAAACAACTTTCGAAAGTTAGTGGTTTAGAAAATTTGCCAAAAAGGATTCTCAAATCAAGTGAATCTGTGGGCTGGAATATTGTGTTTAATCGATTGGAATTTGCAAAATTGAATTAAGAGTGTTTCGGTTTATTTCTTATTTCAACAGAAACATGTCTATGATTGAGTTGAGTGCATTTGAGATGCTATCTATGTCTTTAAGTAAACAAGTCAATTCAGTTCCTTCTGGGAAAATATCTAAACTTACTTAAGTCGACTTCGTGTTAAGTATCAAAGTGATGAGCAATTCTTTCACACTTAAAGCTATTTGACCTATTCGCAGATGGTTTTTCTTTCACTTGGAACAGAAAATAAAGACTCCCACATGCAAGAACCACACAAACGCTCTCACTTAAATACTTAAAAAGGATCCCATTGAGCATTCATAAGCCTTCATTATGAACACACAGATAGAAAAAAATGAACACTCATCGTTAAACACAAAAAAAAAAAAGAAAAAGAATTTCTTGGAGTATATCCCTTACGAAAATATGAAGGGGATTTATATTTTTCATATCAGCTTAGGAAGGTATATTAAGTGTTTTGAAGATTAATGAAGGGTTTCAGGATTTGCCTTAACGAGTGAAAAGCTTCTCGAAAATAATTGAACAAATATTAAGTATTTGGGCTGGGAGTAACGAACAACACAAACAATTGTTTAAATTGTTGGTTAACTTTTCTGTCTGGATTGATTTCGCCTACTTTTAAAGTCTTCTAGTCTAGTGAAGTAAAAAGGATTTAAGAAGAAATTTGAAATATCTTTCAAGGTCATAAGTATCCTTTGTATTTGAAATATTTGATTTAAAAGATTTTCCTTTAGGCAGAGGATGATACTTGATCTTTAAATTCAAATTCCCGACACGACGAGTGGCCTGAAACCAATTTGAAAATGGATTACAAGAAAGACAAGTTCTCGAGGACTTTTAAAATTTTTAATACTTCGAAAAATCCTTGTGATTTGAATGCAAAAGAAGGACAAGAGTTTTCTAGATCAGATTTTTAATTCAGAAGCCTTTGGGAATCACTTGAGGGCGTCCGATTGCTTCTGCACAAAAAGAGCTCACCTCTGTCCATTTGGGGATTCTGTTGACCACCAAAGGATCTTTTTATGATTTATTAATTACTAAACTTAATGAACATCATCCTTACATTGGTGGTGTGGAAAATCTTCTGAGGATTCTCGTTTACAATTTTTCTGAATTTTATATTCCATTGAAACGCAAAAGACCAGCACATGCTGCCCGGCAGTGGAAAAAATAAGAGCAAATATTTTTTTAAAGATGGAAGAGATGGAAATACACTGATTGTTAATTCGCAGAATCATGAAAGATTTTCCATTGATATGGCAACGTAGGTATTCAATCTTCATTTTCCATCAGACACTTACCGTGGTTTATCTGTCTTAACTTTTCATTCATTCGTTTGAGAATTAATGAACCGTTTCTCAAAATTTCGTTCTTTGAAACATTAACTCTCCATTCTCAAAACTTCCTATTGTTTGCTGTAACCGCTTTTTACATCGCTTTGCTCAAATCACCTTCAAATGTGCGTTTTTATGTTTGTTTGTTAAGGAATGCTTTTGTATATTATGTTTAATCTGGAAGGGAACTTTTCTCGTTCATTGTGTGAGACATTTTTATATCACATTGCTCCTGACCCACTTTTTAAGCTTTTTCCCTTTGTTACATTTTATTTTCTGCATCCTAAAACGCCCGCAACCACAGGTATGTACATTTTGTCTGCGAATTGTTAGCCAAGTTAATAGCTTCTCTTATGAACTTACATATTTTTGGTGTATAAACAGGACAAACAATATTCTTCCGCTTCGCATCGTCTTGTCTGTTTTTTATTCAATTTTGATTTTTTTATTTAAATGGGAAAACCTCTCTCCAGGACAAGATTAATGTGTTCAAGGAGAAGGATAAGGAAAGTTATACTCAATTTATGCTAAACTTAAGCAGGAATGTTTCGTTTGAATTGGCAAAAGAATCATGTAGTCTTGTGTTTCTTTTTGTTTTCGGTAAAAAGCAAAACTTTTATCATGATAAAACGCAAAAACCCTTCTCAGGTATCCTACGTTCCACGACACGAAAGAAGAAAAAACACTATGTCAACTTAGAAACCACAAAATAGAGATGTCACCAAGGATATGCCATAATTTACAAAATTACTCTTCCGATAAATTATTAATTTCTGCATCTGGCTGACGATGATTATATCCACATGATGATGGATCAAAGAAAACAATATTCAACCGCACGCTCTCGTGATTTCCTTTTTGACTTTGTTGAAATTTGTCAATTTGAGATTTTAGATTAATGATGTGTTAATTAATCCTTTGGATATTAAACAAAAACCCATAAACAGAAAACGTGCAACCCTAGTACACAGTGCGACAAACAAAACGATAAATCATTGTAAATTTATCGATTTTGATATCTTTGACTTTTCGTTTATCGAAAAAAAAAAAAGGTTTTATGTGCCTTTGAGACAATTTGTTCGACCTTCTTCATCTAGATTCGGGCAGAATTTCAAATAAATTAATGTTCATTGTCAGGAAGTGTGGTAAAGTAATACAAAAAATTATCGATATACGTCCTTGAAAGTTGATGTCGGCGTAATCGAGAGCGTAGAGAAAACGTGCCTGCAAAACTAAAGTTTCGTTTAGTGCTTTTGTTATTTATTTATTTATTTATTTAATTTTTTTTTTTTGGTTCAAAAAAATACATTTGTTAGCTTTCACTTTAATCGGAAAATGACATCAAAAACTTATATGAAACGTGAACGATGCCATAGAAGCAAGGATTTTTATTAAATGTGTGTCGAGGAAAATGGTTGATGATGTTTTTAGTTAGCGGTTTGGGAAATTGACATGTTAACAGATTTTAGCATAAGTTGCTGTTTATGCTGATTATTTTGTTGCTGAAAAAGCAATTCATTATGTAAAATCGTTTATCGTTGATATTAGAATTTTGCAAGGTTTTAGGAAATAGCGTACACATGGAACTTTGGAATCAATGGTATCAATGGTATGCCAAGGAGGTGACTTCAACATTTTAGTTTAGTAGACAGGTGGGGTTCCACCGTTATGTATCCAGTTAGTATGAATTAATCACATATTTAGAGATTAATATGTGATTAATTCATATTAACTGGATACATAACAGATTTTTGATGAAACAAAGAACTACCTCAAATTTTGACTCATCTGTGTCACCATTGAATTGTTTTCCAATAAAACGTGTTATTTTGATATTCAAAGAAAAATGGCATTTTTTGAGATAGATGATCAGATGTTTATTTCATTATAAAGAGGAAGGTATGCCGGTAATAATGGAACACAACATCAGCCAAATGGCTGCCGCGACCTTGCTTACAGGGACATATCCTTTTCATGGAATTTTCCATAACCAAATCGCAAAGTGACTACCCTATGTCCTCGACAGCCTCACGAATTCCATCTTTGAGGTCTTTAATCGACGCTGGACTGTTGAAGTAGACCTTATCTTTCACGTGGCCCCAAAGGAAGAAGTCGCAAGGTGTTAAATCACAAGATCTCGGTGGCCAATTGTGATCACCTTTTCGAGAGACAAGGTGCTTCACTACGATGAAAAGTTTTACGAACCGTCTCTGCCAAATTTTCACCATTTTTATAGTGAACTTTAATAATTTCAATGCGTTATTGAAGCGTGTATCATTATTTATTATGGCGTAGTTTGTACTTGTCAAATGTCAAAATATGACAGCCTCAAAAGTGACAGCTACCGATATAGCGGGCTATTCAAAATTAAACCTCTTATTGGAAAACCTTTTATTTCCAGGATTTGATTTAAGATTTTTAGTGTCGCAATCAGGACGACAGAACATAAACATAAAAAAAGAAAATCTTATCAGCAGATCAATCAATTTTACAAAGCTTCATGAGAGAAAATGTGCCGAAAAACACAATTCCATCAAATAAAATTCAATGACATAATTTTCCTCAACAATAATCGAAAAATACAATAAACATCAACCGTTTATTTAGACATAACGAAATATTTAAGTTGAATTATCCTACAAATATTTCAAAAGACAACACATAAATATTCAATAAACGTTTTTATCTCGTCTATCAAAATTTCTTAGAACGTCTGGTTTTGTGTGTTTTCATACAAAACATGTTTATTTTTGAATTTCATAAGAATAAACAGAAATGTAAGAAAATAAAAAAATATGCACAAATTTATATCTTTTTGATAGGAAAATAATAAATTTGTTCGATTTCCTTCGTGACAATTTGGCGAATGAATCACGTATCACTCAAGGGTCCATACATTTTATTTATTTTTTATTTTACTATTTTTTTATTATATTTTTTTTTTTTTTTTTTGAATAAGAGATACCAAAATGATGAATGTGTTTCATACCGCATTGTTTTTAGATCGATGCGTAAAAAAACATGTTTAATATTAATATTCGAAAAATATCTCCGTGTTGGCAATGAATCATCTTATTATGTATATTTTTTTAAGGTTAACTCATTTTTTATTCCAAGTCCAGCCAGACAAGATAATAACTGCCCTGAAAGCGTTTGAATTTTTAAATTATCAACAACTTCTTCGTACACATGATGCATCCGTTATTTATTCAACCTGAAGTAAGATGTACCATTTTTCCTTAATAACTGAGTCAACAGACAACACAAGGCAAAAGTCCTGTGAAAATGGAAAACTTTACATCTTATGAATAATGAGAAGTAAAATACTTACATAAATGGGTCACTAGTTCTTGCTCCTGATGTAAGAATAGAATCATAAGACTTTTGGAAATACATAATTAAATAGAGAAGAACTGTTTGGAAAAATGCACTTTTCTGTCTGTAACTGTCTGCTCGGGAAAATAATCATACACAGCAGCTGCACCTCGTCTTTGAAGTAGAGTGTTTTTATGAAACTTTAACCTGCCGTAAGCAGCTTAAAGGAGAGAAAAAACTTTTCACATAATCACAAGACTGTCCTTTCATCTACCCTGGCTTGTACATAAAATTGAGATAAATAAATGAAGAAAAGAACTATTCAAGAATTGTTTTCATGTCGACGCGCGCCGCCGCGCCGTAGATAAAGTAGTTTTTCACTCACCAAACAAACGAACTTTTAAAGGAGCTTACATTTTCAAGCCCTGTTTTGTTAGTTTATTGATTTCACGTTTCCTATGCACCTGTGGTCGTTTAGCAAAGGAAGCCAATCCTGCATTGTAACGGAATCAATGTGTTGCCATTGCTCACAAACGACCTCAATTTGGTTCCACCAACGAACGACGAATTTCCAGGACCCATGGACCTTTTAAGCACATCCGGAAGTCAGAGAATATACATACCTACATACATGGACATCCACACATCCCAGGATAACCCTGCACTGTCGCCTTTACTTTGTGAGGCTGAGATTTAATCGCATTTATCAATGCAAGCCACCTACAAGGCAGCGGTGCTCCGATAGTAATTTACATCATCATGCACGAATTCCTCCATCTATCTATGGGCACTTTGAAATTCTGAAAATCGGCTTAGTGCATTCCTGTGTAAATAACGACTCTACAGCTACAAACCATTTTTCGTAGGACCACGTCTGACGTTTCCATACAAAGATTGACTACATTCTATATGAAACGTGTATGTGTTTAAAGTAGGCATTTTTTTATTAGCAACAACATTTAAGTTATTAATTTTTACCGGCCATATTTGCTGTGGCTGGCGTAGTTGTCTTTTTTAACGACCAAAACACGATGAGTCGTTAATTTACCCATTCCTTCCCACATGATACAGATTATTGGTGACATTATAAGCAAATTAATAAAATTAATGCGATGTGGGAGAAATTGAGGAAAGAATTAAGCTATACACATATTTTTTACCACGAGTATATGTTTACAAGGAAGATGAAATGGAGGAGCAGATGCAACAAAATGTTAACATTTCGTGTCACCCACAAACAGTAAAATAAATAAAATTCCACTTCTTTACAAATTTTCCAAAGGATAAAAATTAATCCATGTATTTAATTTTTTACTAAGCTCCTTGTAACGTATAATTGCGAATTTTCTTTTCTTTGAGTGGGAAAAATGTCTAGAAAGAATTCTTGGAAAAAAAAATAAATCATTATTAAATTCCACAAAAAAATCTCTTAAGATCTTTAAATGATTCAATAAATTTTTTTTTTTCCTGTAAATCTTTTTTTCGATTCAATAATTATTTCCTTTTTAACACGTTTCTTGCAACGAGCATCTTTATCACAACTGTCGTCTAATTTATCGACAATCATAGATCCTTGTAGAACATTTATTTTCAAAAGTTGTATTTTTTAAGGGTTTGTTTTGAATGTTACCAATAAATTTTAGAAACTCATCAGAAACTGTTGTTGAATTTCTCTAACATAACGGTGACAATCAAAATGCCATCAACTCCATTTACAACTTTGTGATTTATGACTTTCCAATTTTGTTATTGATACGAAAAATAAAGTTTTTCCCATTCTATTTTAACAAGATAAAGACAAACACGAAAAATGTTGACAAAGAACATAAACCCATCCAAGTCGTTAATAACTTCTAAAATTGAAAGTGAAAGTTCGATTTATTAGTTTCTATAAGTTCACATCAGGTTAAACGCCATACAATCTTTGTTCACCATAAAGTCATAAACTTAAATGAGATCAATGATCGAACTTGAAACCAATCTTTACTCAAAAAATTCATATCCCCCAAATTTCATACATTTAGTCTGTTCAAGCTGATTTCAAATAATCAAAACAAAGGTTTTTTTTTATGTGGAAACTTTTGTTTTTATTAGATAAATGCATTATCCTTGCATGCTAGAAAGCCTTTAAAAATATTATATCAACATAGGATAAAACGAGAACATGTCTATCCTAAGGTAAGGATGTTCATATCTTTTAGGAACATAAACAAAATAAGGAAACAAAAATAAACGCAATTTTCACAAAAGGACACTCGGGCTTGGCTTTAGTGGAAATAGCAAAATGACTATAGCAGTAAAGTGCTCTCAAAGCATTTCATACTGTTGGTTATTTTGTCTATCCTACGTGCGCACAACAAATTTATGAAGACATGATATAACTTTGGATTTCCCTTGGAAAAAAAAGAATTCAAGTAGTTCTTCCTGATACTTCCGCTTCATCTGACCCACATTATGCTTATAATTCCATATCCTGAGTGGATGGAGGCAAGGACTTGGATTTTTGCCATAAAGCAGCAAGATGTTTTTTTCAAAAAAAAAAATGTTTTTTTATTTTCATTTAAAGCAATGCATTTTGAAAATTGCACAACCTTCTTCAATGTACACTTTTGAGGAAGCAAATTGTATTCCATGGAAATTTGTGAAAGAAATGTTGCAAGACATTTCTAAAATTGAGTCATTCGCCAAAACCATTATACCATTAACCATTATACTTATTCTTTCGAAATTTTAAAGTTAATTAATTTTCAAGGAATATTTTAATATTTTTCATAATATCCACTTTTTGGATAACCAATTTGACAGTTTATCATTCTCCCTAAAGGTCCTTAAATAAATATTTGTCTCTAGCGTCTCTAAAACCAATATTCAGATAAGGTATTAACCCAAACATAAATATTTATTTTGCAAAGTACAACTTTCCGATTATCTCTACTTTGTCCATAATTGATGCTTGTAGTATTACTGCCTCAGACCAATGCTCAGTATGGGATTGAAAACGTTTATTTTTAATTTTTTATTTCCATAACCCACGAAACACGAGTACATTTTTAACGATAATTTATTTTCACGAATGAATAAACTTGCATAACTAAGTTGAAAGTATATCACCAACTAAATGAAATAAAAATTAAATTCGTTTTTCTATATGTGAGCAATTTAAGTTCTTTGATACCGACTAGTTTTTTCCAGTTCACTAACAAACAGGATGGCAAACAGGATGTATTTTGTGCCCTCGGCAATTATATATTTTTTTCCAGCTTCTGTTTTGATTTTTCCCTGTGTTCAATGAGAGAACAAAATCAATCGTTTATTTTATCTCTGCTCATAATTGACAGAATTGTTAGAAATTTCGTTAAACAAAAAGGAAATTAAAAATCAACCAATTACCTGGTAGTCAATGGTTTCCGTTTCCAATTTTCTTTTCTTTTTGTTTGGCAAATACTCGCCATGAAATTCAGTCAGTTTAGGGGTCCATTCTAAACAATCGCCTTTTCCAGGATCCAGCAACAAATATTTTGTAATTAATAATTTTGGAGTTTTTTATCTAATCGAAATTCGCTTCTTTCCATAACAACAAAGATTAAATTTTTAATGAAAATTTAGAGCCTCTTAAATTGTCAATCAAATAACATTTTTAATCGATTTGAGGTTATGTTTAAATGAGCGGTGGCAAATTGACCAGAAAATAAATACATTTTTGTGGTGATTCGAATGAAATCGATGATTCGAATTAGTTTCCTTAACCGAAAACATGATATATGTCCAATGATTATCGGTAAAGTTAATTACCTATAATAATTTATTTTTATTTTTATTGTACACAAAATATGTTAAAAATATTTTTGATGAAATGTTGTGTAGTTGGTAAAGTTAAATCGATTAATGTTATAATTTGATTTTCAACACCTACATTTTTTCCACTCTTTTAGCGGTAGAAAAGTTAGAAAATATTTCATGAAATAACCATTTTATTGGTGTTGAATTTCTGGAAATATGTTTGAATAATTTTTTTTCAAAGTCTTAACGTTGAACTGATGGAAATGTAAACATAGTCTCCTTGAGGTGGCCGGATGTCTGACTAATATGGTGAGTCCCTTTGCCGTTTGTCTAAACGAACGATGATCACAGCAACGACAACGGATAATGGAATTACGATTGAAGAATTCTCACATAGAACGTTAGATGGTCCTACAGAGTCAGAGCTGAGCAGAAGCCGATGTTTTTTCCACGTAAAGTTTGATAAAACATTTCTTCACTCTTGAACATCTACAAGAGGGAATTTCGTCACCAAAAGAACCCAATTCTCGGTTTGATTTGGAGGTAGGTAGGTAGCTAGAAATGATTGTTCCACTTCCGTGTACCTCATGAGATTCTAAAAAAGATTTGGATGGATTAGGAAGGATGTATATTTCGCACATACAATCCTATACATAATGTAGTATAAATCTCCCTACACTACGGCCTATTGTCTCATAGTATGGGGGGCGCTAAAGCCAGTTTGTGTTATTAAGGCTTGAGATCATGTCTTTGATCTTAAATTCTGAGAGTTCCTCAATACCGTTGAAAAGTTCTTTACCTAAGTGGAGTTCCTAGCCAAGGCCGGGCAATGGCACAGAAAGTGTGGGACCGTTTCCTTTCATCCTGGTCCTCACAGCTACGGCTATGTGGTATACTGAATTTTGCCACATGCTCCTCTATGGACCAATGCCCTGTGCATAAATTGATTGATTTTTGTTTCGTGATAGGCGGGCCAGATTTTCCTAGATATAACGCAACTCGTTAAGCTATTCCACCTATGATTTGCTTCTGATGTTTATTTGGTCAGGATATAGCCCTTCACAACTCCAACAAGCTTCCCTCATCGCTAACAATTCTGCCTGGAATAAAAAATAAATAGAGTGGCGCGACAGCTCTTGAAGAGCCAAGGCCTAAGTGGCTTACTCTCATCAACAATTCTCTAGGTGCGTGTGAAGAATTGAGGGGACCTACAATTTTACGCCGATTCCGAACGGCAAAGTTGAGAAGCACTTTTTCATGACAGATGATACTCTTGGAAGTTTTGTCAGTTCTTCGCAAGAGGCAGTGTCCGTGAAAGATGAAATAAAAAACTTTGGGCCCGAGTAGGATTCGAACCCACGACGTTCTGCTTAGCAGTCAACGCACCTAACCACTTAGCTACGGACACTACTATTCTGCCTGGAATACACTGGCAAAATCGGGAAGTCTATAGGATTTTGAAATCTTAAGATATTCACAGAAGACACCTGCACCTACACCGCATTCCACCTTTGAACCATCCGTGAAGCTTGTGTCGAAGTCTTCCGTGACATCGCTTTCCTCGATTCTTGACGGGAACAAGACTCTAAATTTCTTTGAGGTGTTTAGGGTAGGGATGCAGTAATCGGTGATTGTAGATAGGATGTCTGATGGTATCAGGCTGGTTTGGTTGCAGTGCCCGTAGGATCTGTAGGATCCAGCAGCCTATTTCCTTGAGTCTCAAGATACTGCAGGTCACCTGATATTTAATAAAGAGGTCTATCGGAAGAAGGTGCAGGATGACGTTAAGTGCATCTGTTGGGCAGGACTTCATTTTCCCTGATATCCCTACGCAATCATTTCTCTGCACCTTTGTAAGCTTGTTTACTATGTAAGCTTTGCTGAGAGCGGGCCACCACACAATGGATTCGCAAACAAGTATCGGTCTAACAACCGCTGTGTACGTCCACTTGATCACTTTTTACTGGAGGCCCCCCTTTTTACCGAAGGTTTTGTTGCAGGCGTAGAAGGCCTCCCACGCCTTTCTCACCCGTTCTTCGATGTTGAGCTTCCAGGTTAATTTGGGGTCTAGTATTACGCCCAGATATTTGGCACTGGAAGACAGTGTTAATGATTGACCGTTTAACCGAAGTAGAGTGAAGGGTGGTACTTTGATTTTGGTGGTGAAAAGCATCAACTCGGTTTTGTTGTTGTTAACACCTAGTCCACTGCCCGCGGCCCGGGTGCTTACTTTCTTCAAAGCCGTATTAGTGATTTCGCTAATCACGATTGCTTTTGGAGAGAACGCATTATATCCAGATTGAGTTGGTGTCGAAAAATCTAAAGCCTGACTGAAGAAAAAACAAAATACATGGTGGCTCCGTCTGCAGAAAACATTAAGTTAAGCGAGCACGAGTTCAGAGAAGTGCAATCGTCCACTTAACTTGGGTCAGTATTGACAGTACGGGTGCCTGCTGAAGGCCCAAAGAACTTACTTAGGTCTATCAAGTCTCTTTTGATCCAAAAATACGTATTTCTTTTTGATGAATCAATGATGAGCAAATGAAGTTTCCATATTTTAATATTGTAACACATTTTACCAGTTGTTAAGATATTCACGTATGAAACTTTTGAATATAAATTATAGACAAATAAGTTTCGATGCAAGAACCATGAAAAAATACAAAGATAACAAGACAATACACATAGTCATACGTACGTGTTAGCAACATGTACTATTGCCTTTCAATAGATCAATTTACATTGCCTTAACATAGCTATCTAGTTAGCACCAAGAAGTCATCTGCCAATATAGACAAACGAGCAAAATTATACAATCTAACGGCTCAATGTGCAGAAGACGTAGTTTCTTACACATTCTATTGTACTTTCAAACAACACCAACAGACACATCCAATTTGCATATTCTACTGCGAAATTATTCCGTTTTTAAATCACTATGCAAGCATCCCCTGTGGAGGTCAGGCGCCTCTAGTTTCCAGTTGTCGTCGTTTAGCTGCACAGATCTAGTTGGGTTATGGAATTTGTGATTCAGAACACAAACGTCCACAGCAACTCACCTAAGCAAAATTAATTCGAAACGAACTGCCATAGGTAACACCGCTTCAATTTTTCCTCACCCCTTTTTTCATCTAAATCACACTAGAATCTAACACATTGCTTTTGGCTGTAGGAAATTTGCATTTATCCAATTTCCATGAAAACACAACCATAAACTGCAGGGGCGACGAAAAAGAGAACGACACTCCGCCGCCGACAACGAAAGATAAAACGTTCATCTAAATGAGAAAATTGATTTCACCAGACCATTACACGTGCAATCAGTCTGACAAATCTCGCCTCATCTCCACACAAAAGTCATAATTTGTCCCTGAAGAAAGTTTCCAATAGAATTTTGTTTTCCCTGTTGTTGGCTGTTTTGTTTTTTTGGTTACGTAACTTTTAGTCTTTTCGGATATTTTTATACCCAAACTGTTGATGTGGGGTAGCACGACTAAATGGGTAAAGTGATCCCAATCGCAAGGACATTTTTGTGGTCTTATTATTTGATTGGAAGAAGTCCATAGGCACTTAAGATGGCGCCAAAGGGAAACATTTATCATAAGCCGTGGAGAGGTTTGAATTCTACAGAAATTCTATAATGTCTAATGGTTTCAAACAATAATCGTAATGGACAATCATACCGGGAACATGACCTCGGGGTATGGCATTTGTCTTGCGAACGCCTCTCTGGCTCTTGAAAAGTTGGTCTTACTTTTCAAACGAGACAGGAAAAACATTTTTGTCTGCCATTTTGTAAGGAAAAACATTTTCAGATGATTTGAACGACAAACCAGAAAGCGTAATGATTAGCTACGACAACCGAGGACCATTTGAATAAATTACTCGAGAAAAAGAAACTAGCATTTAAGAGAAGGACGGAAAAAATCATTTAAAACTTTTTCACTTTCAAATTTTATAATCACCAAGCCTTGTTGTACGATATTAAAGTTAATAATGTTGTCGCATTTTTTCTTTTTTTAACGTGTACTTGTGAAGCTTTAATATAATTGAGAAACTTCCTCCGTACACTGTGATTAGTGCGCGTAAAGGCAGCATAAGGCCATAGGAAACATCGAGTCTCGAAAATGAATAAAAAGAAAAATGCTTGCCAAGATGGTAGATGGAACGTGCAAAGTAAAACAAAACAAGACAAAGTCAAGGAGAATAAACTTTATAATGCTTTTAATTTTAAGGAAGCAGTCTTAAGGTCAAACGGTATTAAAAGATGATTGTGTGGAGGAAGCGTGAAAAAACTGCATTTAATTATGCGGAAATTTTAAAACGAATGGTATTAAAAGGTATTAGTTTTTGCTGACGCTAGAAACTTTCGTTCCCCGACCTTCGTGTTCTGAAGGGTTTATGGAGAATATTTTCATTTAATTTGTCATTTCGAAAGTTAAGGGTACGTCTTTTTCACGCTTCTTTAAATCGGTTCAATCAAACATTTGCTTAAGGCATGGACGGAATAGTTTAGACACGTCCTAGAACTTATTCAGCATTCCGACTCAAGCTCCAAGAAAAATGTCTGCAGAATACGACAAGAATTCATTTTAGTGAGCCATAAAACGTGCAAATAGAAGATATTCAACAATCATTGTCCTTAGAAAGGCACTTAAGTCCATTAACCAGATTGTTGAAATTCTTGCATTCCTATCTCAGCCGGAAATGAATAATTTACGAATCGATAAAAATAAAATTTCCGATTTTCGTTGTCGACTACAATACACAAAAGAAAGGCAAATCAATTCTTTTGGTTTCCTTATTCAACAGTTGAGCATCTTGAATAATTTACTTATTTACCTACTCATCGACTTTGGCACACCAAAATGCGATTTACCGATTTTCGGTCTCCTTATTCATATGCTAAGCACATTTTCCATTATATTCGATTTGCATAAATTACATCTACGTTTTGCAGTTGTCCTGGGGTTCTTATTTACAGATTTGTCAAGAACTGGGCGTCACCATTGTCATAGTCGTCGTCTGCGTCATTGCTTAAGTTCATGCCCATCAGTTGTCGTCACACCAGTTGACGCCAATTAATTTATTCCTCTCCATATAACTTCAATACCGTTGTTTTTTTTTTTTCTGTCCATATTGTACATGAATATATTTATCTTTGGTCTCAAAGTCACACAAAACAGACATACGATTACATCATATACATTGCCATGTACCATGGTTCAGATAATGTCCTTAACCGAACAATGGAAGGCAAGAAAAAAAACAGACTCAATGGTATCATTCTTCTTCTCGGTTTATTCCAAAAACAGAAGTCATTACCCGCAACACAACGCACTCATTGTTCCGGTTCCGGAATAATAAGCGCTTGGTCATACCATTCTCTAGAAGGGTATAGCGGTGATTGTGTCACTGTGACAAAATGTCTGATTCAGACCTAGCATTTGTATACTGACATTTTGGCAGAAATCTGCCTTTTTTGCAATAAATGGTTGCCTCAAAGTATGCCAAATGTTGAATATGGCTGTTTAATATCTGGATTTAACATTTTCTGGGTCTGCGTTTAGGTATGTCCTTGGGTGCTTGAAGAGTTGGAAGCTGAAGCAATATGTTGCTCTGGGAAACAATCAGAGAGGACGTTTAAGGATCAAAGATAAAAATCACTTACATACTGTATGTAAGGATGTGCGAATGTGAAGCGAATATCAATTTGCGTTTATGCGGACGAAGGCTTATCTTGCAGAGTGACACATAACGACAGAGGCGTAACAGCTTTAAAAAACAATAATTTGGTTACATTACAGCTGGAACGTTAAGGATAATTAAATACCAGGAATATAGCCGATGTGTGTTTTTGAATAAATGAGGCTTGTATGGCTTTTTAATATTTTCAGCTTCAAAAAGAATGGCTACCGGTGGTTATGTCCACTAACGACGCTGGAGATAATGTTCTGAACTTTTAAACATTAAAGGACATGAAGACACGAACGATACTTTGGTACAAAAAATTAAATAATGATGTTACTTGTTCGAAACGATATCACGTTTATGACATTTTATATTTGAATATTTGGAGAAATTCCGAATTTTTCTGAAAACTTATTCTAATAAAGATTTCTAAGAAGTCCGGATTGAAATCTGTTTGAGAAACGCAATTACTCACGAATTCACGCAAATAAATAATAAACCTATAATTTGAGTCTTTCCTTTTAAGTTGTATTACACTATTGTACCTGATTTCTTACGACAAATTCGATCACACCATCGTCATATTCTTCGGAATCGAAAGAACCATCACCTCACTTGAGGTTCCAATCGGCCATCAATATTTCAAACGGAATGCAGAGAAAATAAGAGCAAGAAAAAGTACAGTGAGTAGGAGGTTATTCACGGCAAAGGACATAGGGTCGCTGGTTGATTTTTAATGTCAAGTAACAATTTAAAAAATTAGTCGGTAGCTATAATCCCTTGAAGCTGAGTTTCACAAAATGCAGTTCCCAAAATTTGGTTCAAGTATTTATTATTTCTTGACTGTTCATGTTCATGAACTTTAAATACTCTTACTTTAAAGGTCACGAGTAAAATACATTTTCATTGCGAAAGTGTTCTTATTTTGCCTCATTTTAAAGAAATTTCTTCTTTTTCTCTTCTCTTTTGCCCGAAAACAGAAATAACGTAAGCCTGTACTCATATTGTTTTGAATTTAAACAAGTGATTCTCTTTAATCTGAAAATGTTTGTTTTCTATGAAAAATCATCGAACTGCAAGCAAGAATACAGAATCGATTTGATTTCTTTTGAAATTAAAAAAAAAATTCCAAGCAATCTTCCCCCGCATCTATTTTGCGAGAATACTTTACATTTTAATATACTCCAGTGATCCGACCAACGACGCCACGCGACGGTTGCCTGATATTCCACTGACGCCGCACTAACGTCGTAAAATTTTGTTTTTGAGCTTTCAATACCCTCTTCTAACCCATTTCGTAGGAACTGACAATAACAATTGAGTAAGTAGTATTTCCAGTTTTCGTCCTTAATACATATTTTTGTGTGTGGGTATCGATAACCGATATTATTCGCCTATACTTACGATGATTGAATCAAATTGCGTGGATGTAAAAAGAATAAATAAAGTTGCCATAAAAATATCAATAGTGTCTGACTGAATACTGAATTTAAGTAGGTGTCATGAGAAAATATTTTGTCTGCGATGATTCATCTGGTGTCCCTCTATTTACTTTCATTTCTTTAATTCGAATTTTCGACTACAAACGATTCGTTCAATCTTGTTTTTGTAATTTAATCCAAATTATTTGGGTAAGCCAGTTAAGCCGCATGAACAATCATTTTTCATTTTATCCCAACTCAATCGAGCAAAAAAACCTACACAAACATTTCCAACTTCAACCAACACACAAAACCCAAACCCACAAACTAATAATGGCCGGTGGTATTCAAACAATCAATTTCCTTTTTTGTCTCAAAATTTCAAACCATAACAGAGGGTGCAATGTGGATAAAAATATTATCCTTATTGTTTGCATAGCAAAAGTCAATACCTAAAAGGATCAACCAACAAACTCGACCGGACGATGAGAAGGAAACAAAAAGATGATAGTAAACAACATAGCAAAAAGGTTCATGGAACTTTGACAACTTTTTTTTTGCATAGTGAATTTTTTGTCTTAAACTTTTGGTTAAGAGTCATGGCAAGATAAATTTTACTGAAATAAACCCCAAAAACGAGGCATTAAAAAGTTTTCGATGACAACGAGATCCACAAAACTAAATAACAATCCAAACACATTGTGTGCACTAAAATCTAAATAAAACATTGCCGCACTGACAGTAACTGTCTCTCAATCATGAGAAGAATTTCCAGCCACAGGATCTGCCTCGGCTTTGAGAAACAAGTGGCAGCAATGAAATAAAAATCAATATCCTTCCACACAATCCACACATCCTTGTTTTTCGCCATGGAAAAAAACTGTACGAGTATGTTACTTTAATGCTGGAAGGATAAAAAGTTCCTTTTTGAAACAACAATGAAATACCAACATCCGAGTGGCTTAAGGATACGCAACATTTTTTAATATAAACTATAGTCCTTTTCAGTAGAAGCTCAAACGTACATTTCCGAACTATGCAAGGCGGGAAATATTGAAAATAAAAAAAGGATATAATGGGAATGCAATTCAGTTCTGGTTTTATTTTTAAGGACTTTTTTCTCCTTAGCTTTATTGAACTCGCTTGTTATTTTGTTCAACATAAAGGCAGTTGTATTGTTGTTTTCCTTTTTTTTAAACAACAGAGAAGGATCTTATGGAAAATCGATGTAAAGGAGTGTTTATGTAATTATGTTTACATTTTCCTTCATTTTCGGAGCTTACAGCTTACTATCTTTCTGATTTTGCAAGCAAGCATGACAAACTTGGTGTTTTTCATTCACACTATGAAAGGGTTTTTCTTGATTTTTATGCTTAAGATTTGCATAGTTCAGTTTTTAGGTTATTCACTTTTGCACTCTGTTTACAGAGGTATTTTTTAATCGTCTACAATGTTATGTCGTTTTATTGTAAAAAAGAACTGCTTATCCCGAGTTATGATTGTAAATAACATAATCCGAATCATATTTTTACATTTATGAATTGATTGTTATTTTAATATTTGCATTTTGACCAACAATTTCGGGATAGAAAAATAAAATACGAACCAAAATCTACTATTGCAGGATTAAAGGAAAAAGTGACTGTAATTTTTCGCAATAAAAAGCATTTTATCGACGTACAAGCCCGTTACTGGCCCCATTAAGCTTATAACAAAAATATCCTTATTTCAATGGAAATACATTTAAAGCTTATTTTTAAATTATGTAGATATTACCAATAAATGTATATTTAAATATTTTGAATTTTTATCGATTTGTTTGCACTGTGGATAATTATATTTACCACGCGTTCTAGGCCTCAGGGTCTCCTAAATGAAAATGACACCCTCTGTCATTATATTTTAGTATTGATTTTCCTCGTTGGTTTAGTTTGGTGGAATAAATATCATAGCTGTAATGTCTATATTAGTCCCAGCGGGGTATAATCAATGGTAAATGCTATTAATTGCGGGTAATTCTCTTAGGCCGAAAGTAATTAAGTGAATCGTTGAACTGGACGAGAGATGGTATAGTTTTTCGATGATAGCGTAATTTATTCACAAGTTTAGCCAAAAGGAGTCTTAGTAGAAATAGATTATACATTTTCTTCCTCGTTGAAGTCCTTTAAGTAAGAACTTCGATTTGTCATTGCTGTGTAATTTAAACTTCCACCTTAAAACGATTTTGTAATGTTTCATGTCAAGAATCCATTTCAATGACTGTTTTTAAATTAACAAAATACCTACCATGCAACTGCTTTTACTTGATGAAAATCAAAATTAAAGTTTTATTCCCTTACGTCTTTCTGAGCAGAAAAGACTTTTTTTTCAAAAAGTAATTGAACTCATGATGTCTTCGTAATGCACTTCAAAGACCTGTTTTTGTCTTTTGTTCGTATTTATGTGTTGTTTATTTTTTATTGAGCTAAGAAAATTTTGGACGAAGAGACTTGTTTTTAAAGAGTTTCTAATATACGTTCGATCATTCTGTGCTCATATCTTGACCAGACATGACAGTCGTTAAAAAACGTTTAATCGTTTTTAGAGCTTCGCATGAACTACGCGATAAGTCACATAGTTGATACAAGTCGTAAATTCTGTCCATTTTACTGGTTGGTTTTTCTTTTATTTCCCTTGAAACTCATTGAAACTTGCCAACCACAACTAAAGTATGTCGTTTAATGGCCGTTTAACAGTGTCGATGAGGATAAGGGAAACCTAGGTACTTTAATGGGGTTAGGTTAAGCTCTAAGGAAGACAGCTAGAATACTTACTTTTTAATACAGTGTAGCTCTTAAGTGGTTCGTTAAGCGACTATTGATGTGTATAGACTAGATATGAAATAATTTGGTGTTCAACGTACAAAGAACCTTTGTATCTTGCTTGATGGACATTATTCCATACACTTTTTTCTGGCATCATTTGAAAAAACCCCATCAGATGTTTATTATTATTTTTGACAATGTTGATCCTTCCCTTTTGAATACTGTTTTCTCTTGAATTTCAATATGAAGAAACCACTCCATATTTTCGTTTATAAAACTGATTGCCAAACTTTTCCCATTTCAAAAGATCAACATTCAAGGGGCATTGACTTCTGTAAAATTGTTTGATATATTTTTGAAAGTGAAAGAGATGAGATGAGTATGAATTCGCATATTTAATTGTAAGCTCTATGTTTCAAGTTTATATGGTAAATTTAAGCGTAACTGAACCTAAGGACCAGTCATTTTTGTTCAAACAAAAAGGTACGTATACGCCGTAGTGACCAAGTTTTTATTTAAAGGCAGGAATGACAAACATACAAATGATTTTTCCATCCCAAATGAAAATAAGGATATTTGAATTATGAAAGTGCCCAAAAATTTGTTAAGGTTGGTGGTTTTTCCCCACTGCACAGAAACACAAAGTAGAATGAATAATTGAGCAATGAAAGGGTGATATCATAAAAATAAATAAAGTGCCAACTCTAATAAACAAAGGATATAATATTTGATAGGTTTTCATCCGTCGATAAACGAAAATCCAATACGAACACAATATATAGTTTTCCTTCATTGCTCCAATTTAGGATCACTTTCACATTTATTTATAGAGGTTACATCTTTTTCCCCCCTCTGGAATAGACAATTTCATAATATGAACGTAATGGTATATACTTATCGTTGTTATCCCTAATCTAAGCAAAAACCCTATTCTTTAGGAGGCAGGAGCGGACTATTAAGTGTGTTCAAAAAATTACTACCGTCTTTTGTAACAAATTTTCTTTTCATTGGATTTCCGTTTTCCTTACATTTAATAGGGGTGTTTAAATTAATTAGTATTCTAAAATTCACATGATACCCAAGAACAAGGTCCTTTAAATTTTTTAATTAAGTCTAAACGACCTTTATTAACCAACATGCCCTTTTTTTAGACCCAAGGTCTAAAGGAGAAGCAAACGTCTAAGTAGCTCAAATCCCGAAACCTGCGTTTCGAAGAAAATGTGTTCTCCAATTCGTAAGTCATTAGAAGGTTGTATATGTGGTTGTCGGGTGAGAAGCTGGTAAGGGGACTGGCTTGTAATTTAGCACGTATTCTTGTTTAATTTATCTTCAAATCCTTTTGGTATCAATAATTCTTGGAAGAGAATAGAATGGAGATTAAGAAGAGAAAATGATTGATTTGTGTCTGTTTTCGAGTGTGTTTTAGATTAAATAGAAGAACAAATTGAATCTATCCATATCAGTTAGTGTTTGGTAGAGTATTTTACTTCGGGGAATATGATTCCTTCTGTAAATTAAACACGTTCTTGTTTGTTGCTTTTAGGTGTTGTTTCATCCGAATTGATGAAATCGATATAATGGGCTGATTTACTTTTATTCATAAATGTACATATTTTGCATTCTATTTGTTTTTCAATTTACGTGTTTTCTTATAAGTTAGACTTGTAGACTATTAACTTAGGTTTTGGTTTAAGAAAAGCCTAAGAAAAACAATCTCATTTTTAAATAGGAATCGACAACTTTCCTTTCTTAAATTTATTCTCCTCTTGAAATCCTAGCTAACATTAAAATCCACATATCATTGTTATGACCCATAGCTTTCCTCATATTCAAAGAACATATCCGCAATAGTTGTACCCTGGCTGTTGTTTGTATATTCCTCCCAACGAAATGTAAAATAATATATTCAATTGCTTATATTAAGCCATTTAAACCAGAAACCGTCATATTGGATTTTTGCATATTTTTTTCTTATCCTATGCCCAGTTTGTTTTTTTCTTCCATCGTGCTTTTGAATACTGTTCACAGTGATCCTTATAATCCCTAAACTGATACCCAATTTCATTTAGATTTTTTGTGTCTCCCCTAACTTCAGTATTCAAAACTTGTACAAGCGACAGATGGCTGTATATATTTCTTTGTACTTCCGGCCTTACAAGGATACATTCGAGTACTAAAACTAATGAATTAAATTTTATCGTTTTGCATAAAGCATCTGTTAATAATGCGAGGTTGGGTGGCCATTATAATTTGATTTGACATTTTTATTAGATTTTTAATTCGGCAATAAAGGAATGAGAAACATTTTGAAAAACAAAACCTATAAATGCCATAAGAATTAACCAATTAAGGGATATCCGAGTCTTCTGTTTTCGAGAATTCGGATGAAACATAAATTAATATCCCTGATAATAGCCGATTTCTTGCTGGTTTTCTAGATACACAAAAATAGTTGAGACAATTTATCTTTTAAGATCCATAAAGACCATGTGTCTCCACATGGAACTGGCCGCAAATCAAAATAAATCTCCTTTGAGTGGATATTTTTGCTCACTAAATCAAAGTCTTTTATATTTGTTGCTGTTCTTTCGTTGTCCTCGCTTTATTGTCATCAGAAGACACAACATTTCATCATCATCATCATCACCATATCATTTCTGTAGTCTAAGTTATCCTTAATGATACTTTAGTTCGCCTTTCTGTCTAGAAAAAAAGTTAAACAAAATAAACATAAACTAGACAGAGCACACGTACGAAAGCATTTTGAGTCGCAAAACATTTTGTGTTGTGCTTCCTGATGGATAGATTTTATCCATAAATCATGAGGCGATCAAATGTGTCTCCAAGGTGGTATTATTCACTTGGGAAGTTGTATGAAATTATTGCTCGAGATTTACAGGACGTTAGTGTTGTAGATGTGTTCAGCTGATTGCTGAAATGAGGAAAATATGATTTCTGAAATCAGATGGTAAATTAGATTAGAGTGGAATTATGAAAACCTGACAGAAAGATTGAACTTTATATAAACATAAATAGGTACTTTAGTCTGAACACTGTGAAGTCAGAAAATTATGAAATAAAGTGAAGAATTCAAGCTGAATTATTTAAAGAAAGAGCTCCGAAGGGAACCGTATGGTTATGGTATGGAAAACTTTTATCCTGAACAGGGTTAAAAACATCAAACCAGGGAATAAGAAGTAAAGTTCAGCTGTTTTAGAGCCAACCCAACTGAGGAAAACCGGAACAAGTTCAAACAAGCCATATTCGTCGGACCAAAGTTTTACATGACCGAGGATTAAGGCAAAAAATAATGCAATATCCCAAAGGCAGTAAGAATTTTTGGTCAAAATATGAAGAATTCTTTTTCTTCCTCGGTCCCTATGCTCATTGACAATGACAGTACACTTATAAGCTCTCTCGCGAAAGCCAACCTTTTTGCTAGGCAGTACGCCGAGAACTCTTCGCTTCTAGAGAGTATCATGACTCTGCCTGTTCTTGGGCGCGTCAATGATTCCATGGGACAAATCTTCTTTCGCACTCGTGCTGTGGCGAGAGTAATAAAGGATCTCAACATACATAAATCCGCTGGTCCGGGTGGTATGCCCGCTATTATTCTGAAGAGGGATTCTTCCACGCTGGCAAAACCCTTGACTAAGCTTTTCCATTTATTCTACTCTTCTGGGCTCGTTCCGAGTAGTTTGAAAACAGCATTAGTATAGCCAATCCCAAAAAAAAGGCGAATCGTCTTCTCCCTCCAGTTATCGTCCGATTGCACTTACGTCTCTTCTTTCTTAGGTCATGGAAACGCTGATAAACTATCAGCTCAAGAAATATCGCGAAGACCGAAAGCTTCTTAATAACCGGCAGCACGGCTGGTGATCTGATAGTTTATCTCAACGCACAGTGGAACAAATCTTAACATCGTTTTGGAAAAAGTAAGATTGTTGAACTTGATATTTCAAAGGCATTTGATAAAGTCTGGTATCTTGCTCTTTTATCGAAAATGCGTGCCTTCGCTATTGATGAATCCCTTCTTCGTTGGATTAGAATCTTTCTTTCGAACCGTTCATTACAAGTTGTATTTAACGAATTCAAGTCTGAAACCCATAATATAAATGCTGGTGTACCCCAGGGCTCCGTTCTTTCTCCGACCCTCTTTCTCATTTTCATTAATGATCTCTTGTCTGTTACTTCTAATCCAATCAGTTGTTTTGCTGACGACAGTACCCTTAGCTTTTCATATTCGTTCCCAGACTCACATCCCTCCTCTTCGGATGTGCAACTGCAACGGCAAAATATGATAAGCTCTTTAAACTCTGACTTAAACAGCATTGTACAATGGGGAATTAAAAACTGTGTAGAGTTAAATGCTTCGAAAATTCAATGCTGTCTGTATCGTTAAAGCGAGACATACCCCCCTTGTCACTATCCATGAGTGGCACTTGCATCTGTTAAACCGAACATCTCGAAATTCTGTGTATGTGTATCACTGACCAACTCTTGTGGAACGAGCACATACGCGATGTCGCCAAAAATGCCGAAAGATGTCTATGTTTCTTGTGCAAGAAATTTTTCTCCAAGTCTGGCTATTACCTACAAGACTTATATCCGTCCAAAGCTTGAGTACAATTCCCATCTTTGGGCTGGTGCTCCAGCTACATGCTTAAGCCTCTTGGATGGTATACAAAAAAGAGCAGTAATAATGATTGGTGACAGAAATATCACTAACTTATTCACTTCATTGGAACACCGTCGTAACATTTCGTGTCTCTTCTTATATTACCGGTACTTCTACGGTAATTGCTCTAGTGAAATACCAGTTGCGCTTAAGCAATTCAACCGAAATACCCTCGCTTCAAGGAATGCCCATCAGTTTACCCTCTAGCACAGCTTCGGTCATACGTTACAGTATAGAGAATCGTTCTTTAGTCGTACTACGCGAATGTGGAACTCTCTTCCACACTCTTTCTTTCCCGATCATTGCAGTATTCAGAAATTTAAGACCAATGTACACTGGCACGTCCTCTCCAACCCCTTCCTTCTTTCCTAAAGCACTCACTGTGTCTAATGCATAATATGGATATAAGAAACCTCTTTGGTGTGTGTTTATTATAAAAAAAAAATGTAAGCCTATTTTATTGTGGGCTTATAAGCACTGGATATACAAATTTACATGGTGTAATCTGCCTATCTTTTCTTTAAACAACAATTTGCATTCTACCTTAAGGAGCAATATTAACTGAATTCACATAAAATTGAGTAAATGAATTCCGACTTAATTTTACACAGGTACAAGGGTAAAAAACTAAAACCTCAAGTTATGTATCTATTTAAGAGGGTATGATATTCTGAAAATTTAATTTCCTTCTATCTTCATTCACAGCAAAACGATTTCTTTGAATAAAGCTGTTTTACTTTATTAACAAAGTGGAGGTGGACTCTTCAATACTTGAAAATTTAATTTGATGATGTTGGGTCTAAGAAAAAATTGTTTTAACATTTATCTGAATGAAAATTTTGTAAGAACATTTTGCTAATTAAATTTCTTAATACCGAAGGGATAACGATTGGTTGATCTTTTTTGGGTTTCACAATCTGTAATCACTGTTTTTTTGCTCCCTGATGAATAAAGGTAACTGCTACTCCCTACATTCTTAAAATAACTTCAGATTCAAATAAAATCCATGTCGGTATTCATATCGAATACATAAAAAGTTGAGAAATTTACATTTGGTCCTTGGCTTCTGTTTCTCATGACACATTTGCCAGTCAATAAAAATTGATGGTCTATTGATAATAAGCCACAAGGACATACCATTAACGTCATGTGATTCAAAGACTCCGTCTCAAGGCCAGATTGACAGACGAAATTTACACGTGACAAAGAATCGGATTTCATAAAAAATATACATATTCATAGGAATATACCTGCAGTTAATAAAGGAATCTCCTCTAATCTGTATACCTAACGAAAAATGAAAAATTAACGCGAACTTTGTATTATTTTTAAACTTTTTTAAGGTGTCCTCAAACCAAGATCTGGTTGTAATTCCCTACCTTGACAACTAATACAAATTTTATTTTATTTCATTTTTTATTTATGGCCTTTCTGTCTTCTTTCAATGATTGCGGCTGGACTCATAAAATATGAAAGGACCTCTCAATTTGGCAATGTCTTGACTTCGAGCCAATAAAAACAGAAACGGACTTTAACAGCCATCTAGGCGTCATGAATAAAAATCTAACATAAAACAAAGAAAGAAAGAAAGAAAGAAAGCATCTTCATCTTCATCAATGCAAACGGAAAAGCAATAAAATTACAATTATTATGTGCTAAAGTGGAGTGAATTTTGGCAGTTATTATAAATTGGCTGATGTTTATGAAATATCCAAGAAAGAAGGTATGGAGAAATTCATCTTCCAACGATGTTTTGACCTTAAAATAACAAACAGTTTGTATACATGTTTAAATCACATACAAATAAAACTGCTTACAATATTTTTAGAAATTTTAAATCAGAGTGGTGTAACACCAGCTGTTATGTGCAGTATGTGTTCGCAAAGAAATCTCAGGAATGACGGTAAGACTTAAGGCGGGTTCACAGTGGTTGTCACATTACACAAATCGATTAACACGACGGTAGTTGATGAACATGTTGTTGAATGTGAACACCCTGAAATGAAAAATCAACCTACTTGAATATCGAGAGCTCGGTCAACTAGTATTATTAAACTTACTACTGATTGTCTAAAAAAAAAACTATTTCGCAGAAATCATGGCATACAAATTCTTATTTTTCACCTGGTACGCCTACATCAACTTTTGCATCTACTCTTGCTGTTCCAGAGAGGTGAAAGAATCACCGACCACTGAATATTTTCACTTTTTCGTTTATCGCTGGTTTCAAACTAAACCTTGTGGACTGTTTTACAATTTTGTCTGGGTGTTTTCGAAAAGTTTTGCAAACTTGCATAAAATAATGTTGTATAAACATTTCGTGAGTCTAAATTCGCATGACATTTTTAGAACCAACTTAATCTCATGCGAGTACTTTCATTAAAGTACGCCTTGCTTACGATATTTGGAATCGAACTGTTATACTATTGCTGCTCAACTTTTTTTTAGTTTTGTCTGCATATTTAAATTACAATAATTCCCAATGAAATGTTGCTTAAAAGGATGAGGTTCTTAAAAAGGATTCATTGGATTCATAGTTTTGTGTGAAAAGCCAGTCTTTAACCCTCCTCAAAAAAAAACTAAAAAGTGTAGTTTGTCGTGTTGGTAACGGTAATTTATTGAAAAGTTTAGGAGCTTTAACTGTGAAAAAAGAGGGAAATGTGTTCTGCGAGCGAGTGGTACATTGACAAGGTGCGAGTTGCTTACACGTAGATTGTAGAGTTGCGAACTTCTAGATGGGGAATTGCCACTTTGTTTGAAAAATTCTCTTAAAACTTTAAAAACATAGAGATGTCTCATTGGTAGAAACTGCGACTCTTTTTAAAGAGGCCAACTTTCAGTTATAAGATTTTTCTTACAAATAATCCGAATAAGATGTTTTTGAGCCAATATCAGTGGTCTTAGGGTTTTCGATTCGCATATGTCCCACCCCAGCTGCAAATTCCGTATTGAAGCTTCGAATGCGCAAGACCATTAAAAATAAGTTTTAAGACTTGCTTAGAGCAGAATGGTTTTAAGAAATACATTTTACGAGTGACCAACATCATGTGCGACTCAAGAGAACGAGTGTGTTCTTTCCAAATCAATTATTACACCCAAGTATTTAAATTTCATCGCCGTCTCAATTTTAAAGCAACTTCCGGAACATAAACGGTCAAAATTAAAATTACGTCTACCACATTTGTGAACAGGTAAATAAAATGTATTACAATCATAAACATGAAAGTAAGGGTTGTAATCAAAAAGAGAATCTTTTTAAAGTTTAAAGTTTACTAATTTATTTTTTTCGCTTATAATAAGCTTATGAGCAGCAAACCATGTCCTTAGGATTCATTTAATTTAGCAACACATTCAAAAGCACTACTAAATTGATATGTGAATGCTATGTTATCTTGTGGAATCCCATTTTTTAGAATAAGTGAACTGCTGAAAGTTCCATCTAATTAAACTTTTTGTTCTCTTTCCATTAGTAGGATTCAAACCATTTAAAAACAGATCCTCGGAACACAGCTTTATATAGTTTCTTTAGTAAAACTTCATAGTCAACCATATCAAACGCTTTTGTCATATCGACAAAAAAAGCCATGGTAGTTTTATTGTTACACAACCTTAAAATTGCATCTTCAGTATAGACTTTCCTGACCGAAATCCAAATTGATTTTCACTGAAAAATTTTTTTTTGTCTAAGAAGGAAATTATTCTTACTTTTATAAGTTTTCGAAAACCTTAGAGAAAGTTCAAAGCAGAGAAATAGGTCTGTAATCGGAGACAATTTTCCTATTACCTTTTTTGAAAAGAGGAATAACTTCGGCACACTTTATGTTCTTTGGAAAACGGCCATTTTCAACACTTAACAGGTATGATTTTTATTTTCCAACGATAAAATCGCCATGTAAACTTCACGTGAAGATAAAAAATAGACATAAAAATAATAAAATAAAACAACAGACAACAGACCATACATTTTTATAAATGATCTCTTGTCTGTAACTTCTAATCCAATTCATTGTTTCGCTGACGATAGTACCCTTAGCTTTTCATATTCGTTCTTAGACTCACATCCCTCCTCTTCGGATGTGGAACTGGAATGGCAAAATATGATAAGCTCATTAAACTCTGACTAAAACAGCATTGTAAAATGGGGAATAAAAAATCGCGTAAAGTTTAATGCTTCGACAACTCAAAGCTGTCTTGTATCGTTAAAGCGAGACATACCCCCTTTGCAACTGTCCATGAGTGGCACTTGCATCAATGAGACCAAACATCTTGAGATTCTCGGTATGTGCATCACTGACCACCCACTGTGGAACGAGCACATACGCGATGTCGCCAAAAATGCTGCAAGATGTTTGGGTTTCTTAAGACGGTACAAGAAATTTTTCTAACCGTATGATCTGGTTATTATCTATAAGACTTAATTCTCCGTGTGTTATTTCACTACATCGATATCATCATTCTTAACCGTTTTGCATTTAAATCTACAAATCCTAAAAATATGACTTAGTGCGTTTTGGCTGCATATCAACGTTATATCCGTCCAAAGCTTGAGTACAATTCTCATCTGTGGGCTGGTGCTCCAGCTACATACTTAAGCCTTTTGTAAGGTGTACAAAAAAGAGCCGTTAGAATGATTGGTGATAGAGACATAACCAACTCATTCACATCGTTAGACCACCGTTCTATCGTTTCGTGCCTCTCCCTGTTCTATCGTTACTTTTACGATATGTGCTCTTGTGAAATTGCCCGCCGTCGCATTCCTCCCCTTAAACAATTCGCCCGTAATACTCGCGCTTCAAGGAATGCCCATCAGTTTGCCTTCGAGCCCAACTTCGGACGTACATTTAAGTATAGAGAATCGTTCTTTAGTCGTACAACGCGAATGTGGAACTCCCTTCCACACTCTGTCTTTCCAAATGATTGCAATGTTCAGGAATTTTAAACCAATGAACACCAGCACCTTCTTTTTTACCCCTTTCCTCTTTCTAAAGCACTCACTGTGTCTCTGGCATGAAAAGGGTACAAAAAAACCCCTTGAGTGGGTGCTTATTATATAAAAAAAAGAAAAGATAAAATGAATATTGATTTAGTTTCCGTACTTTTTTGATTGCTGAATTGAATTTGTTTGTTCAAGCTTCAAATAATTTCAGTATCAACAAGAAAATTGATAAATGTACATACCTTGTTGCAAAAACAACAAAAAAAATATATTTTTATGACGATGATAAGGACAAGTTCATTCGGGGAACAACACCTACCAGATTGCATGTGATTGCCAAGCTTTAAGTGGTTATCATAATTCAAATTGAAAGACTGATTTGCAAGCATTATTCTTGTATAGTAACCTGAATAACTTGTATATTGATTTTATGTTGGTGTTTTATGTCAGACACCTGTTGCTGGAGAGTTATTTGATTTATGGATACTTCTCCTCGAAGTTTTCAATAAAGATTTGTGAAGTGTTACCTACCGGTGGTGTCGGATTAAAAAAATATGAAACATTTTGAGTTTGTTCAGAGCTAGTATAAGGACTTTATTGTGCAGGAGCTTAAAAAAAAAGAATTAAATTAACAAAATGTATCTCAGTTATAAAGTTGAAAATCGTTGATTCAAAAATATGTATGTTCGTTTATATTTTCTCTGTTATAAACTGCAGAATAAGCCAACTATGTCCCCAAATGATTTTTGGGAATCTATATTTTGTTTAAGGGAAAAATGTTTACCTTTTTAAACCCTACACACAGCATGCTTGGGATCATTAATTTTATTTTTATAACCAAATACAAAATAAGCCTTGTACAAAGAGCGAGAATCCAACAACTTAAATAGCACTTAAATATTCTCGAAGGAACTCTTGCAAACCATATAATCACTCTGTCTGTCATTGGGCATTAATAAATAATATTCAAGCAAACCTGCGTCAAGACAAAATCTTGTGGTTCCACCCTTTTCAACTCTACTCAGACAAATAACATTGAATTTTATTCCCCCACAAAAGAAAAGAAAACAGAATAACAATTTGAAGGCGGTTATTCTAATTAATGGGCTCTTGTAAAACCATATGCTTCCAACAGTAAAATAGTACATCCTCAAAGAAGTGCAAATAATATCGAAAATCGATATCCTCTTAGGAAAGCTCACTTAAGTCGACAGCGATCCATTTGCCTTCCCCATTCTTATACAATACATGATGCTCGTTGCTTCCATTTTATACGAAATGAGAATAAATTACAACTTTATCAAAACGCAAGTGTCAATTGACTTTACACACCAGCCTGCTCTCTGACTCGTTAAGTTGGGAATCTCCTTCTTGATTAAATGTTTTTCAAAAGGTTAGCACTCAACTTGGAAATTTACTTCTCTTATAATTTACCTTCTGCATGCCACTTGTCAAGAATTTAAGCTGGCAAACTTACTATGTATATATAAAGTGAACTTGGTGGTTTAATTAATTCCGTTGAGAAGGATTCTTCCTCTTTTCATCTGGATTTTCATCTATTTCAGTATATCGCCATTTGTATTGCTTTTAAAGACAGCTGCTGTTAAAGATGAAAACTTATCGAAACCATCATTGAAACCGATTCTTTTATGAACTTTGAATGAACTTTATTATGCTGAAGATTTCACACTAAACACCTTTAAAAGTTTTAAGGACCAAAAACCTTTCAATCCATTAAGGCAGTCCACTAATTTGAATGTTAATGAAAGCATCAACCAAAATTATTGCAATTTCCTTAATTTGAATGTGAACTTTGTTGGCAAAAGTTTTATGATGCAATTTACGCTTGTAAATTAAATTACGGAAGCTTATTGTTAAGAGATTGAATGGTTAAAGGATTTTCTTCGAAGGAGCGGAAGCGTCGAGAAAAGGAAGGGCTTTCAAATTGAAGTTCTTAAGTGGTAAAGGTTGTTATAATTATAATTAAAGTTTATGATTATTACATCTTATTAAAAGTGAACGAATATTAATTCAGGACAATCTCCTGTGTGGCTAAAGAAATAATATGGGAAAATGCTTTGAATGACAGCAAACGGAATCACTAACTCAAACCCTTGTCAATAGAAGTTTGCTTCTAACAAGGTCAACAATGATCTTGAATAAGCAGTGAAGTTTAAACAAAAACTATTATAGACTCAGGAGAGTGTTCATCCCTTCCCTCGTATAAAGTAAGAAAGTAATCCCACCCTCGTTATCATCATCCTTTATCATCCTTTTAAATGGTATCACGTTTCAGTTCCTCAATAATTCAAAAGACAATACCTACTTCTCACATCCCTGACCACCGTAACATTATTATTGAACGAGCAGCACATAGTTCTGTCCTGCAAAAGAACAAAAAGGGTAAAAGCACATTTTGGGTTCAAGTAATAGGAAATCCAATATCTTGCCCATTCTAATGCATAAAGTCTATTTTTGAAAATGAGGTTCAAGGTTAAGCCAATAAATTCTCCTGTGTCATTATCCTTTTCCATCAAACACGCTACGATTGACAATCGGTTCGGAAGTTAAGTAGACACCTTTATTCGTTATCCTTTGATGACTGGGACTACACGTTCTTCAGTCAGCACTTGCATGCGTGCTTTGAATTCTTTTTATGGTACCAACAAAAACCTATCATCAGGCACCATAATTACTTGTATATGGGTGGTTGGGTGTAGGTAGGCTTGATTTGTGCGTGTTTTCATCGTCATAGCTCATACACTCATCGTCATAAGTCATTATAATGCTCCTTTGGCTCAAGCACCATAAAATAAAGGGTGTTCTTGTAGTCTTATCTAAACATTCTAATTTTCAACTTGAAAGAATGCTCCCAAATTAATGTACAGTGATGCCTTCTATTAATGACAATTGTTGGTTTGTCAAAAAAAATCGTTAAAGGGTCATAGTTAACGAAATCATTTCAGAACGCGTTTTCGTTGATCTGTCAAACAAGAAAAAAAACAAATCCACTCTCTACCTATACATAAAATGGAATTCCCTTGTTCTGCTAGAGATGAGTCACGAATAGTTATGAATCGTCACTATTTGACACATTAACAATGCGTTTCAGAACGACATGATGACTATTTGTGTTTCAGAACGACAAATAGTTGACGATAGTTAAGTATAGTTGAATATTGTTATTAACAGAACGCACTTCAAATACGAAAAACAGAAAGTTCATCCAAGCTGCTACCATTTCCGTCAGAGATCAAAATTGAAAGATAGTCTGCTGATGACGTTTCGAGGGAGTATAACCATAGACATAAAATAAAGCACGGGAGAGGTCGCACCTCGCACTTCGTACAAGTTGAGTCGTCACGTCAAATCAATCAGAAAGAATTACTAAAAGTTCTCCCTTTTCTCTCCGAGCTTCCCGCTGATTGGCTTAGGACGTCAAAATCAAAATTGTTGTTGTCTTATAAAGGAGCTCAGAGAGAGAACGAGAGAGAATTTCTAAAAGTTCTCCCTTTCTCTCTCCGAGCTTCCCGCTGATTGGCTGTAAGGACGTCAAAATCAAAATTGTTGTTGTCTTATAAAGGAGCTCAGAGAGAGAACGAGAGAGAATTTCTAAAAGTTCTCCCTTTCTCTCTCCGAGCTTCCCGCTGATTGGCTGTAAGTACGTCAAAATCAAAATTGTTGTTGTCTTACAAAGGAGCTCAGAGAGAGAACGAGAGGGAATATCTAAAAGTTCTAACTTTCTCTCTCCGAGCTTCCCGCTGATTGGCTGTAGGGACGTCTAAATCAAATTTGTTTTTATCTTACAAAGGCGCTCAGAGAGAGAACGATAACTTTTAGATCTTTTTTCTCACAATCCGATGTAAAACTTTTCAGGCTACCTTTTGTGCTCTATTATATCATCTCTCAAGAGTAGAACGCATGTCGGAGTGACTTGCTAATCCTCCTTTGTGTCAACTGTTTTCTTTACTTCCAATTCAGCAAGAAAACACCCTTTGTAGACTAAAACTCTTAAATTAATGATGCATTGTTCCTATAATGACTTAAGGAGAAGTATGTAGGTTCTTTGCTTAATTTGTCTTAACAAAGTAAAAATACACATTCTCATCTTAACCCCAGCTAATGACACTTTTGTGTTTGTCTCCAGACACCAGGTGAAGTGAATTTGAGTTCATAAAACTCTACCAAAGTCAAGTCACGTGTTCTTAACATCCGTATACGTTAAAGCAGGTAGAAATGAATAAGGCTTTATAGTTCTCCTGTAACATTTATCTCTTTTGAGTTTTTATGAGTAATAAAAAGGACATTAGCTTCAATGATACACCAATGGGATTGGTACTCGACCCAAAACAAAGTTGAGCACATTTTCAAAAAAAAAAAACGAAAAGAATGTTGCCTTCTGAAGTCAATTGCTTCGCCATATGGTCGATCTGGTAACATTAAGAGCTGGAAATGATTTTTTAAGATACTGTTTTGTAGGCTTTAGTGTTTGATTTGGTAACGGAAAAGGAATTCATAAAAGAGTTTAGAACTCATAACCGATAGTTTAAATAGTTAAACAAAATTGCTTACTTTGTCCCTTACTCTCGAGATCAAGTGAGAAACGAGGTTCTTGAGTGTTGGACGTATCATAAAACTACTTTTACTTCCTTTTTCTTGTTTATTACCAAGCTGGTCCTTCACAACAAAACTTCAAAACATGTCCTTATTCGATATATTCATTCAACTTTACTAATATGTCAACCACAAGCCGACAGACCCAACTATAGTATTTCACATCACATCATAAATATCCTCGGCAAAGGTTATAGTACGATTAATTCATTTTATGTTCACTGACAGCGACAGGCTGCGAAAGTTCCGTGTAGCCACAGGGAGGAGGAAATATTGTCAATCATTAAAGAACGCCTTTTGCAATGTCGATGTCGATGATGATGAGAAAGTATCCATTTGACTACGATAGTGAATGTTGTCTATAAAAGCGAAGGATCTGCGATAACAAAGAGATACTCTTAGCCATTTGTTCTGGGTTTATGTTTGTCAATAAATTTTTATCTAGTTTGTTGTATTTTTTTCGTTTCTTATTTTTATTTTTCTTATGCCTTGTTATTCATGGACAATCGTCGTAGTCGTGTCGTCGACGTTGTCGACCAGTTATTGTCGAAGACCGAAGACGAAGAGTTGTTTATCATCCAAGGAGGGGGTATTGTTTTTGCTTGGTTGCTACATTTGAGGGTTTAGATTTGGTGCAAAGTTTTGCAGGATGAAGTTTTATGGCCAGACTATTAGGTGTTCGATGTGCTAGGTCTTTTGTTTGTTGGAAATAATGGGAGGGAACTAATAGGTAGACATTCGGTCTGATAAAAAGAGTATAAAAATTTTTCAGGAAGTGTGAAAATTACTGTGTCAAAAAAAAATACATATATTTTTTTTATACGTGGAGAGAAAAAAGTAAGTACACGCCAGAGTAACTCGACGGCCTTTTGTCGGATTGGGTCTTTGGAGATTTGCTTTTAAAGATTAAAGAGGTTAGAATGTTTGATTTCTATTTAAAAGTGCCTTTTTGGGTACATTAGATTAATATTTTAGGTGTTTTGCCTTTGTGTGTGTTGCTTTACTTGTATGTCTGTCTTTTCATAATAGCTTGGGTTACATATGGGACTTTTCAAGGAAGGGATAACTCCTGGAACGAGACAACTGAAAGTGTGCAACATGAACATATTTTTCTTAATCCTATGAAGTTCCGTTGGGAATTTAAAAATATCAAGAAAATTAATTTTGACTTTGTTCTTCTATACGTTGCCAACCAACACATCTATGTGCACTCAGAACTTTTGGATTGAGTTAAAACTTGTTAGTTGTGAACTTTGTTTTTAGCATATTTCAAATTCATGTGCAATAACAATAAGAGAAGTTCTAAAAAGAGGTTTCTTAAGGCAATTCAATGTTGACTTAGTTTTCTCTCTGTTAGTTGCTAAGCATATTTTTTATGTGTTACCTAATTTGAGTTTTAATAAGAAGAAACCTTAAATTTAAAAATTAATTATATCTTAAGAAGGAAACAAACTTTGTTTACGTGTACTTTCAAAGTCCCAAGACTCAACTAGAAAAAAGAAGGAAAACTTGCAGAATACGCAATTGCTTTTCCAAACTAAATGAGCAAAATAACGTTCCCTCAATTGTTGTTCTCATCACGCAAACTATAAGACATTTGAAAAAACTATTTTATGTGTGTTTCTACCTTCGAGTCATGTAGAACTGCAAATTTTTAATTAGTAAAAAGTCCATTCCTCATGTGAAACGCTCACATTGTACACAAAACTAACTTCTATCAACTCCATGATTGGCGAACTTTGAAAGAGCATCTTGACTTAAATTGAACCTGAGGGAAATTTCTCTTGACAGTAATTCAACGTGAATTGTTCTCCAGAGAGTTCCAGCATCTTGCAAGTGAAATTCAAAAAATTTTACATTGGGTAAAATGAGTTTTCGAAAATCTCTCCGCAAACAGACAAATCAAAAATCAACTTGTTAAGCGTCCGGTTGATAAAAAAAATATACATATATGTATGTACACAAATAAACATCTCATAACAAATCATTTTCATTGACATAACAAACCAATTGTGAGCCTAACTTTTTAATCTTTCCATTGCCACCCCATTGTTTGTCCCATATATCACGCAATTGATATATATCCGAATTCGATGCATTCAGCGTAAAAGACATGTAACTCGGTAGATTTTTCGATTTGCGATAAGAGTCAAGTTTTTGCACATCTACGATGTTCGGGCAATTGGCCAATTCCAACTTTCGGAGGGGATTTAATCCGTTCAATATAGACTGCAGAGCCAATGGAGACAGCATAGCGTTATCTGACAAATTAAGGACTTCCAATTCCTTGGCTTTGTTGAGACTGTGAATTAAATTGATAACATCTGAATCAGTGAGGTGGCAACCGGCCAGTTCGACTCTCTTGAAATGCTCACATGTCCCATTTTCAAAGAACCATATCAATGGTGCGTGACTAACGTCATCGTATTCCACACAAAAACTTAAATTTAAATTCTTCAGTCGATTGCTATTCAGCAGCATCAGAACCTTTTCGAAGCACTTTGAAGATAGCGAATTAAAACTAACATCGAAATTTATCAATCGATTGAAATTCAAATCGAATTTTGAGAACTTTGTTAAGCCGCAACTGGATAAATTTAGTGTCTGAAGGTATTTGCATCCTTTGAGTAGCTTCGACAACGAACGCATACTTTTATTGCCCAAAGGATTCTGACTCAAATTCAATTCCTTCAGATCGTTAAGAATTACAGTTGAAGAAGCCAAAGAGTCTAAACCATCACTTGTAATGCAGTTGCCAGAAAGATTCAGCTTCTTTAAGCGCTTCAAAGTGGGTAGGGCTTTGGCAAGATGTTTGCAACCTTCGTTTTGAATGACATTATCGGATAAATCGAGAAACTCTAGACTGACCTGGTGCATCATAGCTTTGAAAATTGGCTCGGCGAGGTTAGGAGTTAACGAAAAATCGCATAAGTTAATGTTGTTCGATATTTGTCCTTTCTGCAGGACGGTCATAATATCAGGTATTACTTCTGGAAGTTTAAATTTTAGTCCTGTTTCATGTTCAATGCTTTTTACTTACTATTTCCGGTTAGTAGACACATTTCTTCATAACGCTGCGCGAGAGGCTGTTTTTTCCAATCCACGACTCTTCTGACTAACATATTACTGTCTTCACCAGCTGCTGTTGAAACGTTGTCTTCAAATTTGACGACATCGTCGTTCTTTAACCTCGTTTGGGACCTGATTCCAATTAAACTGAAAGCACAATAAGTCTATAGGGTGGAAGATGACCAAACTTCTAGTAATACCGCCTTGGTGCCTCCTCAGCCAACCATATGGTGTTAATTTCTGTAAGTGTCTTCCTTTCTTCTGACATTTCATTTCATCCTCAGCCTTAATTTTGAATGAAACTAAAAAAGTTTTAAAAAGAAGTTTTTAACGCAATCAAATGCTTTATACAAAAACCAAAAAACAAAATTAATTCCACACAGTTTTCTCTCTGTTGACATATTTTTCATATGTATGTACATACATAGGTTTTGAGTTTTAATCAAAAGAAACCCAAACTTAAAAATTTAATAATTGTTTAATTAAAGAAACTTTGTTTACGTGTACTTTCTAAGTAGACCAGTGCCGAAGCCTTCGAAAATGGAAAAAAACGAAAAAAATCACAGTAGAATAAAATAAATGCATGATGTTCGAAGCGTAGACACGTACATTCAAGTGGACACAAGCGTCCACTTAAACCTCTGTCTATCAACTCCTACTCTCCACCTCCCCGTGGTGAACATCGGGCGCCCAGTACCTTCAACCGAAGATTGGGTTCCAACTCCAGTGGGAGGTTGTTGGCGGCAGCAAAGAGAGAGAGAGGGGGAGGAGGTATGCGTCCACTAAGGCATGCCTCCTTTTCAACAGGCGGCCGCGGAAGAACTCCCAAGATGGAATCAACGGTGGCGTCTACAGTTCCAGTCAGGATGAACTACTTAGTGAATACCTATAAGGAGCGGTTTGGCCGGCTCTTCGTCTTAGAGTTAAGCTAAAGTCCTGGCCCTCCAGGTTGGGGGTCGAGCGTCTGGGTGACTGCCCGGCCACATAGAGAAACTATAGTTCCGAACCACCAACAAGCCTCGGATACGGACGGAATTAATGATGACGACCCACGCAAACGATTTAAGGACAACGAATTTCGGTACCTTAACAGGCCACGTGCAGCCGAACAACTAGCAGAAGCCCTTGACTGCTATAAAGTAGATATAACTGCCATCCAAGAAATGCGATGGGATGGTTCGGGCCAACGTAAAATGAACCACTGCGATATTTACTACGGCGACTGCTACCGGGAACAAAATCAGCGTCTATTTGGATGTGGATTTGTAGTTGGGACTCGACTCAGGTCTTGAGTTTCAACTCAGTGAATGAGCGCATCACTACAATCCGTATCAAGGCTAGATTCACCAACATCAGCCTCATCTGCGCTCACGCCCCCACTGAGGAAAAGGATGAAGACACCAAAGAAAGGTTCTACGAGCTCCTCGACAAGACCTATGAGCAATGCCCTAGCTATGACATTAAAATCATTCTTGGAGATTTTAATGCCAAGCTAGGTAGAGAAGAAATCTTTGGGGGAATAATCGGACGACATAGCCTACACGACACCACCTCCGATATCGGATTCAGGCTAATCGACTTCGCTGCAAGGCGAGACGTAATGGTAGCAAGTACGCGATTCCCACATCTCGATATCCACAAGGGAACATGGAAATCTCCTGACCAATCAACCGTCAACCAGATTGATCACATTGCGATCGACGCACGACACTTCTCTAGCATGCAAGATGTCCGCACATTCCGAGGTGCCAACATCGACTCGGACCAGTACCTTGTTGTAGCCAAGGTACGAATGCGGATATCCCGATCAAGGCCAACACGCGAAAATGCCAGCAGGAAATTCGACGTCAAACGGCTACAATCGCAAGAGATTGCTAGATCCTTTTCCGATCGTATCCCCGAAAATCTCCTCAGAAGTCCTTTGCTGCCAGCACAAAATATAGAGAACTAGAGGCAACACTGACAAACAGCCATCAGAGATGCCGCCTCTGAAGTGCTAGGGTTTACACGGCCACCACAACGAAACCCCTGGTTTGACGATGAATGCCGGCGAGCACATGCAGCTAAACAAGTGGCATACAAAGCAGCGCTGCAAAGAAGGACACGAGCAGCTCGTGAGATCTACGAGCAGAAAAGGAGAGAGGAGCATAAACTTCTCAGAAAAAAAAGGGAACATAAGAAGCACACGATCGAGGAGATAGAGGGATGTCACAACAGGAACGAGGTTCGAAAGTTCTACAAAAAGGTGAAACAAACCTCCAGGGCTTATACACCCCGAACTGAAGCCTGTAGAGACCATCATGAGTACATCGTAGTGGAACCGCAGTGCTGAGGATATGGAAAGACGACTTTTCCAAGCTGTATAATGGCGATGACGAGCAAAACTCTGTCAGCAATACAGAACCATTCAATTTGGGTGCAGAAGGCCAACAATTCCACCCACCCGACATGGACGAAGAAGAACTGCATCAACTATACAGAGGTATAAGTCTCCTTAACATCGCCGATCTTGTCTACCGTGCTGTGTGAACGTTTGAAGCCCTTCGTCAACAACCTGGTAGGTCCTTATCAGTGCGGCTTTAGACCCGGAAAGTCCACCATCGATCAAATATTCACCCTACGGCAGATCTTGGACAAGACCCAGGAACTTCAAATCGACACCTACAACCTTTTCATCGATTTCGAGGCCGCGTATGACAGCGTCTATAGAGACCAACTATAGAGAGCAATGTCTAGTTTTGGCATCCCAGAAAAACTCATCCGTCTGTGTAAGATGACAATGGAAAATTCACGCTGTTCCATCATGGTCGGAAAAAACCTAACGGGCGCTTTTGATGTCAAAAAAGGTTTTAGACAAGGCGATGCGATGTTGTCATGCGATTTCTTCTACATCATTCTTGAAAAGATTGTGCAAAGCTCCAATATCAACATCAGAGGCACAATCTTTCAAAAGTCCGTCCAGCTACTAGGGTACGCAGACGACATTGACATAATTGGAAGAACACAGCGTGATGTCAGTGGAGCGTTTCTGAGCTTTGAGACGCAGGCCAGGAAGATGGGTCTAGCGGTTAACGAGGGCAAGACAAAGTTCATGCTGTCGACAGGAAAGGACTATCAACATCGACGTCTTGGAGCAAACGTCAACATAGACCGATTAAACTTCGAGGCAGTTAAGGACTTTGTCTTCCTGGGATCCGCTATCAACTCAACACCAGCGCTGAAATGAAACGAAGAATCTTTCTTTGGACTTAGAAGGCAATTGAGTAGTAAAGTCCTCTCCCGAGCAAGTAAAGTGACACTCTACAAAACCCTCATCATCGAGGTCCTCATGTATGGTGCTATGACAACATTTGATGAAAACGCTTCTGAGTAGAGCTAACTAGTAGTTAAAGTGTCAAGTAACTTATAGGGAGGATGAAGTGCCCTATAAAGTAGTTAACTGGCAGTTAACAGAATTAAAAGTTTGAAAAAAAAACAAGATTTGTATTTTTTTCAATTAAAATAGAATTAAATCTCTCAAAAGCAAGGATTCGTAAATAATTTTAATTTTTTTCAATAAAAAGGATATTCTTCTCGACACGAGGAGTTTGATGAGTTTTTTTTCGCGTTGTGGAGTCACCACGAAACCGCGTTTTCCGAGTTAGAAAGCATATCATGGAATCCTTGGACTACATAGAATTCCCAAATTAGAAATATTCGCAATATTTTCGGGTTTATTCAAAATGCATGGTTCTATCGATTACATTCCGTAATACGAAATATGATTCGATTGATAATCATCCTGTATATTGATTGATTAAAGATATGGCCAACAATCACAAGTCAAACAAAGAATTATAACTTTCAAAGGCTGGTATTTAGGTATACATTGAACGCTATTAGATCATTGCCTTAGATAAGTTCTGATTTCCTAGCGCCCTCAAAAGTTAATAGTGGTTCTGACCTCTATTAAGTTAAGAGCAAAATCTACAGGAAATTAACCGGAGTAATTTCCGAAACAACAACAAAAATCCTTTTGATTGTTGTTTATTTTTTTTCTGGCTTTGTCGTTGTCGTTGTTGGAATAACTGGCAATTACTTACTTAAAACACAGATTTATTAGAAGGATGAATGTGAAACGTAAAACTCATTAACAGAACTATTTAACTGGTAGCTAATTTAAGTGCTGGTTAACTAATCAGAACTTTACTTTTACATTGTGAAACAGACGCTTAGAAACTTAAAGGAACATTATATTATATGAACTACCGGGCTTACATATACCATACCATTATTTAAGCGAACACAACTAGTCTAGTGGTGTTAAATCGCACGAATAAGGCGGACAATAGACTCCCATTTCTTGAGATAACTCGCCCATCAAACCTACTCTTCAATAATGGGATTGTGTGCTTTGTGGTTTGTTGAAACTACTTGTGGCCAAAGTCCATATAGATTCAAATGCGAGCCAAAAATAATCGGTAATCAGGATGCGATAACGCTGGCCATTCAGAACGCCATGGAATTGACTGATTTGGATAATTTTAATACGGACGCCTGAACGGCAGCCATATTTTCGGCACTTCGAAACATTACAGAACGAATATACTGACTCAAATATTTGGACTCGACTTGTTATTGCTGGATTGAAATAGTGTAAGCTGATAGTTGATAGTTGACACTCAAGTATCTCTTCTTTTTTTTCTGAATTTGACTGCCAACTATCAAAAACCAGCTTACATGATTCTACCCCCGGTCTACTAGGGTGAGAAATACGAATGAATTTGTGGTCATCGAGTCCGCATTTCGGCAGAAAGCCGATGGTGAATTTTCATGATGAAAATGGTTAATGATTCGTAAATGGTGAATGATTAGTGAAAATGTGCATTCACAAGTTTTGGGCTGCTTTGAGAGAAAAATTCTTCGAGTGATTTTTGGTCCTGTCTGCATTAATGGAGAATGGAGACGAAGATTCAACCAAGAACTGTACGAGCTGTACAGCGACACTGACCTAGCCAGAAAAGTAAAGGTCCAACGACTTAGATGGTTGGGTCATGTTGAGCGAATGGAGAATAATGCTCCGGCTCGTAGAGTCTTCGAACCCAACCCGGAAGGACGTCGCAGAAGAGGAAGACCGCAACTCCGGTGGAGCACACCTGAACCAACTTGGCGTGCGAAACTGGAGACAGCTAGCCAGGGACCGAGCTGGCTGGAGAAGTTTGTTGGGTGAGGCCCTGGTCCAACCTGGACTTGTAGCGCCACCATAAGTAAGTAAGTAAGTAAGAATAAAATAAATTAGAAATGGTGGGGATGTGCGATAAAAATTAAAGGAAAAATAAATTACGGGCGATCCGTATTTGGGAAGTGGGTTGGAGTCGGGTATTAAGGGGGGGAAATGGTTTATCTTGATTTCCGGCAAAACTAGAGGTCCTATGGAAAAATATTAAATGGCAAAGTTGTAGATTACAAAAAGATCTACAACTTTTGTTCAGAGAACTTTTTCACATAACCTTAAAATATATTTTATTTTTCCATTCATTTTTATCGCATTCCCCACTATTTCTAATTTATTTTATTCAACTGTGATTTTTTTCGTTTTCAAAAATTATCTACCCTGGTCTAAAGTCTCAAAGGTCAACTAGAAAAAAAAAGTGTAAGACTTGCAGAATGTGCAATTGATTTTCCAAAGAGCAAAATAACGTTCCTTCAATTATCTTTCCCATCACGCAAACTACAAGATGTGTTTGTCTTCTTTCCAGTCATCTTAGACAGCAGATTTAATTAGTAAAAAGTCCATCCCCATGTGATCCGCTCACGTTGAACACAAAACTAATCCATCAACTCCAAGATTGGCGAACTTTGAAAGAGCATCTTGACTTTAATTGAACCTGCGATAATTTCTCTTGACAGTAATTTAACGAGAATTGAGCTCACGAGAGTTACAGCATCTTGCAATAAAACATTGAGTAAAACATGTTTTCCAAAATCATTCTCCGAAAACAAAACAAATAAAATGTCAACTTTTTAAGCGTCCGTTTAATAAAAAATATGTGTATAAAAAATATAGTCTCATAACAAATCATTTTCATTGACATAACAAACCAATTGCGAGCCTAACTTTTTAATTTTTCCATTGCCACCCCACTGTTTGTCCCATATATCACGTAATCGATTTATATCCGAATTCGATGCATTCAGCGTAAGAGACATAAAGCTCGGTAGAACTTTCGATTTGCGATAAGTACAAAGTTTTTGCACGTCGACAATTTTCGGGCAATTGGTCAATATCAACTTTCGGAGGGGATTCAATTCGTTCAGTATATACTGCAAAGCCAAAGGAGACAGCATAGCGTTCTCTGACAAATTAAGGACTTCTAACTCCTTGGCTTTGGTTAAACTTTGAACGAATTTGAAAACATCCGAATCGGTGAGGTGGCAACCGGCCAGTTCGACTCTCTTGAAATGCTCACATGTTCCATTCTCAAAGAACCATATCAATGATGTGGAACTAATGTTGTCGTATTCCGCACAAAAACTTAAATTTAAATTCTGCAATCGATTGCTATTCAACATCGTTAAAAGCTTTTGGAAGGACTTTGAAGTAAGCGAATTGAAACTAACATCGAAATCGATCAATTGATTGAAATTCAAATCGAATGCGGAGATTTTTGTTAAGCCGCAACTGGATAAATTTAGTGTCTGAACGGATTTGCATCCTTTGAGTAGCCTGTCCAATGAACGCATACTTTTGTTGCCCAAAGGATTCTGACTCAAATTCAATTCCTCCAGATCGTTAAGAATTAAAGACGTGGAAACCAAGGACTCTAAACCATCACTTGTAATGCAGTTGCCAGAAAGATTCAGCGTCTTTAAGTGCTTCAAAGTGGGTAGGCATTTAGCAAGTTGCTTGCAACCTTCGGTTTGAATGATGTTGTTGGATAAATCGAGAACCCTGAGATCGGCCTGGTGCATAATAGCTTTGATAATTGGCTCGGCGAGATTAGGAGTTAACGAGAAATTGCATAAGTTAATGCTGTTCGATACTTGTCCTCTCTCCAGGACGTTTGTGATATCAGGTTCTACTTCTGGAAGTTAAAATTTTAGTCCTTGCTACAGGTTCAATGTTTTTAACTTACTAATTTTGGTTTGTAGACACATTTCTTCATAACGCTGCTTGAGGGGTGGCATTTTCCACTCCACAACTGTTCCAATTATCATATTCTCTTCCACAGCTACTGTAATTGAATCATTGTCTTCGAATGCGAAGCCATCGGCGGTCTTTAACCTCAATTTGGGCTTCAATCCAATTAAACTGAAAGAAATTAGTGTTATAGAAGAAGCACGATAAGTTTATGGGGTGGTAGATGACCAACTTACTTGTAATACCGCCTTGATGCCTCCTCAGCCAACCAGCGCATGTTAATTTCGTTAAGTTTCTTTCTTTCAACTGGCACAAGCAGCATCTCATCGTCGACCTTAATTTTGAATGAAACTGTTGACATGACAATTGGATCGGCAGGTACAATTTTCACAGGCGACACAATAGCCAAAGAAGGTTGAGTTGTTGAATCCGGCTCTGTCGACCTTGCGACATCTGTGGTATCACTCGAAATTGGACTTTCACTACGGAACCGACAAAATCCACTGTCGATTAGTGAGCACTGTCGTTTTTTCTTGTTTCGCGATTTATAAGCTAGACTTGAACGCGACGAGTCTGACAATCTCAAATTGGTGGTTGGGTATTGGCGACGAGAATGGTATCCTTCAAGTTTATCATCATCTGGAAAGAGAACCGAATCGCTTTGGTTTTCCCTTGAATAGTTCTTGTAATCCCAACCATTTGGCTGCTTTCTTCTTTTTCTCTCCTGACCGAGATCGTCTTCTAACCAACTGTCATCGTCTACATCTTCACTTTCGAGGAAAGCAGGTCTTTTCTTTTGCGAAGCCACTGAGGAGGACGATTGCTCATCGCCCTCGTTGGAAATTTGCAATCGGTTCGGATGCTTCAATTGAGCCATAACATTGCGGTATTCTAGCTTAGCGCTGGAACCCGAATCGAATCGAAACGAATCTGAGCTATTCTGCGGCGCTTGAGTCATGGAACTTCTTCGAGGAGAAGAACGCGGTGTAAACCATAGTTCCTCGACACTTTCTTGTTGTACATTTTCCAGAGCGGGTGTGCACAAATCTCGGAATTCCAAAGATGTATTCAACGAAAGACTGCTTGCAGATATTCCAGCTTTACTCAGTTTATCGGAAATAATTTTGCTTACCGAAGTATAATGAGCATATTCCTCAGGATTCAATTCGACACTCTCCTTCCACTTGTCGAGGGCTTGCATGCAAGTGTCACCATAATCGGTTTTGACAGTGGCATCAGCTCCACGATCCAGCAGAAGCTGCACAACATCGAGAAACCCATTCGCACAGGCGTCATAAAGTGGTGTGATGCCATCACAACTTGTACCGCCTTTGTCATTAATGGCCGATGCCGCACCTTTGTTCAACAACAACTCAACAATATCTCTAAACCCATGATTGCAAGCCTCGTGCAGTGGAAGCCATCCAGCATGATCTCGAACATTGACCACATGACCCTGATCGATCAGCCGCCGAACAAGTTCCAAATTTCCTGAAATGCAGGCCTGATGGAGCAGCGTTTCGCCTTTGTTATTGCGCTTAACGGTGAGACAGTTGCCACGTTTTCGATGCGGTCTTACTTTTCCGGTTTCGTCCAAATCACTACTGTCCGAGTCCGTCAGATCTTCGAGACATACATCGTCTCCTAGTTCGGGCGTGTTGTGGTCCACGGATGATGCAACTTCACTGTCGCTATCCTCGTCGAGCGAGTCCAAGTCAAACCCTGAATGAAAGTTTGTGAACAAAAAAAAAAACAGATAGAAATGTCTTTGATTGTAAACCTCTCAATCTGGCATCCTCCTCTAGTTGCTCGGCCATGGTGTACATTTTGAATTTCGTTTGATTTTTCTTCAAACGACTGAAGGCAATTTTCTCCAAGCGGGCATTGCTTGCTTTTTTTGCATATTCAAGTGCTTTCTGGTAGATGTCCTGAATGGTCCAGAACGGCTGCTTTTGCAATTCGTACATCTCTCCTATGCTGCACAAGGTTGCGAACGCCTCGGCGGGAATTCCCTTACAGAGTTCAAATTCCTTCCAAAGAAATTCCAACGCCATTTCGTATTGCTTGTTATCCTTGTAGGTCTGGTAAAGGCTAACATAGATTGGGACAAGGTCCTTGCCAGATTCGGAGTTAAGTCGGGCGGACTCTAACATCTTCATGTAGTATTCAATGGCCTTGGGGTAGTTTTGCAACTGACAACAGCCATCGCCGAGCCGTTCGAAGATTTTCTTGAATTTGACGTAGTTGTCGGAGCTGGTGCCGACAAGCTCATTTAAGGCTTGGCAGATCTTGACAACTGTTAGAGAACATAAATAACTACACGCTATTTTTTTAAGTGCCTGCATGGACCTTACCAGTTCGAAGCGTCTTTTCGATAGTCTTCCGATCATTCTCGTCAGGTGTGTTTTTTTTGTAAGCTTTGGTGAGGATTTGTTTGGCACTCGAGAAGTCTCCTTCCTTGATCAGTATCTCTGATTTAGTAATAAGTGTTTCACATATTCTCTTCACTCTGTCGGGCAGTCGTTTGGCTACGTCTAGAGCAAGATTGCAATAGCGCAGGGCTAGTGTGCTATCATTGATCTTGTACTGGTACAGTAGACTCATAGACACATAACAGAGATGGAGCAGTTCGAAGATTTCTTTGCTTTTACTTATGCCGATTGCCTTTTGGATGTAGTTTATGGCTTCTTCGAAATGTTCACTGTGTTCTTTGACGACACCCATGTTGAGATACAAACGCGCTTGCATGTCCAACTGCTCTAGTTTGGTTATTTGACCTGAAAGTCTAAATTACCGAATAAAGAATTCATAACAAATTTGCTTGTTCCAGATTTTTAGCTTATTTTTTATGCTTACTCTTTGGAAATTAGTAAACTGCGGATAAATGCTTTTTCGGCATTTTTAAGTGGACCAGATGCGTGGACTGAATCGGGTGCACTCTGGCCCTGCAGTAAGTAGACTCGTCCGAGGGTGGCGTAAGCTCTTTGCTCTTCCACCTTGTTCTGAAGCCTTCTCACTGTTTCTATAATTGTAATCTTCGTTAACTGCAGAAATGCAAAAAAAGAATGAATGAACTTACTTAAATAAATTTCGACATGTTCGAGGGCTTTGGGAAACTCGCAAAGAAGCATACACATTTCACCGCACATACGATGTGCCTTGGCCATGTCTACCTGTTTGCCAATTTCACTGTACAAGGAGGCCTCTTGTTCGTACTCACTGAGTGCCTGCTTGTATTTTCCTTCTCGATTGTAGAAGTCGCCCAGATTGTGGGCAGCCATAGCTAGAGCACTTTTAACGCCATCGGCGGAAGCCTTTTCTTTCTTCTTGAGGTATTCTAGATACATACATCAGTTTTAGGAAATTCTTCGTATGGTCAATGACAATTTTAAGGACGGACTTACTTTTTTCTTCCATTTTTTTTTTCAATTAATTGATAAACAAAAAATTTTTAACATCAAAATAAATTTAATAACAATCGAATAACAGTCTTGCGAGGGATGAAAAATTGGCGCACTGGAATAAACAGATTTACGTCAAGCTGTCAAATCGTAAGGCTGATACGTATTGTGAAATGCTAATGATTAATAAAGCACAGATATGGCATATTCTTTTCCAGTTGTAGAAAAATAAGTGATCGATAGGTGTGTGTGTTTTTTTTTTGTTCAAACCCATCCAAAGTAAAGTAAGATTTTACACGTATTACAAAAACAAACTTCTTAGTTCTTACCCTGGATAAAGGGTGAAGTAGGATCCTATTCTGAATAGAATAGAATTTCTATTTTCATTCGACTCTCAAATACTTTATCACAATTGAAAGCTCTTGTCGATCACGAACACGTTTTACCCTGCAAATACCATAAATATTTTTGTTCGTTGCTCGTGTATGAAAATAAAGAAATGATACTTGCATGATGTGACATTTCGTTGTTTTATTGATTCATGCTGAAAAAGTGAAAACACATGGGCATAGAAAGATAAAAAAAAACAACAAAAAGAAAAACGTTAGACATCGCACAACTTTGGATGGATGTGGTTTTTAGAGCAATCCTGCTTTGCTCTGGATAGATTTGATAAGAAATGTACTCGACGGTCGAGACTCGACTTGCTTCGAAATTCGCAAGCCAGTTGACTGGCCAGTACTAAAAGTTTGAATGTGTGAGTAAAATATTTGATTGTATGCCAACTTACACAGATTCACGGACACAAGAAAAGAGAGTAAATTGCAACATTTTTTGGAGGGTGATTTTTAAAAAAAGAGAACGAGTTGTGACTCTAGGTAATACCTCCTCTATGCTGGTGTGGCCGCCGGCCGGTTTATTTTTAAAACACATTTATATGCACGTTAAATGTAAAATGCCTTCTGGGGCCCTATTCTTGAAACCATGCGAAAATTTCCGCATACGAAAATTATCGCATACTGAATCTCGAATGCGGAAGCAGAGTGGTATTCTTGAACCAAATTGACTCGTACACGACTTTTTACATGCGATGAATTTCGTATACGAAATGGCAACGCGTTGTCAAAATTAAGAGTTTATTTCTCTCCCTCCCACTTAATGGCAAACAAAAAGAAAACATTTTGCTGATTTATGTTGTCAATTCAGTTGACACTTTGAGCTTTGACATTAAGAATTAATTCAAGTTTGGTCTCGCAGTAAAATTGTATTAATAAATTTTAGTATTTTTGCTCTGCCAACGAAATCAAATATCTTTCGTTTGAAAAATGGAAAACGGACGAAGAAGAAGAAGATCGACCGACAAAAGGACCTAGCCAGACATTAAATAAAGTCAAGTTCACTTTCATTTGTATTTTTTTGTACCATCGTTTCTCGTTAAAATAAAACTCAATTTAAATCAGCCATTGTGTTCTTATTAAAATTTCCACACCAAAGTTTTCCACTTGTAACAAGCAGATCATGGCGGTGGAACAATCGCTTCTTTTATTCCAGAATGAACGTTTGGACGTTGAAATACTTGTACGACTGATTATTGACGTTGAACCCGCCGAATAACTTCTTCCACGAAGCAACCTATCGATGGCCATTGCAAGCATTTCGCGCTTGTTGAATTCGATATCTTCATCATTTCGTATCTTTAAGTTCATCTTATGATGGTAAAACTCATCAAGATTCCTGTTCAAATCACGAATGTCGAGGAACATGAAGGTTTTTTTCCTTGGAATGGGCATGATTCGAGCGCTTTTTGTAATCTTTCTTCTTTTCAAGAATGCTAAGATGTTGTCTTGATTCCGGTTGGTGACGTTGTCTGTGAATTTGTTTAAGCTTTTTTCCACGGGGCCATTTTGATGTTTTGACTTGAGCACCAAGCAAATTCAGCCAAAAACTAGGAAACATTTTTGAGATTTTATATTTATCGCACAATTTTCGTATACGATAAATCATCTCGAGTGGGTCTGACCACTCGAGATGAAGCATTCGATAATTTTCGTATACGAGACGTTTGACAGCGTCGAAAAGCGTTCAAGAATACATTTATGATCTCGCATACGATAAAGTATGCGATATTTTATTTTTTTTTTATTCACGTTAAATGTAAAATGCCTTCTGGTTCTGACCGCACAGTACACAGAATACAAGGTATTATATTATCGATTTTCTTCTCCCAATGTTCGCGCATAAGTCACATTTCAGAGACCAAATCGTCAAAACACAACAAAAGTTGTTGTTGTGTTATCGGCATTTCTTTTTGTGCCTTTCGCGCATTTGTCACATTTCAAAGACCAAATGTCAAAATTCTATAAAAGTTTTTGTTGTCTTATCGGCATTTCTTTTTTGTGCCTTTTCTCACTTCTGTCATCTTGGTCTCTGAGAGATGCGCAATATAATACCTTAGTTGCAGCCTCGTGAATCGACGACAGCGACCGTCCGGAACGCGATACAGAACTAAAATCTTGTATATAGAAAAACTGACAGCGCCAAGACGGGACGACTCTCCAACCAAATATTCTCGAGGCTGAAAATACTAATGTCGATACCTTGTATTCTGTGTACTGTGTTCTGAACGCATCCCAAAGCTGCTCTGCAAAAATCTACTACAATACTAATATCCTTCAATTCACCGACATATCCCATTTCGCCATTGTGAATTAATTTTGTGCAGTGAGAAAATTTTTGCTTTTCCGTAATTGCTGCGATATTCTTTATTAAAAACGGTAATTTATCAACAAAAAATACGTCCATTCTTTGCAACAAATCAATCCAAACAAAGTTATCTCAAATTTATTCAAAATATTTTCCTCCTCATAGTGAAAAATCAAACCAAACACGAGACTGAAAAAATCGAGTAATTATACTTACAAAAAAAAAAAGATAAAATGGTGGTGTACTTTTGACGCCGCCGCTAATGAAAATACATTTCCATTTGTACGATTTCCAAGAAAAACTCCAATCTGTGTTTATTTTATTATTTTTAGATACAAAATTGGGGAAACAACGCGGCAGGCCAGCAAGACATCTCTCGAACAGACCAAGAATTAAAAAAATGGCTACAAACAATTATTTTCCGTATAGCGGCGCACAATATGGTGCGGCCGCTTCGAGTCCCCCAGTCGGTTACTCGGCAAATCAATCTGGCTATGCAGTAACTTCTGCAACGTCCGCTTCATACAATGCCCAACGTGCAGGCTACGATCAAGGCTATAATGCTGCCGGTAACAGTGCCGGAAATTATGCGGGTGGCGCTGCCGCATCTAATTATGGTTATGATTACAATCGCACTCTGCAATATGATTCATCCAAGTCATACTATCAGCAGGCTGCGAGCTATTCCAGTGCCCCAACCGTATCCAAGACTCACTATTCGGCACCGCCGGTAAGAAATCCAACTCCAGCAGCTGCCGCTAAAATGGCAGGTAATGCGGCCAACGGTGCCAAAGACAAAGCTAACGGAGGAACTAAGACAGCCGTGGCTCCAGCAACAGTTGCTCCATCTTATTCGAATTACGATGCTGCCCTTTACAGCGCTGCAACTATGTATGTAGCTCAACAAAACCAAAAGAATTCGTCAGGCAATACCAACAACTGGCAACCATTCAAGAAGCAAGGTGCGGCTTCTGGTGGGCACAAAATGAGGGCCAAAGCACCTCCTCGTCCTCAACAATTACACTACTGCGAGGTCTGCAAGATCAGCTGTGCAGGACCACAGACTTATCGCGAGCATTTAGAAGGTCAAAAACACAAGAAACGTGAAGCCAGTCTTAAAATGCAGGCAAGTGCAACCACTACCACACAAAACCGTGGCAATAGCTATCACTGTGAACTCTGTGACGTCACTTGTACCGGAAACGATGCTTATGCGGCCCACGTCCGTGGTTCTAAGCATCAAAAGGTGGTAAAACTTCATCAGAAGCTTGGCAAGCCAATTCCCTCAGAAGACCCAAAAAAAATGAGTAAGATAAACTTTGTTCCAGCTGGAACTGACAGTACCGATGCGGCAAACAAAGAAGTGATAAATCTTGAAAACCCTGGTGAAACTTCCAACGCAAAAGCTGCAACTTCAAGTGCTGCCGCCGAGGAAACACCCTCGCCCTCGGACAATATCAAGCCAGTTGGAGTGGAGTACATTGAAGAAATCAAGGATGACGAGGGCAAGATCCTTAGTTTCAACTGTAAGCTTTGTGACTGCAAGTTCAACGATCCCAATGCGAAGGAAATGCACATGAAGGGGCGTCGTCATCGACTGCAGTTCAAACGTAAGGTCCAACCAGATTTGGTTGTCGACTACAAGCCAACACTGCGGCACCGACGCATGGCCGATGCACGTGCCCAGAGAGCAATGATGCAGGCTGAATTCGGTAATGGCAGACGGGGAGCCAACTTTGCCGGTAATAACGATGATAGTAATGGCGATGGAATGATGTATTGGGACGAACGTCGACGATTTGATGACGAATTTGACTATGGCAACTGGATGCAGCGAGGTTTCCAGGGCGCTGGCCCCAGAAATGGACCCTTCATGGGTGGTCGCGGAGGAGGTGGTCCACCAGGCCATCCATTCTTTGGTATGATGCCAGGTCGTCGACCGGAAAGCACTGATGACAGACATGCTATAGCCAGACATGCTGAGATATACCCGAAGGAGGAAGAGCTCAAGGTCATACAGAAGATTGTATCAAACACCGAACGTGCTCTGAAATTTGTCTCCGATGTCTTCGAAGAGAATACGCAGGAGAATGGAAAGACTGCGGCCAGTGGTGCCGGCGAAAAGAAGGCCGACGATAAGAATACCAACACAAATGCTGCCAACATCAAAGACGGTCGTGACAATCAGATGTTCTCTTTCCAAAAGGAAAACGAGAATGGTGCCAATGCGACGCCACGACTGCTCAAAGGTGTTATGCGTGTAGGCTATTTGGCGAAGGGCTTACTTCTACAAGGAGACAATCTGGTCGAATTGGTTGTGTTATGCTCGGAGAAGCCAACTCTAGCATTGTTGCATCGTGTGGCCACGGAATTGCCAGCCAAATTAAAGGAGGTCGCGGCAAGCAATAATTCCAATGACCCCGACTACACTGTCGAAATTGTTGTTGAGCATTCCTCAATCCTGGTCTCGGATGAAGCGGTATCCGTTAAGATTTGTCTTACATCCCCTCTGCTGCGAGAATCTACAGATGCTGCAGCCAATGATTCCAATGAGTTGCCACAAAAACTTACTGATTTCCTGCCACGCGAGCCGTGTTTGCAGGCATTGGCTGAGCTACGTCACGCCAAGTGGTTCCAAGCCAGAGCGACTGGTCTGCAATCGTGCGTTATGGTCATCCGGATTCTTCGTGATCTATGTCAGAGAGTGCCCACCTGGCACGCCCTGGACCAATGGGCTCTGGAACTTCTAACCGAGAAGGTAATTTCTTCAGCTGGCTTTCCTCTCAGTCCAGGCGATTGTCTGCGACGCATTATGGAAGCAATTTCAACAGGTCTCCTCATCAACGGACCGGGCATTCTTGATCCCTGTGAAAAGGAGCCCCGCGACGCCCTCGACGCCCTGTCGAAACAAGAGCGCGAAGATCTCACAGTATCTGCCCAGCAATTCCTGCGACTCATTGCATTTAGACAGATTTACAAAGTTCTCGGCATGGACCAATTGCCGGTTGTCAAGTTTCCCATGCGCCCATGGCGTGTCAATCGTAAGCGTCGTCGCTCCAACGGTGGCGATGCCACTAACGAGGCTGGCGCCGACGACAAGCCCGAAGAGAAGATCATTAAGAAGGAAAACGGTGCCGATTAGATGGCAATATTTTACACCAAATACTTCAAATAATTTTGGGTATTTTTTTTTTCACAGTAAAATAATAATATTTGAGGTTAAGTAATTAATTCATATACACATTTATTAAATTATATTAAATGCAATATTAAAGGTGGGAAGTTTTTGTGTTGCATCAAATGTCTTGGAATCTTGTTTAAACAAAACTTGTTATTAAAATTGGTCTCAAAAGATTCCACGACTATTTGATGTGAATGTAAACAAATATTTCCTGCCTTTGTCATGATTCTTCGTAAAAGAAATATATTTAAAAAATGAAAACAAACATATATACAACTTGCAAGGCAGTTAGATATGTAAACTTTGACGAAAAGAGAAAATTCAAACGTTAGTGTCGCTCGCGGTTCAATTCAAATTGAAACAAATGATCGCGAGATAATAACATCAAAAACAACAAATCTACATAGATAATAGCAACTATTCTCTATTTGCAACAAGCGTTTATTGATCAAACAAACATTTATTAGAACGAAACAAATTAAGAAGAAATAATATAAATATTGACCGTTAGATTAAGTTGCATTGCAATATCGAAAAAAAAAATCAAAGAGACGAGAAACCGTTCTAAGACAGTAGAAGAAATATTACTGATTACAGAAAAAAATATTAGAAAAGTTAATTAAACAAAAAATATTAATGAAATTAGATTCAATTTCAAAGATATTTTGGAAGGAAATGAAAATGAAATAACTCGAACTCGAAACAATAATTTCTAGTTCTCGTCACACATTCACACATATATTTATACACATACGCAGAATTGAATTACATAATGAGGGTTCAAGTCATGTTCCATCCTCTGTGTGTTAGATGTGTTTATTTTTTTTTTTTCTTGAAAATTGATGAAAATTCGTAAAAATTACAATATTAATAAATAAATTAATTATTTCTGTAAACCTATTATGCAAAATAAAAACACGTTAAAAACAAAACAAATATCAATTTGGAATGAAAGGGATTTAAACGGCCGGCCGGCGGACGGCGATAAAGAGAGTGATTTGATTTTGTTCGATAGGTGGGTTTATTAATTGTTTAACAAGGCGACAACCTCGACAAAGTATTTCATTTTTATTTTCTTTCTGTTTTAATGCGAATACCATACAAAGTAGATTTTTGATTTGTTGTTGTAAGGCCTTCGTTTTTCTTAACTAAACAAGAAAAGTTTCTGGGTCTCTTAATACAAAAAAAAAAAAATATACAAACATAATAGATAGATAGTTGCTGTTACCATTGTAAATTACAATGAGTACCTTTTTTTCTTTAAATGAGTGTTGAACTTTCTCTGGAACGCGGCGTGCTCGAAAAAAAAAGAAATACAAAGCCTAAAAATTGCAATTTGTAGCACGTTTGTTAAACATAGACAATAATTTATAGAGAACATTTTCTTTCAATCTAATAGCGTTTTTTTTTTTTTTTATTTGGTAATCCGGAATTGGTACACAGAACTATCCGATTCCGGTTACCAAACTAATATATTAGGTCCGTTCCTTTACTTTTTTCAAGTAACTTCAAACTGCCGAAAGTTACTTACTTACTTACTTATGGTGGCGCTACAGTCCAGGTCGGACCAGGGCCTCACCCAACAACCTTCTCCAGCCAGCTCGGTCCCTGGTTAACTGTCTCCAGTTTCGCTCGCCAAGTTGGTTCAGGTCCTCTACCACCTGTGTGCTCCACGGGAGTCGCGGTCTTCTTCTGCGACGTCCATCCGGATTGGATTCGAAGACTCTACGAGCCGGAGCATTATTTTCCATTCGCTCAACATGACCCAACCATCTAAGTCGTTGGACCTTAACTTTTCTGGCTAGGTCAGTGTCGCTGTACAGCTCGTACAGTTCTTGGTTGAATCTTCGTCTCCATTCTCCATTAATGCAGACAGGACCAAAAATCACTCGAAGAATTTTTCTCTCAAAGCAGCCCAAAGCATTTTCATCAGATGTTGTCATAGTCCATGCACCATACATGAGGACCGGGATGATGAGGGTTTTGTAGAGTGTCACTTTAGTTGCTCGGGAGAGGACTTTACTACTCAATTGCCTTCTAAGGCTGAAAGTTCCTAACACAAACATTTCGTAAAAAGAGAGTAAAACATTTCCCCTCAAATGAGAGAGTTACTAAAATCTGCCCAAGAAATTTCTTCGGGCACTTTTTAGCAGCTAAAATTTAGCTGTCAAAGACAACTGTCATCAGCTTTTTGAATTAAATTTCAAGTCATACAAGTTTCTTCTAATTCTAATTCTAAACCGGAACAAGTTTAAACTAGCCAGGAAGGCTTGCAATGCCCATATTCGACAGACCAAGTTTTTGCATGACCAAAAAATAAGGCAACAAATTCTGCAATGTCCCAAGGGCAGTAAGAATTTTTGGTCATTTGTAAAAAATATGAAGAATTCTTCCTCTTTTTCGGTCCCTACGCTCGTTGACAATGACACTCCAGTTGTTAGCTCTCTCGCGAAAGTTAACCTTTTTGCTAGGCAGTTCGCCTCCAACACTTCGCTGCCAGAGAGTGCCATGACCAGTTCTAAAGCGCGTCAATGATTCCATGGGACAAATCTTCTTTCGCACTCGTGCGAACTCAAAATACGTAAATCCGCTGGTCCGGATGGTATCCCTGCTATTGTTCTGAAGAGGTGTTCTTCCACGCTGGCGTAAGCTTTTCCATCTAACCTATTCTTCTGGGTTCGTTCCGAGCAGTTGGAAAACAGCATTTATCCAGCCAGTTCAAAAAAAAGGCGAATCTTCTTCTCCCTCAAACTATCGTCCGATTGCACTTACGTCCCTTCTTTCTAAGGTCATGGAAACGCTGATAAACTATCAGCTCAAGAAATATCTCGAAGACCGAAAGCTTCTTAATGACCGGCAGTACAGCTTTCGCAGCAACAGGTCCACTGGTGATCTGATGGTTTATCTCACCGAACAGTGGAACAAATCTTTACATTCGTTTTGGAGAAACTAAGATTGTTGCACTTGATATTTCAAAGGCATTTGATAAAGTCTGGCATCTTGCTCTTTTATCGAAAATGCGTGCTTTCGGTATCGATGAATCCCTTCTTCGTTGGATTAGAAACTTTCTTTCGAACCGTTCAATACAAGTTGTATTGGACGGATTCAAGTCTGAAATCCACAATATAAATGCTGGTGTGCCCCAAGGCTCCGTTTTGTCTCCGACCCTCTTCCTCATTTTCATTAATGATCTCTTGTCTGTAACTTCTAATCCAATTCATTGTTTCGCTGACGATAGTACCCTTAGCTTTTCATATTCGTTCTCAGACTCACATCCCTCCTCTACGGATGAGGATGTGGAACTGAAACGGCAAAATATGATGGGGAATAAAATACGCGTAGAGTTTAATGCTTCGAAAACTCAATGCTGTCTTGTATCGTTAAAGCAAGACATACCCCCCACTGCCATGAGTGGCACTTGCATCAATGAGACCGAACATCTCGAGGTTTTCGGTATGTGCATCACTGACCACCTCTTGTGGACCTAGTACATACGCGATGTCGCCAAAAATGCCGCAAGTTGTTTGGTTTCTTAAGACGATGCAAGAAATTTTTCTCTCCGTCTGATCTGGCTATTATCTATAAGACATATCCGTCCAAAGCTTGAGTACAATTCTCATCTGTGGGCTGGTGCTCCAGCTAAATACTTAAGCCTCTTGGACGGTATACAAAAAAGAGCCGGTAGATGATTGGTGATAGAGACATAACCAACTCATTCACATCGTTAGACCACCGTCCTAACGTTTCGTGTCTCTCCCTGTTCTATCGTTACTTTTACGGTACGTGCTCTTGTGAATTAGCCAGTTGCATTCCTCCCCTTAAACAATTCGCCCTTAATACTCGCGCTTCAAGGAATGCCCATCAGTTTACCCTGGAGCCCAACTTCGGATGTACCTTTAAGTATAGAGAATCGTTCTTTAGCCGTACTACGCGAATGTGGAACTCCCTTCCACACTCTGTCTTTCCAAATTATTGCAATGTTCAGGAATTTAAAACCAATGTACACCGGAACCTCCTTTCCTACCCCTTTCCTCCTTCCTAATGCACAACAACAATTCAGAATTGTTCGGAACAGTTCCGGACGACCAAAAAAAAAAACGCTATAAGAAAAGATTGAATGACAACAAGTTAAGTTCTCAATAAACCTTTCTATGCAGTTATACGTATAGACTGAGAAATCTGGCAGTTTTAAATGTCCTGCAACTTTTAATATTTTGAAGAGCGTTGCACCAGCAGCAATAGAGTGATTCTCTTTTTAATATTTTTAACAAAAATCAATCGGTAAAATTATGCTGCTGCCACTCTATTGTACCCTTATTTGAATCGTTGGTTCTTCTAAACTGCCAGATTATTTATAGAAAAGAATATTTTTGTTATGAAACTGTTGCCGTTCGAATTGTTTGTTTAGTAACATTCATTGGTAACAGGTCCACAACAAAATAGTCTTAGATTTCAGAAATGAAATTGATAACACTAAATTCGAAATAAATTGCCTCCTTGAGTGTTAAAAGCAAATACCAACGTTAAAGTTAAAAATTCCGCCTTACAAAATTTAAATTTACTACTCCTTGCTAGTTCATCTTTCTTGCCATTGTTATTTGCACTTTTAACACTCGCTTTCTCCTAAAACAGATACCTTGCTTCAAGGTATGTTTGTACATAAATGTACATATCATATTGTATTTAAAAAATGAAGGAATTGAGTTTTTGCAAGCCACCGAGCCATCGGTTTTGGGTGGGTAGATTTTTGGTCGACTCTGAATGAAAGTTCAAAATAACACTCACGCAAATCAGTGTAAATAATTTGAAAAAAAAAAAAAAAAGAAAAACCTTACACTGGCCTCAAAGGAAGCAAATAATATAGATATAGATAATCCCTCTTAGCAATAGCAGTGGAAGTTTTTACTCTTATTTTTAATAATCTTCGTTTTACCTAACGCATTACGCTGGTTTGTGGAAGTGTACAGAATTTATTGATAGACGATTTTCATTACGAATTTTGAAAATATTTTCAGAGAAAATAAAGGTGAATTTTTGAGTCCATCCCTCATTGGTGAGTATTTCAGTTCTCTTATTTTCAGAAGGAACGAGAGTTCAAAAATAAATAAATCAGAAAAATAATCGATTTAAAAATTGTTTTTTTCATTTAACTTTGTTTCCGGATATTTCTTGGGGTTGGTTGGTCCGTTCCAATACTGTGGCATGCAAAGAGTCTGTTCTTTCTTGCTTCGAAATGTCTTTAAAAAAATATCTGAAAGCTACGTCTATTAAGTTGGCAAACCAATATGAGCACAAACGATTGTGACTCTTACTATAATTATGTGCTAACTATGTGTGGGATACTGTACGGTAGTGTCCGTAGCTTAGTGGTTAGGTGAGTTGGCTACTAAGCCGAACGTCATGGGTTCAAGCACAGAGGAGGTACACCTAGAGTCGCAACTCAAGGCATTTTACTCTCTTTCGACTAAAAAAAATTAAATTTGATAAAATATACTACCCAATGTAAATGTATAGGCTTTTCAATGCATTTCAAATGGGAGGCAGAACCAATACATTTGCAATGGGTAGGCCTGTGTGCTGGGCTCAATAAGGTGAAAAGCCTAGGCTCAATTTTAAAAGCCTGCGCTCAAAATTCAAAAATAAGAGTCAGTTAAATTCAAAAATTTAGAAAATAAAAAATAATTGTATGAAATTCATGTTTTAAGTATTTAAATAACAGTACAAAGTGCAGTGCATAGTGTTTTTTGCTTTTTAAATGGAATTCAAGTATGATTTACGAATAAATAACTAAAAAAAAAAACACAAATAAACACGTTGGCAGAGTTTATTTCACCCTTAAAACAGTGCGGTCATGTCCTTATTGAATTTTTTTCACCTCTTTCACAGATTCACGGACACGAAAAATAAGAGTAAATTGAGAGACTCACCACAACATTTTTTGGACAGTGATTTTTTAAAAAAGAGAGCGAGTTGCGACTCTAGGTAAATAGATTCTCTATGGGTTCAAGTCCTACTCGTGCCCATAGTTTTTATTTCATCTTTCACGGGCACTGCCTCTTGCGAAGAACTGACAAAACTTCCAAGAGTATCATCTGTCATGAAAAAGTGCTTCTCAACTTTGTCGTTCGGAATCGGCGTTAAACTATAGGTCCCCTCAAATTTTTCACACGCACCTATAGAATTGTTGATGAGAGTAAGCCACTTAGGCATGGCTCTTCAAGAGCTGTCGCTCCACTCTATTTATTTTTTATGTGTGCAGTTCGCGATTTTTGTGCTGATCAATTTTTGTGTATATACAAAATTATGCAAATTTCATATGTTCACACAGGCGTATGCGTGTTTTTTTTATAGATTTCTTTTTTATTTTCTGTTTGAGAACCTTAAGTTAAGAGAGTAGAGTTTTTGTTAATGACATCGATGAGTAAGCCGAGTTGATGACTCAAAAAACTGTCCGACTGACTTTTCGGTGGTCGTTTTGGAATCAATTAATAACAAGTAATAGTAAAGATACAAAATTTATGATATTAGTTCATTACAAAGAATGGTTGAAATTAATTACGGTACTAAGATACAAATAAAAAATTCGTATAAAATGTCACTTTGAGAACGCCGTTGGCTGATACCTGGAAAATGGACAAGCTTTATTACGAATTTAGTGTGGACACATTCCAAGCTGAAGTGCGGAATGGAACCAGTTTTAGACCATTAAAAGGTGGCTATGGATAATTAAACTATAAACAGGAAGAAAAAATCCTTCGGCTTATATTATGCAGAAATCTTAGAAGAGATCTCTCAAGATGAATATGGGGTTCTTCCATGGTAGGCCATGTGAGTTGAATAAGACTACGTTTGTGCTTTCCTCCACCTTAATTTACCCTATAAAAGAAAAGCACGTAATCTCCGCTACCTTTTAGCTGCACAGGTTATAGACGTTTTTATGAAGAAGTAAGTGCGTGTAAAACACTATCTTCAGCGAAGCAACCCAACTGTTTGACTGAGGACGACGTTGATATAATCGGTTATACTGGAGTCAATGAATCTGAAAAAAGGGCGTTTTCAAAAAGTCCTCAGAAGCAGGGACCTGATTTATGTAATTCGCGGCGAATCGTTTTGCTTGCGAGTTTGACATTTTTCAATAATTGCTTTAGCTTTCGCCTTCTTCGTTTTGAACTCGACCAATTAACGAATTCAAAGGCGAATTTGAAATGCCATAATGTTTAATAGAAAGTTTAAAAAATAATTAAAAATAGAAAGAAGTGATTTCTCGCCTCAAATCATTTATATATGTTTATATGTTTATTAAATACATTTATCTTTCAAATAAAAGTGTTTTTTTTTTTTCAAAATTCAGTTTTGGAAGTTAGAAACCTGAGCCTTAATAATTTTTTCCCCCAAATGAAATGTTTCTGATTTTAAACAGTATAAAATTTGAAAAAAAAAAAAAAACAAAAATCATCCTGTTTCTGAGGACTTATTGAAAGAAAGCTTCATTGAATCCACTTTTACTTCCAATAAACTGAAACCAAAACTTCTGCTAACATAAGTGTTCAAATGTTGTAAAATCAAAAATAAACTTATAACTTCCAGTTCTAAATATATTTTTAAATACCGTTGAATAAATTAAAGAGGAAAACACAACCTTGGCAACGCTTTCTAATGCGCACATGTGTGAAATCAATCAGCTGTTTGTTATCAAATCTGACAGCTGTCACCCGGCTCCGACTCCCAGTCCCATATAAAAAGTTTTTGTTTTGTATGAAGTTATTTCATTATTCTTGTAAAATAAAAATATGGCATCACGTATAATTTGCCTATCATTCGCTAGAAATCTCCGAGCCCTTTATTTCAAAGGTAACAACTCGGTTGCCACAAATTCCGCTCTTCATTTTAAACCACAAGTAAGTTTTCTTCATGTTAAAACCTATGACAAGGATCTGCGCATCAACGATGAGCCTCAAGCTAATCTTCCACCTCGTAAAATCGAAAACCCCAAGCAAAATTTCACTCATACCGATCCAGATGTATTTGGTAATGCTGTTATAGATGACACACCTCCAGATCCGGGCGATGTCAAGGAAGAAGAATACATCCAGAATCCAACAAGGCGGACAAAAAAGACCCAATTAAAGGAATACGCCAAAATGATCAAGGAACACTTGAACAACAATCGTCTTAAAGAGGCCATTGATGTACTGGAAGTGAAGATGCTCAAAGAAGATCGAGCTAAGCCTGATGAGTATATATACAATCTTCTTATAAGTGGATGTGCTAAAGCTGGGTATTCCAAAAAAGCATTTACTCTATTCAACAAAATGAAACAACGGAATTTGAAGGTAAAAGGCGGTACGTACACATCGCTGTTCAATGCTTGTGCCAATGCACCAACAATTGCCGATGGATTGAATAAGGCCAATCATTTGCGAGAAATCATGTTGGAAAAAGGATACGAACCAAATGTTGTTAATTATAATGCAATGATTAAGGCTTATGGGCGATTAGGCGACACCAAAACTGCATATTTGTTGGCTGATGAGATGTTGGACAAAAAGCTTCCAGTGAACACAGATACATTCAATTTTTTATTACAAGCCTGTGCATCCGACAAGCGATACGGCTTTCGACATGCACTGTTGACTTGGCACAGAATGCACAAGAATCGAATAACTCCGGATTTCTATTCATTTAATTTGATGTTGAGATGTGTGAGGGACACCTCAATCGGCGATGTAGAAACAATGGAGGGAGTTCTGCGACACATATTCGATGGAAGTAAGGATATACCTGTTATAGGATCAAGTGAACGTCTTCAAATAACCGCCACATCTAATAATGAAAGCTCGCCAGTCGAGTCCCAGAGCGAAATAAAACCTTCAAACCCTTTCAGCGATAAGAAAGTGGAAACTGCATCGAATTCAAATTCTAAGACCGAGTCTATACCAGCATTAGTCTGTCCAGAATTCGAGACTCCGAATTTACTTTCTAGTCGTCCCCATCTCGGAAGCCTGATAGCACTCGAAGAAGTCCACCAACCCCACGAAAGACTTCTCCTTATCGGAGGATTCTCTGGGTTCTTGATGGAGATGAAAAAATATGGCATCACACCCGGCATCGAGACATTCACGACACTCCTAGAAGTTATCCCGCCAACAAATGCTGCCGAAAAGCAACTCATTCAAATGATTCGAAAAATTGGTCTCAAGTCCGATATTGACTTTTTTAATATTCTGATAAAGAAACGAAGCATGCGATTCGATTACGAGGGAGCCAAAGAAGTTCTTTCGATGATAAAAACTGCCGGCTTGTATCCGGACATCGTTACATATGGTGTGTTGGCCTTAGGCTGTCAGACACAGGAACAAGCTAGAGAGCTTATTGCTGAAATGAAGGACAAGGACATAAGGTTGGTTTTGAAGGGATTTCATTTAAGAACAGATTGAAAATATAATTCTTATTTCTTTTAGAATGAACGCTCAAATTTTGGGAGCGATGTTACGACAGGGCACCGCGCATAAGGCATTTCCGTATGTTTGTGAAATTCTTCAAATCAGTTTGGATGAAAATGTGCCACCAAATGAAACGTTCCTCCGGCATTTGGACAAATTTTACAAACAGTGTGCTCAGTTGATAGATATACGAGTAAGTTTTACTTTGAAACTCAACTAAAATGATGTACGATGTTTATTTCTGTTTGATTCTAGCACTTTTCAACAAAAAACAAAACATTCAGAAAAGAACACGCACAGTTCTGTAAGAAATATCGGACGTGGCAAGAAGAATATGGTATTGAAGGTCTTAAATTGGAAGATGCCATTAAGAAACTCAAACCGAGACCATATCAGCATTACAAAGAGGACACGATTGATGGCTTAGAAGATGTTAAAAATGAAAAGCTATCCAAAAAGTCCAAAATGCGAAAGTATATTAAAAAGATAAAAGTTCAAAACTTAAGAGGCGACGATCCAAAACCAAAGTCGGAGGCTAAGAGCATTGAACCTGTGTGATCTTAAGGAGCAATTAAATTAACAAACTGTTTTATTTTCATTATGCTTTTTCCTTTCTCGAATCAGAAACCTAAACAAGCTACTACGGCGTATACTTGTTTTTTTTTTTTTTTTTAAGCAACTCCAAAACGCAGTAATCGATCTGAAATTTTATTTTTCTCTTAAATCTACTACAAGATATAGTTCATGCATATGTATTGTAGAATTGCACTTCCCTAAACCTATGATATTGCTTGGTTGTTTAAATTAATATGGCTTTGTTTGGTTTTTACTAAATTCTAATGCGCAAAAGTCAACTCCGTATAAATTCTTCTTATTTCATTGTAAATACGAATACTGATATCATGGGTTGGTGCCAATTGTCTATGTGGCCAGTGATTATTTGAGTTTGAACTCGGATTTGAGCATAGATTAACGAGTGATTTGAGTGTTGCTGGAGCTCGGGACGTCGAAAATAATCCCGGAAAAAAACGACTTCCTTTGAAAATCTTTAAAAAATGACACATTAATTGCATTTAATTAAAACAAAAGTCAACTTTTTTTTAACCTTAGAACAAACAATTTGTAAATTATTGTTCTGTTGGATTCCAACGCAGATTTTTCTATCCAAATCGCATTTGCCTAAGCAATCTTCATGTTTGCAGTCTTCATCTCTGTAGCATTGTTTGCCACCGGAAAGTAATTTGTCAATTTGAGTTTCCGAATAAGCAAGACGAGCTGATTGGTATTTTATTCTACGAAAGTAAAATGTTTAATGCTTTTAGAAAATAAAAGAGTGTCTACCTCTTATCTGTTGTCATTCCAAAAAGATCTGGTTCTATTTTACATAATCTCAAGGGTTCTGGCTTAACCGATTCCAATCGGTACAAGAAATCCATTATTTGCATAGCAAATTTTAATCGAGCTGCCCAATCTATTGTTCTAGATGTTTGGAAAAAAAAGCAATTCAACTTCATTTGGAATGTAATGCAGAAAAAGTACTTACATATAGTATTTGAGCGAAGTTTCTGGTTTTATAGAATCTAAATGTTCAGTTGCATAATATGGTCCGCAGGAACCCAGAACTGTGGGGAACACTGAATCTTCTTCGTAAAGCTTGCCAATCATGTAATTATTGTCATTGAATAACCGCCAAAAACTTTCCATTTGCTCGGTATTTTGTGCGTCTATTTCTTGACTCAAAAGAGCTGAGATCTAAAGAATAAGAGTGCAGGTTTTATGTCTCCTCATATTTTTGGAAAGATAAAAATATAGTAGGAGTTAACTTTATGGCCCCAATTGTTTTTATTTCTCTCACTTACCATACTCTCGTCAAGAGAAACATTGTACGACAATGTTATGTGCATTTTGACCATTCGTTGAAAGACATCAATGTGGGGATACTTCCAAACTCCCTTCGAGTCCTTCCAACTCAATTCGTTTGGAATATCCTTCGCCAACTATAAACATAAAAAAAAGCAATTGTAAAAACAAAAACGCACATAAAATTACAAGTGGCTATCATACCTTTATGGCATACACATCAACATTTTTGACAGCTACGAACACTGTTGTTTTCACATCATTTTGAGGACATCGAAAATTATTGAAATTCCCCACCGTACACAATTCCTCGCACAAACTTCCGCTGTAGTCTTTATTTCGAAACTTTGTACACTGAAAATATATTTTATTTTTTAATACAATTTAAGCGAACAAGAGAAGTATAGTTTACCATTTTATTGAGACCGCCATGCCACAAAAGTCTGTAACAAATTTCTAAATCAACATACGAAGCAACAAATAAGATTGTAACGAATAAAATGGGAACCAGGATCAATCGCTTGTAGTAAAATCTAAATTTACGTCGTACTGCATTTAGAGCAGATAACATTTTCTTTTTTGTTCTATATTCTAAATTATTTGTTCCATTTGAAAATAATTAGACTTCCGGATATATGGATGGTGGACTTTTTCTTTTGTTTTGTTTCCCGATGTTAATGGTTCGAAGGATACCTGCTCAATAGAAATTTCTGACAATTTTAAGATCCTGCGCAATAGATTGTTGGTTGGAAGGAAAACAGAGAAGGCACCACGGCGGGCGGCGATAGTAATTGTTTGAAGTTCATCAAGGAGAATGGAAACATGCTTACTGTTACTAGTTGTAGTTGTTGTAAGTAGTTTTGACTGGAAGAGAAAATACAAATTGACGAATTAACAAAGGATGCAAAAAAAAAGCGCGTAAAACCGTATACGGAAGGTCTACTTTTCCGACTAATCTACTTCGTGTCACGAATTATAGTAAACTATTTACTTTTCTTCTAGACCATCCAATGCAAAACGAAAACGACAATGTGTTTGTTCATTGTGAGACCCTGCTACGCTACATGACGATCTCTAATCATGTCATTAGATTTAATTTGCGTTTTCAACTTTAATATTCAACGGGTGCAGCGATGTTGATGAAAGCCGTATATTAAATTATCTTTTCTTTAGTAATTGTGTAATAAGCTAAGCACACACAAAATAAATCTCTCTGCTTTTATGTTATGAATTTTAATCTGATGAATATTATTTGTTTTGTTATTTTACTTAAACAAATGACATAAATGCAGTTTAGAATTAAAAAACATCAGCAGGTGAACAAATATTCCTGATTTAAAGCCTCCTACATCCCGAAACTCGATTTTCAGTTCTCCGTTATACCGTTAGGTTTATAGCTCTGAAAGGCTCTTACTTACACTTTTCAACAATTGTTGAAGGGGAATCGGCATAAAATTCGAATACAAGAAGCATTTTTTCACGACACTGGGTCGTATGCAAAAAGATAACATCAAACTCTTTACTCACTTTTTTGAGAACTTTCTTAAGGTGGTATGCAAAAAAAAAAAAACTAACCGAGTTAGATCTCAATTTGTGAGTTCAATCTCTGAGGCTGAGGATGAGATCGATCTAACAATGAAAGCTCGCCATGAGATTGAGCTCGTTTTTATTATGCAATTAGCTGAGAAAACACTTGTTTACATGAGATCGATCTCACAAATTGTTAAACATGTCATTTCTCGGTCTCAGTTCACATAAAACCTTAAGGATGGCCCAGTTTATTGTCAATTATGTCGGACAAAGAATTTATAAAAAAAGAAGGTGAAGATTTTTGTCGGTTTATTGAAGAAGTTGTGCGATTGTTGACGGAAGAATTTTTGGAAGTACGAGTTTCCTAATGGAATTGGTGCTCTAGATTGCACTCCTCATATCCGTATGAGGAAACCTTTGACCTATCATGAGGAGCACATTAACCGTAAAGGATACTACTCCTTTAATGTTCAAGCTTCATGCAATGCGGAAGAATAGTTTACAAGTGTTGAAGTTTGCTGGCTAGTTATTTGTTTGTTGGTGATGTCAATTTCAAATTGGCTTTATACAATGTTATTATTTTGTAGTGTCCGTGGCTAAGTGGTTAGGTGCGTTGGCTGCTAAGTTGTGAGTTCGAGTCCTACTCGTGCCTATAGTTTTTATTTCATCTTTCACGGGCACTGCCTCTTGCGAAGAAGTGACAAAACTTCCAAGAGTGTCAATCAGTCATGAAAAAGTACTTCTCAACTTTGCTGTTCGGAATCGGCGTTAAATTGTAGGTCCCCTCAATTCTTCGCACGCGCCCAGAGAATTGTTGATGAGAGTAAGCCATACTTAGGCCTTGGCTCTTCAAGATCCACTCTATTTATTTTTTTATTTTATTATTTTGGGCACAGCATCACTCTTCTTAGACTTATGAATGGCGAATGCGATTTTTCTAACAAAATATTATTGTTTTTAAGTTCCTTTACTAAGAACTAATTAAAATTTATTATTATAGATATATGCATCATTTTCACTTTCAGACAACACTTTTTTTCCATACGCTTCACATAAACTATATTCATAACTAATAGTTTGGTCGTCCGGAACTGTTCCGAACGATTCTGAATTCTTCTGAAGATGACAGTTCTTGTTCTGGATAGAACAGAAAAACGATTTCGAATTTGAAGTCGGAATCAAAAACAAAATCACGCATACATGCACGCACACACTTGCAAATACGTACTCGCCGTAATGTTTACAAATAAAGAAAATAAAAACAATGTCATGTCATCTGCAATTCTGCATATGAGGTTTCTCAAATACATAGACATTCAACCATTAGAAGCAAAAAAAGGTGTTGGCATGTTCGTTTGTCCGGAATCGGACAGTTCTGTGTAACAATTCCGGATTACCAAAAAAAAAAAACGCTATAAGCCATGATCGATCTCAAATTCAACGAGTAACAGCTATTAAGCTCGATCAATCTCACAGGTGAGTTCAAGCTCGTCAGCTCAGACTCTGAGCTCTTGGTCATCTTTTAGAATATGACCCATTAACGATCTTGACAATTTATTATTATGATATCCAACCTGTCAAACTTGAATTTATGAAAATTAGTGTAATTCCGTTTCAGAGGATCAATCATCCATTTTCCTTATGTTCCACCAAAGAATAGACTACAGTCGGCTTGTCAATCCTAAATAAATTCCTTGGAACAAAAATCGCTATTTAAAGACGAAGAATAGATGATTTTAACATATTCATTTTATTCAGATGTTCAAAAGGATTTCGACAATTTCGTTATGAAAGGACAAAATCGCTTTTTTTTCAAAATTCCAACAACCAAAGAAAATCGATTCTTGTAGCGAGTTCTAATCGAGTAGCACCTGCAACTGAGTGGAAACAAATCGACTTAACTCACGATTTTTTATGTCTAGCCTTCGAGTTCAATTGTGCTTGAGTAAATTCAATGTATCTTCTGATTAAGAACAACAAACACTTTGCCGAATCTTCAAATTTAATCACAATTTTATAAATACAAACACAAAAGACTTTGTGGACAAATATGCACATTTGAGAATTTCTTCAAAAAGAACATGATTCCGTTAGTTTAAATCGATATGAATTTTTTAAGCTTATCACGTCAAAGGGGAAACCTTTTTTAATTTTTTGTCCTTTCAGATATGAAGGGATTACTCTTCCAGATCATTTAAAGGGTGTAAAGCTAAATGAATTATCTGCAATATAAATCGCTAAGGTCTGTTCCAATCCTATTTCTATTTAGATTTTAAAAACACATTTTATTTGTTTTTTCAACTGATAACAACTGAATATTGTATAATGAACTCCAAAAACGACCGATAACCAATAAACAATAAATTAAACCAAGCCACGCCGCACCCGATTCAGGCTTTCATATTAATTTAAGAAATTTAGTGTATAAGTAAAGCTACCGATGCTCATGATTCAGACACAATTTGTTCCGAAAGTTAGTTTAAACTCCCCTTAATAACCGTATTACTGCTAATTATTGTGTAACGAAAACGTTCAAGATCAAATTATCTCAGATTTTTTTTATACAAAAAAAAAAAACAACACAATTATTGGAAAATAACATGGAGACAAACAAAACTATTTTTAAATCTCTCAAAATTACTATGAACTGCGCTGAAACGAAGGCTGTTCTCCTACTGAACAATATTCTGCCTTTAGTTTGCTCATAAGCTGTGTAGTTGCTATTGATATCAACGTAGTGGGACTTTTTTTAATTTTTAATTAACTACATATCAGATCAGGGTACGCTGATGAACGAGAGCTCATAATGGATCCAAATTAATGTGTTTTTTTGTCTCATTTCTTTATTGATGAATGATCCCAAAATTAATGTTTTAATTCTATTAAATAATTTAAATGGCCGCCCATTTCAAGCTCAAATAAATCAAAGCTATCAAGCTGCGCTGTGTTATAAGAGTTTATCTCTTAAATAATGTAGTTTAGAAAATGAGACAAAAGCGGTACAGTAAATTTTACTATTTCATTTACGGGTGGTTTTTGTCCCTTGAGTCTTGGCTGAAGTGCTTGAATCCTCTGTAGCTCGTCGGTGGGGTGGTACTTTGACTCAACGGACCGTAGCAAATTTCACGTCAGTCTTGGGCGTCAAAGTTGTTGATGACGCGCGAACATGTTGCCTCAACCCTTTCTTACCTATGGTTGCCTCCCTCGCCAGAGTAACCTCTTTGTATGGCATCTTCCTCTATGAACCTGACTCACCTTTCATACCACCTTTCCTTCAAACGTCTACTCCATGTTCATTATAGAACCGTTAATTTCAACAAAATTCTATGTACATTTTATTATTTTCGTTTCTTTAAGTAAGTTAAGTTATTTTAGTTAAGGTATTTTAAGATAGTGTCAAAATTTACAAAATATCGCAAAATTCAAAGTTAAACTCTATTCAAAAATTCATATATATATCGACAATTGCGTTGGTTGAAGTGTATCTTTAATGCCCTTGAAACTCGCTGATAAGTCTTCTTTTATGTAATTTTGCTGACATATAAATATACATATAAAGCCTACTTTACTTATTGAATTTTTGCAATCACTCACTCACCCGTTTTCGATGATGTTGTGACCACAGCATGCAAAGTCCGTCGAAGTGATGTGTCCTTTTCTTATTTGGTATTTCCTTTTCTTTTTTTGAGTTTTATTAGGCTAAAAACACACCGAAGCGGACAAAACGTCTTTTTGTCTTACGACAAAAAATCGTGTCTTTGTGTCCATTGCTCTTATGAGGCAACACACACCGAAAAAGACACAACACGACAAAAATTATTGTCCGCTCGTCGGTTGCAGTAAATAAATGGGGTTGTATAGGAGCAAAACACACCGAAGAAGGCAAAAAGTCCGGGACAAAATGTCAGCACCTAAAACTATACACCTTCTAATGAAGTAACACACACCAGAGTGAACAAGATAAACAAACAGAAATCGAAAAAAAACGTGTCAGTTGCATAGATTGTATAGGAGCAACACACACCGAAGCGGACAAAGGCAAGACATTTTGTCTTTGTCGGCTTCGGTGTGGGGTAGAATACGACACTACTTTTTGTTGAAAGACAAAAAGAAGTTTTGTCCGTTTCGGTGTGTGTTAAGCCTTAGAATCAACACATAAAAAAGGACAACTGGAATCCCAAATGGCACACAAATATGTAAATTGTGCACTTTTTCGAACATTACCGATAATCAAATAAAATTTACCAGAAAAATTTGTTTAGAAGTTACAAAGCTACTGTTTCTTTGACGATTCAACATTGCACTTGGTCAACTTGCTTAGACCGTTGGTTCACGTGCCCGCTGCCGTCGATCGTTAGATCTTGCTCCCTTTTTCCTTTGCTGGTGACTTTCGGACCCCTACTAATTGTTCTCGAGTACTTTGCGAGTACGAGATTCAGTATTGCTGTCTACAAGAAAATCCTTTCAGGCTTTGCAGCGGCCCCAAGTATTTTCCTAAATTCCTCTGACGTACCTCTTTTTCTTTCTTCTCTTAATGATTCCCAAGAATTTAGTAAATACTAAGCATTTACTTAGGTTTCTTTCCCTGCTCGAGACACTTTTTAACAAGAAAACTCTTTAATATATCTACCTTAAGTAGAGAGATCCTAGCAAGATCCTACCTTCGAACAAGCTTCTGACATTAAACCCGATCCGACCCAACGTCGGATGACGTTCTACCGTTTTTTCTTTATATGATACCTTTTTCTAAGTTCAATCAAATTCATCATTCTCTTAAATTTTCTAAATTGAGCTTTTGCTTAAACTTGTGGATTGCTAATTACCCCTGTCTTCCGATTTCATACAATCTTCAGATTCAGAGTCCAAACAACTTTGGAACCAAAACTACCTACTTCGTCCTTTTCTAAATCCCCTACTGATCTTAATCGGGCACTACCTCTTGCGAGGAACTGACGAAACTTCCGAGAGTATCAATTGGTCATGAAAAAAGTGCTTCTCAACTATGCCGTTCGGAATCGGCGTTAAATTGTAGGTCCCCTCAATTCTTCACACGCACCCAGAGAATTGTTGATGAGAGTAAGCCACTTAGGTCTTGGCTCTTCAAGAGCTGTCGCGCCACTCTATTTATTTATTTTTTTACTGATCTTACTCGCACATCTGAGATCTGAGTTTCTGCAAAGGTGCAGGTACATTAGTAGCATTTCGTTTACTGTCTCCGTCGCGTGTGCATCAACAACATTTTGCCATTTTGGATTTTTCTCCTTTATTTTATTTTTTTTCGTAGCACGAATACTAGTTAAACAAAATAATTTCCACATTCCAAAAAATTGTTTTTTCAATCACTGTGAGTGTTGCTCCCCTGACCAAATGAAATAAAAACGATTTAACTGTTAGATATTATATATATCTTTTTATTTTGCTTCTTTATTTATTTATATATATATATTTTTTTTGTTTTAAATTTAATTTAAGAAATTTGCTTTCAAAATTTTATTTTTAAATTACAGTCCAATGGGTTCATCATTACACATTACAATTTCTTGTTTCTTTTTTTTATAAATTGGATTTAATTGGTAATATTTGGTAACATTTCTAAGAAATATAAAATTTAACTACTTGTTTTTAGATTATACCATTCTTTTTGTTTACTCTTCAATGTGGTTTTTATTTGATGAAATGTTCGTAAAATTCAACACAAAATCAAAAATTAATTAATTTTGCTTTTGTTTACAATTCTTTTAAGTTTCAATTGTTAAATTTTCTTCTCCATTTGTTTAAACAATTTAAATATCTGTATATATATATATGATTCACTTTGTTCACTACATCAATCTATGATTTTAATATAGTTTTTGTTTTACTTGAAAATTTGATCCAATTTTACGATGATTCTGATTTATGTTTGTTGTTTCATTGTAGGTACAAGGGGAGATTTTTGTTTTCTTTAAATAATGGTTATGATTTTTGTATTATTTTGTTATCTAATAACAATATAAAGTTAATTTAGTTGCAGTTTTTTTTTTTTAGCGCTTAAATTTATGTCAATGTTTGATGAGTCTGTAATAAAAATACATTATTTTGCAGAGTTAATAATTTTAAAAAAGAAGTAAAACAATTCATAAAACAAAAACTGCCACTTTGTACAATTGATAAATTTATTTTTATTAAATACTTTGGCATTTTCTTTTCCCTACATTTCGAGATTTTTTGTATTAATTCTTATATCCTTGCAAAAGCTTTGTTTGATTCGTTTTTTTTTTTTTAATGAAAAACAAAATATAATAATAATTTATAACAAAGATAATATCATTCTTTCAATTTTATTCCATTTAATTTTTTTTTTTAATTTTAGTTTTTTTTTTGTCAACATCATCACAATCAATGTTAATTTTTTTTTTTCAATGATTGATAAAACACATTATGCATACAAATTACATATTAATCGACACTTAAGTACATAGACGACATTAAATTTAATTGTTTCCCATCAATTCATTCCATAAGTTTCAGTTAATTTTTTTTAATCATTTGTTTTGAGTGGAGTTAGCTTGACCTTTGAAGGGAAGATAGATTGGAATAATGGATTATACATTTAATATCAACCAACTAGTGGCAAAGAAGAGCTGTTTTGTTTAAATTAATGTTTTGCCCGACAGTCTCCTTAATACAAAGTGGAATGGTGAGTATTAAGAAAATATTTCGAAGTATTAATCTGCAGAAAAAATAGTGTTGGTGTAAGCCTACTTTACAGTTCTTCATGAAAAAATCTCTGAGAAATAAATTAGCTGTCACTGTGAAACGTATGTCGAATATTTTTAATTTTTTTCAGCCAAAACAATGAGATTCACATTGTTTTGTACGAAAAAAAATCGAGGTGAGTATAATTGTTTTTTCTTTTCGATTTTGGTTACAGCACGGATCACAGTGGTGAAATGAAAAATATTTTTTTTCGCACGCCAACCGAAAATCAGGCAGTTGAAATTTGTCGGTGTAATCGGTTGGACGTGTTTAATAAAGAATATTTTTTTTGACCAAGACAAATCGATGTGTATTTTTTTCCATTTGAATTTTTAATTAAAAACGATTTAAAATTTACTGAGCCTTAAACTGGGATGTTTTGAAAGATATTTTTTTTTGTTTTTTACTTCTCGAAGTGTTCTCGGACCGCAGCCATTTAAGAGAACTCAATTTGTAAAATGGCAACCAGATAAAAGAATCATCATATCTCTTGGCATTTTTCAAAAACATGCTTTAACAGGTTTACATGTTCTTTTCCCTTAATTTAATTTGCTAGAAAATGCCGATAAACTTCAACCAAATAATAATTCATTTTCACAAACACTTCTTTAAAAAAGAATAAATTAAAATGGAGACGGGCTGTTTTTCAAACTGACATTTGTGTATTCACTTTAATGTTCTAGTTTATACAATACATTTACATACATAATATATACATACATAATATAATACAATACATTCACAGCAGACATAGAAAAAATATATAAAATAATAATTTTTGTAAAATGCAAAATAAAAAAAAGTATCCTCGAGAAATAGGACTATCAAAATCTCAACTTTTCAAAACTTAAAAATAAAAAAAACCTAATATAAACTTAAAAAAAAAAATAAAATAAAAAAAAAAAAAATGAGAAAAACTAAACTACCTGAAGGAATCATATTTGTACGCACCTACGCCACCATTTGTCGAACGTGTCGAATTGAAATGACCAAACGTCATGGCCCACAAGTCACGAATTTGACGTTCGCTTATGTTGGCCCAGGCAAAGAAAAACAAATAGTGGCCGATATCAGTCTTGCCACTTAATATATCATCATAAGCTCTGGGATGCATTCGCCATGGCCAGAAACTAGTTATCGTAATGTTTGAATTCTGCGCCAGGGTACCGGTTATGTGAACATCATCGATCCAAAAATACTTTGAATGCTGTGCCTCTTTGTACAATCGAAACACCACATCTGGCGAATACACAATTGAATAGCCGGGGCAGTAGGGTGGATAATATCGACCGGAATACTCTTTGCCACTGACACGCCACTTTGAACGATAGCTACGCTTGACCCGAGCTTCGGCTTGTCGTTGACAGAATAGGAAGTTCCTTGGCTGGAGGACATTCAATATATGACTAGTGTTGTTAGAATTAATATTGCCGCTGCTGCTAGGTACATTGTAGGTACGTGGAGTAAATAACGACATAATGGGACGGTGTTGCTGACGTTGCAGATCCACATACTCGAGCAATTGCAGGGTGTTTACAAACACATCGTCATCTGTCTTGACCAAGAATTTTGCCCGAGGACAAAAATAGATGAACCATTTTAAGGCCATGACATGTTTGTAGGTCATGTTGCGATAATCGTCTATGAAGTTTCCTTGAATCAAGTCTGAGAATTTCGAGTTTTCTAGTTCGATTTTTTGTTGGAGTTTATTGTTTCTTACAGCTCCGACCAGGAACATCAGACGTATATGAGGACTGCGAACAGATCCCCATGTTTCGCGTATAACTTTTCGCTTCTCGTCATTTGCCGGAGCCGAATGTATGAGAATTAGGAAGAAGGCGGTGTTTGAGCGAGTGCAAGGGCTTTGGTTTATGAGAAATTTGAAGTTCCTAAAGTCTATAAGTTGGGAAAAGTCTTCGGGCGGCAATGACTCACTGTCGAAGGGCGATTCTGACGACCAGTCTGAAACTGAAGATGACGAAGACGACGAGGACGAGGTTAGACTAACTAGACTTAAATTATTACCCAGAGATGGTGTGTCAGAGATGAGTGGTGTTGTGTGGTGGTGTTGTTGTTGATGATGACTTGGTTCGGCTGAGTAACGTTTTTGATTTGATGAGCGATAGTGCTGCTCCTGCAAGGACCGGAACTCTGATGGTTGTTCTGGTTGAATGGGCTTGTTGAATTCGTAGGCCGTTGGTGAGGGACGATGGTCGTCGTATGCCAATTGATTGCCATAGCTGAATTCGGTTGCATACATTGCAGGCTCTTGCACTGATATTCGCCATATCGATATACAAAGGGTCAAGCCAATCAATAGTCCTAGGATTGGGCGACGACGCTCAAACATGACCGCCCTCCGAACACACCCACAAATAATTGTGGCTTGCTTTTGTTTTACTTATTAGTTCTTTTTTTATGGCGGTTATGAATTCCCTAAAATGAGTTTTTGTGCTGTGCGTTTGTATGTTGTTTGTGTTTGCGGAAATATTGATTCGGCGGCGTTGGCGGTTGCGACTGCTTCAACTTTTTTCCTTGGTACTGGTGCTAACGCTAATGCTGTGCTTTTAGCCGCTGGGATCGGAATGCGAGTTTGGTGTTGCTTGTGCTGTCGTCTATTTCTGGTTGTTATTGTTAAAACTAGGTGCGGTTTTTTTCTTCTTTTCAAACGCACAATGAGCAGCATTTCAAATGGTTTATAGGAGAAAATCTGGAAAAAAATAATAATCAAGTCACTTAGTGAATACGGGTGAATAAATTAACAAATAAAGAATACAATATTTTCTTTTGTTATTCAATTTAATCAAATTGAAATGGATTTTTTTTTCAACAGTTGATCGGTGTAATTAAATGATTCAATGAATTATTATTCTCTATTTGGTGCTCTCAGCACGGTCGGATTCTTGGGGACTTTTCTGAGTAATACATTCCTAAGTACCTAAGTATTCACAACTTTTGGATTTTTTTAAGTGTTGCCATTTTAAATTTTCGTTGCCTCACTTATACTCGTAAGGTCACAAGTGGGGTTCGAATTCATTACTTTTGTTGGTTGCAAGTCAAATACACGTCTAAAGAATACAAAAAAAAAATGAGAGCCCAAACCAAGTGGTTGTGCCAAGGGCATAGTGCGAGCAAGAAAAGGAGAGAGGATTTGAAAGGTGTCGATGTAGCTACATTGCTTTGATTTTGTATTCCTGAAAATCATAATGATTGGGAATGATAGTGTTCCACATTCGCGTAGTACGGCTAAAAAACGAATCTCTGTGCTTAAGAATACGTTTGAAGTTGCGCTTAAGCTAAACTGATAGGCATTTCTCAAAGCACTAGTTTTACTGGTGAATGGTTTAAGGGGGGAATGCAACTATCTACTTTATTAATGCGGACTTACCGTAAAAGTAACGATAAAACAAAGAGAGACACGAAACGTTACGAAAAAATGAGTCAGTAATGTCTCCATAAGTGCTCGTACTACAAAAGGCATTTCGAGATGTTCGGTCTAAATGCAAGTGCTATCATGGTACATGGACGGTAGCAAAGGGGTATTCATATCTCGCTTTAACTATGAGGGAGAGAAGAAGATTCGCCTTTTTTTTATAATTTGCACCCACTCAAGGTGTCGGTGTACATTGGTGTTAAATTCTTGAACATTGTAATGACTGGGAAAGACAGAGTGTGGAATAGAGTTCCACATTGGCGTAGTACGGCTAAAAAAGGATTTCCTATGCTTGAGTGTACGTTCGAAGTTGGGCTCGAGCGTAAACTGATGGTCAATCCTAGAAGCGCGAGTATTACGGGCGAATTGTTTGAGGGGACGAATGCAACTGGCTATTTCACTAGAGCAATTGCCGTTAAAGTAGCGATAGGTTAGGTTAGGTTAGGTTATGAGGGGTGTGCACAGTGTGGACTGTTGCATACACGGGGGCCTATTGGTCCATTGTGATCCCCTATAAAAATAAAGGTTAGCATCGATACTATTCAAAGTTTTCGATGAACGTAGACCGGCTCGTTAACGAACCAGCCTGTGCTATCTATAAATTTCTTCATATTTGCCATTGAGACCTGTGCT
>CAKKXW010000001.1:121066834-121084874 GCA_920937365.1 Sphaerophoria rueppellii
ACTTCTCTCTTCCTTGAGCACTCACTAGAAGGTTCTCGGGCTTTGATCTTACGCACTTTTTCCAATTCGTTTGTGATGGTTTCGATTTGCTCGTCAATTTTTTCGATACGTGCATTTTGTTTTTCGACGCGCTCGTCGAGAGTATTAATTTTCTCTTCGAAATCCGCAAACCTGCCTTCTAGAAGATTTTTCTGTTCGTCAAACCGCTCCCGAACATCATTTCTTTGAGCTTCTAGTTGTTTGAGAACATTTCCTTCTAGTTGTTTGAGAACATGCTCTTGCTCCTGCTTCTGCTCATTTCTTTGAGCTTCAAGTTGTTGCAGAACATTTTTGTTCTGAGTTTGAAGTTGCTCCCGGATATCATTCTTATTCTCTTCAAACTTTGCTAGAAGAAGAGACATCATGTTAGATAAGGCGTCATTTGCATTTACCTCTTCCACTTTTGCTTCAAATTCGAAAGCAAATGTATTCGGGTCTTCATTTTGCTGCTCCAGATATTCCTGCAGCCGTTTAACGAGTTCGTTTTTCACTCCTGCCCCACTTAAGCCACGTTTGCTTAGTTCGGCCTTTAGCTCAGGGACAGTTAAGTCTTTCAACACTTTACTCATTTTTCTCTTTTTTTTTTTTATTTTAAACTTCACTTCTTTACACAAACAATTTAATCACTATTCACTGTTTTATTTTCAATAAGTCTTAATCCCACTTCTGACACCAATGTAATATTCGGCTTGGTCCGACAATTAAAACTTATTCACTTTTCAAATAAAACACAAATTCACTTTATTTAAATCACTCATAAACTTATTTATTCACACTTTCAATTATTACTTTCAAACACATTGTCTTTACTTTATAGCAGTTCACATTCAATTAATTCTGCTTCGACACCGAGCAGGTATTTATATAACTCAAATAAGTTCGAGAAACTACTAGGTTCTAGTAGGCGCTGAAACTTCTCGATGCTTAACGAAGTTCTCCTCTTAACCACTAGAGTGTATACACAATTACTTACAACTACAAATAAACTTTTGCTACATAACTATTCAGCAATTAGACAGTATTAGAGTGACAGAGATAGATAGTGTTTACACGTTTAAGTATAGAGATATAAAGAGGCGGAGTTACAAAGTGTGTACACATTACAATAGATTGACATACAGAGATATAGAGAGGTAGGAATAGAAAGTGTATACATATTACAGTATCTTATTCCTATCAAAGAATTTAAAAGTTGATTTTTGTTTCAATTTGTAAGTAACATGTACCTACTTTTGTTTGTTTTCATGGGAGAACTTCACTGTAAAATGAATGTAGATACAAAAAAGGACTGAAGACTCATACAGAATAGTCAAAACATCTTCGCTGTTGCTTGTTCTTTAAAGATTATTTTATTAAAACAACGTTAAAAATAAAATAACAAAATAAAATAAAACATTTTGTTAATGCTTTGATTTTGATACCCTTCTTGCTGGTAGGCTTGACACGATACACTTCTTTGTCATAGCGTTGACTCTCTTTGCAACGGAAAACTCCCTTACGAAGGATGAACGAGAATTCCAAAGTTCCTGTATGAGCATTAGACCCTTGTTGGTTGCTATCTGCTGTGATGCCACGGCGACGTTCGCCTTCCTCATCGGCTTCTGCTGCTTCGCTTTTCTTCTCCCCTTGGGTATTTTCATTTTGAGTGTAACCAAACGCTTGATAATTGAAAAACGTAAATAGAAAGCAACATTTGTGTAGCATAATTGTCTCTTGTTCTTAAAAAAAAAAAAATAACAAAATTGGAAAGTTCATTTACTTTTCAACAAATTCTATAATTGGAATTACCTAGAACATTTTTACTCTCAAGTAACTCAAAAAATCTTCGACAAAATTTTTCTTATCACCAACAAAATTGCAAGTGATAATATTTTGTTCTTCATCTGACAAAATTATCGAACTTGAAAAATACAGAACACCAGTTATCGATAATTTTCCAGTGTTTCTGTTGAGTTCGTTCCGATTTTCAAAGTTACAGAAACCCTACAACGTGATAACTTGAAATTTGTTTCGATTCCGCGCGTTTATCACTTTTTTCTTGCGAGTGATAAGTTACAGAACATGGGTCCAGTTCTCCAACAAACCTGTTCCCCAAAATGACGGAGTCGGTTGGTTTGGAGGTTCGGACAGTCACAGAGCAGGTGTTTAAAGGTTTCTATTTCCTCCTCATCCTGACAGCTAATATAGAAATCGGGTGTAAAAGCTCCTATCTTGTTGGCCATTATGCCAATGGCGCAATGACCCGTTAATACACCTTTCAGGATTTTAATGTTCCTTTTACTCAGTGATAAAATATACCGAGTTTCCTTTTAATGTTAGTCCATAAACTTCTAGAGATTACGCAATCGTCCCTGGATTTCCAGGAGTTATTGATCATCTCCTTTGATTTAAGGTCTATCTTCCTCTTGAGTGCCCCAATCGGGACGTGTGGTCACCTATCTGAATGGTCGCTACTGCTTGTATCTGCTTCTGACCCTTTCAGGCTAGTTCATCTGCTATAGATAGCGATAGAACAAGGAGAGACACGCTTGGTTACGACGGTGGTCTAAAGTCCTGAATGAGTCAGTGATCTCTCTATCACCAATCATTCTTACAGCTCTTTTTTGTATTCCATCCAAGAGGCTTAAGTAAGTAGATGAAGCACCAGCCCAGAGATGTGAATTGTACTCAAGCTTTGAACGGATATAGGTTTTATAGATAGAAGCTAGATCAGACGGGGAGAAAAATTTCTTGAATCATCTTAAGAAACCCAAACATCTTGCGGCATTTTTGGCGACATCACATATGTACTCGTTCTACAAGAGGAGTGATGCACATATCGAGAATCTCGAGATGTTCGGTCTCGTTGATGCAAGTACATGGACAGTTTCAAGGGGGGTATATCTCGCTTCAACGATACAAGACAGCATTGAGTTTTCGAGCTTATCATATTTTGCCGTTCCACTTCCACATCCGAAGAGGAGGGAAGCGAGTCTGAACACGAATAAGAAAAGCTAAGGGTGCTATCGTCAGCGAAACAATTTATTGGATTAGAAGTTACAGACAAGATATCATTAATGAAAATGAAGAAGAGGGTCGAAGACAAAACGGAGCCCTGGGACACACCAGCATTTATATTGTAAGTTTCAGACCTGAAACCGCCCAATACAACTTGAGAGAAGATTTGTCTCTTGGAATCATTGACGCGCTCAAGAACAGGCGGAGTCATGACTCTCTCTGGTAGCAAAGAGTTGGCGGCGAACTGCCTAGCAAAAAGTTAAGCTTTCGCGAGAGTGCTAACAACTGGAGTGTCATTGTCAACGAGCGTAGGGACCGGGGAAGAAGAAGAATTCTTCATATTTTTTACAAATGACCAAAAATTCTTACTGCCTTTGGGACATTGCAGTATTTTTTGCCTAAATTTTTGGTCATGTAAAAATTTGGTCCGCCGAATATGGGCATTGCAGGCCTTCCTGGCTTGTTTAAACTTGGGAATGACTTGACAAATGCTGTTTTGGAACTACTCGCACCGAGCCCGGATGAATATTATGAGGAATGGAAAAGCTAAGGCAAGACATTTGTAGGCGTGGAAGAATACTTTCAGAATAATAGCAGGGATACCATCCCCCAATGTCGACAGATTACTTCTTTTTACTGATTTTGGTAGAAATCTCTGACTCATTTTCAGACAGTACATTTTCTTACTAAGATCTTATTTACACGCAAATCAGGATATTGTTTACCCTATTTTTCAGTCACACTAATAAAGAAGTGTAATGTTACGTTGAACAAACGTAACAATCTAATTAAAATCACAAAAAACCTAAATTATTAAATAATTTCATTGCTAACAAAAAATAACGACCGTAAGACACGAAATGCCCGACAAGGATATAAAATAAAAGCACAATATGTTTGTTTGCATTTAAATTAATAATTCAGTGAGTAGAAATTAGTTCAGCTTGTGAATTACAAGGCAAAGAAAAAAAGGAACACACATTCCCATTGTGTGAAAGGTGTTCATGACTTGATTTAGTTTCTCTTTTTGTCTGAATAATTAAAAGGAGGACGATGTACGAACATTGCTTTTTGGCGCAATTATTTGCCAATACTTCAGAATCAGTATACTTAAATATCCTTTAAAGTAAGATAATTATACGGTACGTAGTATTGAATATTTCCTCAAGTAAAAAGAATATAACCTAGTAGCTTTCCTAGATATTGAAGGAGCTTTCAAAAAGCTGAAATTAGAGAAATCATAGACGTAATAAGTCTCATGCTTTAAATCAGGACAATAACTTCCAGCATGAGAAGTTTTACTACCACCAGAATGGTGAATCCCAAGGCGGGGTCCTTTCACCTCTTTTATGGAACATGGTAGTAAACGACCTCCTAACTTCAATGGAAGCAGAGGGTTTCAAGGTGATTGCCTATGCTGACGACGTTGCAATATCTGTATCTGGGAAACATCCTCTAGTTCTCTTGGAACTCCTACAAAATGCCTTAAACAGGCTGACAAATTGGGCTAGACAGCGTGGCACTTTACTCTTTACGAGAAGGTACAAAATTCATCAGATTAACCCACTCACGATTAAAGAAATACCCTTAAGCCTTTCTGACCAAGCCAAATATTTAGGCCTTATTTTAGACAAAAAACTAAATTGGGAGGCAAATATTGATGAAAGAGTGAAAAAGGCTACCGTAGCGCTTTTTACTTGTAAAAAGGCCATAGGCCTCCCCAAAAATAACCCATTGGCTATACACTTCGGTAATCAGACCGATACTTACTATGGAAGATGGTAAATCTAAATAAACTCATCAAAGTCCAGCGGTCAGCAGGTATGTGCATTACAGGAGCACTTCGCTCAATACCAACAGCAGCCTTGGAAGTGCTTTTAAACCTAACACCTCTTGACATCTTATCCAAAATGGTGACCTATCCCAGATCGCTTAGACTATACCACCCCAAAAATGGTGTTCGATAATAGCTTCCAAGTTTCAATCCCTTCAAGATCTTCTTCGGAAGAAGAGAGACCCCTGGAAGACAATACGGTACACTTCTATACAGACGGTTCAAAGACCGATTACGGTGTTGGAACTGGTATCTATTCGAAACAATTGAATCTCAGTCTATCATATAGTCTTCCCAATCAATGTAGTGTGTTCCAGGCAGAAATAATGGCGATTAAAGAGGCACTATCCTGACTCAAAGAAAACGTTATATCTTGCAAGGCCAAGCAAAGCCGCTTATAAATCTCTCGCGTCTGTCTCCACAAACTCTCAAATAGTCCACGTCTGTCGATCATCTCTGAATGAGAAACAATATGCTCTAGAATCAACAAATGCTAGATGGTAACAGGGTACCACCTGCCTAGCAACCAAACAAATATGGCCATGCATATACCTGAGACGATTAAAAGGCTTGATTTCCCTTAGCAGAAAAAATATAAACTCTACAATTGGAGTCTAAGTGAGTCAGCAACATCTAGACAGCCGCTCTTACCTTACCTAAGATAATTATATCTTAGTGTTTGGTTAAACTTGCATAAAACTAACAAGAATTGAAACGCTAATAGGAGTACTGCCTTTATTTGTTTCATCAAACTGATTGAAAACGTTTACAGACAGTTCACCAAGAAGCCATTTTACTCTTTAAAGGTTTAAGGAACTTTATTGGTTGAAATTCATAGTCCCATACTCAAAGAAATATGTCGCCTCATGCAGCTTGTTGAAACTACGTGTTTGTCTTTTATCGCATGCCTAATTTACTGGCATTTTAAATGAGTATATAAGAATTTTAAATTAGTTCCTTTAAAATCAAAATGACAACATCCAATTGCGTGAATATCCTTTTTTCCTTATCAACCCATCGTCACTGAACGACCGACCGTGTCGTAGGCCAACAAGGATATATTATGTCCGTGAGATAGTTCGATGTCCAACTGCTATATAAAATAATAACAACAACAACTGGCCATTAAAAAAACCTTTCCTTAATAAATAGATTATCATGGACGATAATCGATAAATTCATCCAATATTTAAAAGCACACCTGATGATTCCAATACTGATGTCTAGCTATGCGACATACCATGGACGGTCTGTTGTCATTTCCAACATTATTGACGTCGGTCGTCATCATGTCGTCCATTTGCTATTTTAACCTCTCTCGTCATCGCTTCGCAAAATCCTTTGAGTTTTTTTTTTTTTTTGGATTGAATCTTCTATTGTTCCATGTATATTGTTTGACACTCTTTACAATTATTAATTTTAGCTATAAGCTCCGCAATGCCTACATTCATCTGTTTTAGTTTTGCGGGGGTGAGGGACAAGGAAATAGAAAAAAAATATTCCGAAGTGTTTCTAGAATGCAAACAATAATACAACAGAATGACAAGAAAAGGACATCCTTCATCAGGTACTCATACTCGTGTATACTCAATGTTGATTCTGTTTTTAGAGGCAAGGCCACATTAAGCAGAAAACAAACAACCCAGCAAAGAATACTGTACATGTAAGCCAAATAGAATGGATACTGTTATAGTTTGCTGTGTGACTTTGAAAAGGATAAATATTTATTTTCGAGGAGGGAATATATTCAATTAGTATACGAAAATAGCATTTGCTTCAATATGGAGAATATCATTAATTTTTATTGGTGCGGTATAAGGAGTTTAAACTCAAGTTTGATCTTCATGCCATTAAATGATTATTTCATTTGTTGATCCAATACGATATATACCTAATTATTGGTATTTCCCAAGTGAATTGAGTGGGAAACACACCTGCACTAATAAAAATTAACTAATTGCAAATACATGTGTACCTGTGCTGATTTATATAGAAACCGTCAATCAGCTTAATTAATTTGATGACGTTTGTGTAAACATTGGTCGGGTTATGATAAGGCCTTGGAAAGGATTAAAAACTAGAAACGGGCAGCGTTTCAGTTCCATCACTGACGTTCGATTTAATTTTATGAGCAAGATGGAGGTAAATAAAATGTGTTAAGCGTGACCGCGTGAGGATAAGTGTAGCAAAGTGGAGGTGGTCTGGCGTCTGGACCTACCCAGTAAGGGTGATTTCATTCAAAGGTTTGACTCAGAATGTTACATCGGGTAGTTTGAAAGTTAATTGTCAGTCTTTAGCTGATGGCTTATTCGCGAAGCACCTACCGGGACTTTACATATCTACAGATATAATAGTTCAAAGGTGTTATATTGAACGATTAAAGCGGCCAATTTACAGTAACAGAACGTAAAATTAAATGTTCAACAGCCCTATCGCCAATTTTATGAGAACTTGTTTTTCCAGAGAAACAAAAATTACTCCGGAACAGAAGTTTCCCATCGAGAATTCCCCAAGAACTTTTATTTCCAAGGGAAAAAAGTATACCAACCTTAAAATACTGAATTGATTTTCGAAGTTATTTTGAAAGCTTCAAATTTTAATAAAATATTTTGTTTGTGTCAAATACAAATAAAAATACTTGAAATTGCGGATATTTATACCAAAACAAAAATCGATCTCGCTAGTTCTTATTATCCAGAGCTAATTTTTGAAAGCCAAGCCCGATTTATAGCCCTGGTTACCGAGGTATTTACATCAGAAAATATACATATTGAAAGCAGAAGTCAAGTACTGAGACCAGGAAAAATGGTTTTCGGACCAGAACTCGGTAACCAGACCTCGCAGATAGTTTTGGTTTTCTTGTGACTTATAGAGGGCTTATTGGTCTTTGTTCTCGTGTATCAATTCGTCATCTTTAACGGCAATATTTTTGTCAGTCACATTCATATAAAGGGGTTTTCAATAGGGACGCTACAATGGATATCAATGAAATTCTTTATTCCTGTGGAAGTACATTTGATGCCATTATATATGGAACTCGATTTCTTTTGCATGCCCACCACGGGCACGCTTGCAGAAGTCCAGACGGTTTTCAAGCATAAATCGGCCGATACTGCTGCAATTTCACGTTCGATATTCGTACGAAGTTCCTCAATCGGCGCTGGCTTGTTGGAATAAACCATAGATTTGACGTAGCCCCACAGGAAATAGTCTAACGACGATAAATCGCATGAACGAGGCGGCCAATTCACAAGTCCATTTCTGGAGATAATGCGCTCATCGAACTTCGTTCTCATTAATTCGATTGTTTGGCCCGCTGTGTGACATGTGGCACCGTCCTGTTGAAACCACATATCGTCCAAGTCCATATCATCCAATTCATTCCAAAAATAATCGGTTAGCATTGAGCGATAGCGATTCCCATTCACAGTAACGTGCCGGTCTTGATCATCACGGAAGAAGTACGACCCAATGACACCATCAGCATGTAAACCGCACCAAACTGTGATTTTTTCGGGATGTAATGGTGCCTCGTGAAGAACATGTGGATTGCTGCCTGACCAATAACGCATATTTTGCTTATTGACGAAGCCATCCATCCGGATCATTTTCAAGTTGTTGCTCAGCCCAATTCACGAACATCCGACGCTTCTGGTGATCAAGTGGCTTCAGTTCTTGCGTCAATTTGATCTTGTAAGGATGTACGCCAAGATCTTTTCGCGAAATTCGCCACAACGACGTCACAGAGATGCCCAACGCTTGAGAACGACGTGTGAGAGACTGATTTCTGTCTTCCGCAATTGATGCGCTAGCGGCGGCAATATTCTCGACACTACGGGCACTTCTTTGTCTCACTGGCACGGGAACATTTTGTACTGAGCCTGTGGATTCAAATTTTTCCTCTTAACGCTCAATTGTTGATCTGGCAGGACGATTATGATAAATTATACGTAGCGCTCTTAAAGTGTCATTGACCACTGACTCCGAATTTCGGTAGTAAATTTTAATAATTTCGACTCGTTGTTGGATCGTATACCATGATGAAATGGCAAACCTTACTGAAGAGAAATGTCAAGAGACCGGGAAAAAATATGGCGTCGTTTGCTGTCCCTATCGGTCTACTTTTGTAGCGTCCCTATTGAAAAACCCTTTATGATCAGTTAATAAACATTCACTTGGAAGTATGTGACTTTCCAAGTGCTACCCCCATAAAGCAGAATGGATTCAACATTGGAGTGGAACAGTCGAGGCTGGGTTTTTAAGCTAAAAGAGCTGGTTAAGTTCCAAGGCTGATCCTTTAAGTTTTTCTGAGTTGATCTTTAGCCCCACGACTCCTGCCCCTATCTCCACTAAAAAATAAAAGAAACAGTCTTTCACTTCATGGTAAAGCACAGTAAGTTTTTCCCTTACAACTCATTTGGGGAAATTCTGATCCAAATAAGGAAAAAGTTCCATGGAAAAAATCATTGGTGATACGAATTTTTTCGAAATTAAGTTTTTTCCCATTTTAGAAAATTATTCGTGATAGCAAACCTCCTAAATTGGGAAAAAAACTCCAGGGAAAATGTATTCGTGATAAGGCTGATTACGATTGTAACGATGACTATAGCTTTCGGCAGCGTGTTTATTCGAGTATTCATCTTTCTTTCATTTCACAACCCAGCTCTATAGCCGCGAAAGTTCCATTCGTAGCGAAAGTTTTAATGATTAAAATGAAACACGCCGAAATTCTGTCCATGTCAAACCGTCAAGCTTAAAAAGGTTTTAACGTTGCCATATTAACATTATTCATCCACAATTAGCACATATGTCTCATGAGTTTTTTGTTTGTGTGATGACACGTGTTTAAAGTTTGAAAATTAAGTAATACATACATCATCAATCATGGAAACATTAATAACCGAAATGTAAATAAAAGAAAATAAAATCTCCAACCGGTCGACAGCAATTATGACAATAGACAATTACAACTGACCTTTTTGTATGTATCTCCCATCCAACAAGGATTCCACATTATACATTTGCCTATTGTATTTATCATTTCACACATAAACTGTCCTTCCTTTATTTTTCATTTCATTTTGTACGACCGGCGACCGACCGACGACGACGCACATAGGAGTATTTCGATTAAAAACCTCAACAAAATTATTTTTTGAAGTAAAACAATTCATTTTTGTTAGAAATCATTATTTATTATGAAATAAATTTATTAAAACACTATTTTTTGACACTTCATCACCTTCATTTTCATGGTCCTCACTTTCTTCACTATTAAGGAAGTCATTATGGTAAAACTAAAATCTATCATCAGAGGCATTTGTGTCCCCTGAAAGAAGAATTTCTATAGTCTCCTTTGAACACTATTTTTAGGTATTGTAATTGGATTAACATAGAAGTGGATCAGAAGTCAAAAGCTACCTATTGCGTATATCAAGTTTGCAGTCCCTCTAGAGAACTTCCTTGCATAGTTAAGCCGGTAGAGTCTATATTTAAAAGTTTGTGTTAATATATTTGGTAGTGTCCGTAGCATAGTGGTTAGGTGCGTTGGCTGCTAAGCAAAACGTCGTGGGTTCGTATCCTACTCGAGCCCAAAGTTTTTATTTCATCTTTCACGGACACTGCCTCTTGCGAAGAACTGACAAAATTTCCAAGAGTATCATCTTTCATGAAAAAAGTGCTTCTCAACTTTGCCGTTCTGAATCGGCGTAAAATTGTAGGTCCCCTCAATTCTTCACACGCACCTAGAGAATTGTTGATGAGAGTAAGCCTATTAGGCCTTGGCTCTTCAAGAGCTGTCGCGCCAATCTATTTATTTATTTTTAGTTAATAATTTGGCAAAATCATAACTTTTTAAGATTGAAAATGGAAAAGTGAATAAACAAACCTAAAATATTTATATCTCACTTCTGCCTATTGGAAGCAGAGCGATTTCGACTAGAACAGAAACAGTGCAAATGACTCAAACTTCAATACTTTAATTTTGTATCAACTTTGAAATACATTCCAAAGTAATTTAAGTACGGAATATCAAATAAATTCAATTCTCGTTATTTCTTGAGCAGTTTCCCTAATTTGTTGAGTTTTTCATCTGTTACTCCTATCAAGTTGTTCTTCAAAAGATGGAAATTGTGAATGCGCTTTCAAGCCACGATTTATTAAAATTTAGCTCTTCTGCGACTTGATTAAATCCATTTTAGCTTAAAATCGTATAAAAGCTTAGAAACTGAAGCATAATTTTAAAGCTTTGAAAAAAAAATATCCACATGTGGAAGAGTATTTTCCAACGTTTAAATCAACGTCATATAAATAAATTAAATAATTCCGTAACTACTCTTTCAATATTACTTTATTCCATTAAACAAATTTATGTTTGAAAGAACACACACTCACAATCAATTTCTAAACCTAATATCCACGAAATACAAAAAAAAAGTAAATAAACAGTTGACATCGAACTTGATTTTTCACATCACATAATTTACGATAAAAAAAAAGAAGTGCATCCTATAAATCCATGTATATTTCCCGACCACTTTGCATTGAATTTACTTGAAAATTTTATTTAAGAAAAAATTGACTTTTGGCCAGGTTTTCGATCAGAATACTCCTATGTGCGACGTGCGTTCTTGTCAAGGACAAAAACACAGAAACACTTTAATGTTTCTTTATTCCTTAATTACATTACATATTCAAGAGTCCCCACAGGTGTGGCCTTAAAATTTTTAAATGACTTATGTACACAAACGTTGCATGCCGTTGAAAGGAATTAAAGGAATTTTTTGAATTGAAACAGTTTTTTTTTTTAACACTTGAACTGCAATTACGATTAGGTGTAGTCCATTACTCGTGCATCTAATTTCTGATTCACTCCAATTAAAATTATAAAATTACAAGAATAATAATTTATACTTAATCGGTATTTTGTGATAATAAATACGTACATAAACATCAAACAATGAGTTTGTATTCGATCCCAAATCAGTTTAAGGAATTAAAAAGATATTCATCGCTTTTATGTGGGGATATTAAACAAATAACATTGCGTGTTTTTAAGTTTAGTTTCAACGTTTGGAAAATGGGGTCGTGATTTATGGTTGCAGTTGTAGCATTTAAGGAAGGCAAACAAATACTTACGCCGTCTTGACAAGCGACTTCGTCTAAAATCAACTTGTGGCAATCAATGCACTCGGAAATCGCAAGCACCTTTGGAATGCTGAAAAGAAAAATACAAAAACAATTTGATAAATATGGAGGACTTATCTGGATGTGTGTTGCATACAGAATTCACAGGAAATCGATAAATGTAAAACCATTGTTTCAACTACAGCAATTTGATATTAAACTGTTTTGTTTTCAAGGAAAGATAACAATATTTTTTTTAACATAAACATGTGAAATTAATTCGGAGAAACAATTGCTGACATGGTCATTGGTCAGGTATTAGTTTTGTTAAAATGTATGTGCTTCCAGCTTCTCAGACATCAACAACAATGCCTCAAATGCGAATGATTTCGAAGTAAGAAAAGTACAGGTTGAATGTATTATTTATAGATAAGTTTTGCTGAAGGAATATTAACTCACCTTGATAAATATAAAATATGTTATTTTTTTCTTTTTACTCATCTCTTTTTTTATTTTGATGTATCTTACTAATAGACAAAAACTGTATTTGCTCTTTTATACAAATGGTAACTGCTAACATATTGTTGTATCCGCGAAACACCATAAGGCATCTTGAGTTTACTTAAAAAATAAATTTAATTAAATACCAAACGGTTAACGAGTGCAAATACTTTAACATTTCATCGTTCTTAATAGAAAAAGTACGATATTTAGTGAAAAATGCTTGTGCACATGCTACGATTTTTTTTCAGCGCCAGACAAAATATTTTCCCAATACATAAATGCTTCAATACTAAACAAAAAAACGACTTCAAATATGCGTATGTAGGATTATTATGTACTTTGATTTTTTGTTTTTATAATAAAACTTTTTTCTTCTGCTAACATTTGAATAGAGTGAGAGATATTTTATTTTCAATTTTACTGGAGAATTTTTTATTGAATGTGACAAAGTTTTGTGTTTGTGTCGTTTATTGATTTAAGAATACAAATTTCCCATTGACGGTGGGACAAATACAAAATGTGCCAGATTTAAACAAAAATAAACAAATTATTGTTAATGTGTATGTTCGGTTATAAATGTTTGTTTTTATTTAATAATTTCGGATTAAAATGTTTAAAAATGTATAGATCGTCTTGAGCATCTTTAATTCACGGAAATTGAAACCAATCATTGGAATTTTTCTGACATGTCCTATTACAGCAATCAGTCGGAATTCCTGTAAGTGAAAGAGATTCCTGATTGAAATCCAGCTGGTAAATTTTCCCTGACATAAATCTGTCTTTGGAATTGAAAATATTGAAACAAAGATCAGTGGAACGATTCCATTTATTTCTTGACATAACTCAGTAAAATGGAATTTCATCAAGAATCTAAGAAAAAAAAAAGAAACATTTTTAGGAAAAAAAAATGAGTGATTTCCGATCGATTAGTACATAGTTTGTATCCTGTATCTTTTATTAAAAGAAACCTTAGTTGAATATCCCTTCAAACGTTTATATAATGCCCATCAAGTTAGCACTACCACTTTGGAATTTTCAAAAAGTAACTATGCAATTAATTGTCGTGAATTTGTCGTGAAACAAAAAGATTTTTCGCGTACATATTTTAAAAGTTAGCCCCTGGTAGTGCTAACTTGATGCGAAAGTTAGAACTACCACCCCAGAATATTTTGAATATTTTGCAAAACAACTAGCCTTATTTAAAAACGCAGTATAAAGCCTACATAAAGTTATGTAATCTCTATAATGCCTCTAAACGCAAAAATCCTATTTATAAAACTTATGCAAGGTTGCATAGTCCCATAATAAGCTAAACGCGTTTTGAGGTTGAATAGAGCCTACATAAGGAAATAATTGTAATCATTATTTCGTAAATTTCATCTTGATTTCTCTCTATTATTGAAATTAAAAAGAAAACAATTATGCCTGTCCAGTTTAGCTCGTTCGTTAGTGATTTACCAACTCGGAGAAGGCGGAAAGTTTATAAAAAAAATGTTCAACCCAATGAACCTAAGAAGTGAAGTATCAAAAAAAAAAAAAAATATATGTAGATTTTCGAAAGAAAATATCATCAAAATATTTGATATTATCCGTTCGGACCTCAGCAGCGACAACCCCATAGATATCCATGTAATGGCTGCAATTAGAAATTGGGGACGGAACGAGCACAATACAAATTTTTATAATTTATTTCTCTATTTGTTTTGTTATGATGACAAACAGCTGATTTGATAGACAGATAAATGGAATAGATTGCTACATTTTGGTACTTTTTTGATATAAGCATTGTATAACTAAAATTTAAAGCACAATTTTTTATAAATGAAAATTTGTGCAACGTTACATAGAGCCTACATAAATCCTTATGCACTGCATAACTATTCATCTGTTTAGCGAATTCTATTAAATAAGACTGCTAATGTTTTACGTATTTTTCTACTGTGGGAAGTTAGTCGTGTGGACTCCATGGGTCGCACTCATATTTTTTTCATAAATGATCTCTTGTCTGTAACTTCTAATCCAATTCATTGTTTCGCTGACGATAGTACCCTTAGCTTTTCATATTCGTTCCCAGACTCACGACCGGGGAGGAACCTGCAACGGCTAAATATGACAAGCTCATTAAAATCTAATTAAAACAGCATTGTACAATGGGGAATAAAAAAATGAGTACTACAGTTTAATGCTTCGAAAACTCAATGCTGTCTTGTATCGTTGAAGCGAGATATTACCCCCTTGCCACTTTCCATGATTGGCAATTGCATCAGTGAAACCGAACATCTCAAGATTCTCGGTATGTGCATCACCGACCACCTCTTGTGGAACGATCACATACGCGATGTCGTCAAAAATGCCGAAAGATGTTTATGTTTTCTAAGACGATGCAAGAAATTTGTTTCCCTTCTGATCTGGCTACCATCTTTAAAACATATATACGTCTAAAGCTTGAGTACAACTTCCACGTTTGGGCTGGTGCTCCAGCGAGGTACTTAAGCCTTTTGGACAGTATTCAAAAGCGTTCAAGATGATTGGTGAACATACCATCGTTGAGACATTTACGTCACTTTGAAAATCTACGTAATGTCTCATGCCTCACCCTCTTTTACCGTTATTTCAATGGTTTATGCTCTAGTGAAATAGCCAGCTGCATTCTTCCCCTTAAAATATTCAACCGTAATACCCGCGCCTCTAGAAATGCCCATCAGTTCACCCTAGAGCCCAATTTCGGACATACAGTCATGTTCAGGGAATCATTCTTTAACCGTACTACGCGAATGTGGAACTCTCTTTCACACTCTGTGTTCCCCAGTCGTTGCAATGTTCAAGAATTCAAGACCAATGTTAACCGACACCTCATCCTAAACCCTCTTCATCTATCCTACTTTTCCTAACGCCCGCACTGTGCTTTGACATGAAAACGGAATAGAAACCCCTTGAGTACAAAAAAAAAAAAATTGTCGTGATTTTGTCGTTGGTAAGTAACGAAACAAAAATTCTCATCAAGTTAACACTACCAGGAGCTTACTTTTATAATAAGTACGCGACAATTTTTTTCGTTTCACGACAAATTCACGACAATTAATTGCATAATTACTTTTTGAAAATTCCAAAGTGGTAGTCTGGTAGTGCTTATTTGATGGGCATCAGATATCTGATCAGCCGATGCTAAGACCTTTACGGAAGCCTGCTTGACAACAGCTAAGGTGGAGAATTGTTTCTACCCAATTAACCAACCTATGGTATAGAATATTGGTAAATATCTTTCTCAAAGCCGGTAAAATGGAAATCCCTCTATAAATCTCTGGAAGAGTACAGTCACCTTTGTTAAATATTGCACAAATAACAGACTTCAAAATGGATTGGGGAATTGTCTCTTCATTTATAATTTAATTAAAAAATGTCAAAAGAATAATCAGAAAATAAGTTCTTCTTCCTTATTATCTGATATCCTGTTTTAGGATATATGATGTGGCAATATCTCATTATCCAAAGCCCAAACGGAAATGCAGGCAACCGATTCATTTTTGATAAAACTTAACAATAAAAATACCATTGTGGGCTATATGTCTCATTCCTTATCTTTTCTCGCATTTTCTAACTCATCTGAAATTGCAAATAATTCTGATTATTGACATTTTAAATTTCATTTTACAAAGTGAGAATAACAAGAACAACATCCGAGATAAAAATTGGATATTCTTAAAGAAACGATTCTTCGCAGACCGATAAGTAAACAAATAAAACATTCTCTGTTGAAGTGAGTGATAAAATTGTAAAAAAATAAAAAAAAATCATTTTAATCTTAAATCGTTTGGGGTCAAGTTTATGCAATTTGTATCAAAGCGACAATGTGGAGAAAAATATTTACATTTATATATGCATGGTAATCAGAACATACACTCTACGATTGGTCGTGCGCGCAAACACTGCAATGTCTGTTATTGAACCTTTATCAATATGAGGGGAGGACTATTAGCCAAATAACACTTTAATCTTTAAGTACACTGCTTTTTCTCCCAATAAACTTTGTTTATTCGTTCATTGCATTCATGTGCGAAGTACTGTAATGTCAATGTCAATGTCAAATTTTGTTTTCTTAGACACATTGATATATTTCAGACGGTTAAAAAGCTTCTTTTCTTCGATAAAGAAAAGACTATGCCTTCAATCACAAAGTAATAATTTTTATAATGATTAAATTAAACTCCAAAGTGATAAAAAAAATATTCATCATCTATCAGTCAACTTGAAATTCATCGTTTAGGCGTCGAAATGTCTGTATGAATTCAATTGAATAATTTGAAATGATTCTTTGTTTTTAGAATTTAAATTTTTTCTCATTAAACGAATCTCCATCAAAAACCTTCACACTTTTGTGTCCCATTAGACAAGAGTATTTGCCTCGCCATTAGCAATGTCAGTCTGCTGCATAAACAATAGACAAACAATCGCACACCCTTTTATAATGTTGGTCTCAATCTCAATTCCCATCGTGACATTATAGTTAGTCATTGAGAGAATACGATAGAGAGAGATAGAGAGAGACATGGAGAGTGAGTCGAAACGAAGAACTCTATTTTTATTGCCTTAAATGCTATTGTTTTAACCCTCTTGTACATTTTGTCGCCCCTGGTTTTTTTTTTTTTGTCTGCCAGCTGATGGGTGGCTGGCTATAGGTAGTTTGGCTGATGGTCTGGTAGACTGGCTGATGGTTGGTATGGTTTTTGTTTTTGAAGTTTTGCCAAATTTAGTGGCACGACTTTTGCTGGCACGAAACCAATAATAAACAAAACATTTTGCAACAATAGTATGACGAAGGAAGAAGCTCTATAGTCGTGTTGTGCATAGAAAGAGTTTCAAAAACTGCTCGGTCTCGAGATATTTTGTTGGACGAGGAACTAGACTTTCTCCTTATATTGCCATTTGTATTTCTTAACCTTCGACTTTGAATTGTCTCATTTGATTTATGTCTTTCCGGTGTCTTTGATTATTATTTTTATTTTATTATTTTAATTGGCTTTAACTCTACTGTAGAAGTATTGTAGTCGAAAAGTCTTCGGATATCGTTGAAACTGGGTTACGCAAAATTAAACTCTAGAAAGTCTTTTTTTTTCATTCCTTTTTTTAAAGGACGATTATCCGTATTCATAGCCAAAAGGTCACGATTTGCTAATAAATTACTTCGTATCCTTGAAGACGATACATATACATACACATACCTAAAAAAACAAAAACATACAGAACACAACAACAACAAAGTGAGTGGCCACCCACCTTTACAGAAAATTTGCATGAAATTACCTATACCGTTTGACTGAAAATGTAACACGATATCCTTCGGTTAAAGCAACAAAAAATAAAAATCCATACACATACATATACATAGCAGAAGTTCCTATGCTTCATTAAATAATCGTTTAGCACTGGAAAACCGATACTTATGCCTATTAGCAGGAAATTTTTTTCCTTACTTTTTTTTTCTGAAAGATCTCAAATTAAAACGCATTGGGTCAAAGTTGCTATAGGCTTCTGAAAAGCTGA
>CAKKXW010000001.1:121098834-121137612 GCA_920937365.1 Sphaerophoria rueppellii
ATCTCAGAAAGATGAATTTAAGAAACCAATTGTTTGTCTTAAAAATGTCTGTTTTCCTGTCAGTAAGACTTTTAAGTTTTGGTTTGTTTCTATTAAAAAAAAGTTAAAAAAAAAAAAAATACTGGTTGTTTAGAATCACTAATATAATTGAAATCATTTTGTATCAAAAAAATAAGCAGGAAGTTTACCCAACGCGAGTTATTAATTTTGTCCAGCTAGATTTGCCATCCACCACACTGTGCGGTTCCCAATTAATGAAAATTGTGGAGAGTGCATGCGAGGCACCGTCAACGATGGAAGGCTGCAGTATCTCAGGCTGAGATCCTTCATGGATTGTGAGCCGTATAAGTAAGTAAATAAGTATTTTTGGTGTGATGTACGTGTTTGTGTTGTGTAACTAAACGCCAAAGAAACATAATTTATTAACAAGCAATTTCAAATACATACCTATCTAAGTGCATAACTGACAAACAGCCGTCTCAAGTGAAAACAAAAAGCAAAAGTTCAATTCTAATCGTTTTAACAATTAGCTAATTAAATCACATTTGTGTATATTCAATTTGACCCAAGCAAGAGATTAATAATAAAACGACCCTCAAGCCTCAACAAAACATTTGAGGTATCATTAAATTAATAGAATAAAGTTCAACACAAAAAATTAATCAGTTAATTTTTGTGAACAATATCTTTCATTATTCCATTCCTTTCTACTTAACTATTTGTGCACTTTGATAAACCTTTGTTGCTAGTCTGAGATCGAATTTGGCATTTAGAGGAACGTAGCAACACCAACAAAACGAATCGATGCAATTTTTCAGCGGTCAACTTAAAGTTCAAGCAAAATGCCAACAATTTCTTATACCTTCGTGAGTCTGTATGTCTTTTGTGTGTGCACATACATGTGTATTATATTTATTTACAAAGATAAATAAATGTGAACACATGCCAAGATCGCCAAATAAAGTAGTCTCGAGTTTTCGCATTGTTATGTGGGTATCTCAATGCATACAGAAGTGTGTAATTGGGTATTGAGTTTGTTTTTGTTTCAAAATGGAAACCAAACTGTTTTTGTATTTTAATCATCTTCATGACAGGACCACAGGAAATCTGCAGTATTGGGATTTCTATTAGCAAAACATACCTACTTTGGTGATTAGGTATGAAGATACACTTTGGTCTTTGTAATGACAACCTTTGTTTACTCAGCACATACAATGGAAAAAAAAAGAAGAGAAAAAACATTTAAACACATGTTTATTTTTAGACGCTTGAATTATCGAGAGTACTAAGAAAGTGCACATCCGTTTCGTTTTTAATCATCTCTTTTTTTATTCATAGACTTTTTACGGTTTAATTCATTTGCAAGACCCCTAATTTGACAAAAAGAAAACATGACCCTTTAATACGTTTTTCTATGGGGTGCATTTTGCAGTTTTCTGTTTATTAATTTTAGTCACGAATGGGATTTACAGAACTACACAGAAATCATTCAACTATCTCGTCACAAGTCGCAACTCGCAAGCCATAACCTGCCGAAGCAGCTTTGTAGAGATATAGGTACTCCAACAACCTAATAAGGAACTACAAACAAACAAAAAGACACACTACAGCAAAATAAAGCGTCAACGAACTTACTTGGGTTAACGTATTCCATTCCAGTTTTGTACGAACACAATTAATTTATTATTGCAGACGGAAATGTTATGTTTCTTTAATTTTGTCTTGTGTTTTATTGTTATTTAGTTCCCACGAATCTAACCCATACGGACACAAAAGAAATGTGGCAAAATTAAACACACTAAAAAAAAAAAAAAAACAACCTGCGAGAGATTGGAAGGAACTCTTTGAGCACTGGTTAACTTTCTTCTTAATTCTAGATTTATTTTCAAAGCAGATTCCTTTTTCTTTCCAAAATGATTGCAAACACTTTCTTTTGTAAAAATAATTATTTCACACAGGACATGGTGTAGACGCCTCCGAGGAATCGAAGGAACATAAGGCAATTGATTTTTTTTTTTTCAAAAATTTTATAAATTACCGAACAATTTTCAATGGAACATCACACAAATTTTATTTCATTTAACACTTCCAATGAGAGTGGGAAAGAGAAGTAACGAACAATTCATGAAGGCATAAACGCACACCGAACATTCCTCTACTCAAACTAGGATGCGCATCAAGCAATGGCAGCTGGAGCAGGACCCTCCGCTAACGGTCACGGGAGAAGAAAAGATTTGCCCTTCCTTTTCAAGAATAGAAAACTGATGACGATGGATGCTGGTACTTGTTCAGAGCAAGAAAATTTCTGATTTTTTTAACATTAGCTTTCACCTGTTTAACAGCAATTTGTTTGTTTTTTTTTTTTTTGTGCAAATTCACTTGTTTTTTTTTACCGCTTTATACAGATTTTATTGCAAATAGTTCAATCGAAAGCTGGTCGACTGTTTTTTTTTTTTCTTTTCTGTTTTCCGTTACACCAACGCTCGACCCGTATTTCTCAGTGGTACGCAAGGAATAAACCAAACCAGCACCAGCATCTATCAAAAAACCGGAATGGAAAAGTTGAAAAAGCAGTTAATGAGTAAGGAGGATGGACTGCTTTATGAAACATCTTTGCTTCTCATATTCTTACTGTCTCTCTTTTGTGCACACTTTTCTCTTTTTGATGTGCAAAAAATGTGTACTAGATTCGAGGAAAGTACCAGAAATCAGGGTGAGTTGTGTTTGTTTGGCTCTCATTTTTAATCATCTCCACAAATAATTACATATTGAAGTTTATGTTCACATTAAATTCCAAAACGACAGTAGAACAACCATGTTTTACTATTCATGTTCTGGGTGGAAATTGCTTAAAACAAACAATGTCTTCAAATGCATATCAAGGAAAAGCCTTAGTTATAACAACACAATATATGGAGCTCTTAAGAGTTCATGAGGTCATAAGCAACGTTGCTTATTATTTTTGGACTATTGTCCGTTTATAAAAATGACTCAGTGATTCCCCTGTTGCATAGATGCGTTTAAGGAAATCAGCTGACTTCATGTGTTGAGGTCAAAATCCACCCAACCCAAATCTCAACTAGTATTGACGGACCCTAAGCAAAACAACGAATGCACAATGTGTAGGTAACTGTAAACTTGTACATACTTGTCTCCCTCACATACAGAATTGTTTTTCTTCTTTCTCCCTTACACACACAGCTAATTCAACCACCAGGCGAAACAAATATTTTGTATATCTCTCAGCGAAACGAAACAAACAGTTTGCAAAAAATACAAACCGAGAACGAATAGAAACGAACTAGAAAAAAATTAGACGAAAAACGGCACTCTACGCAGAGCCGCTCTAGCTCTACAGAAAATTTCGTTCTTCCTTCAGTCAACTTGCAGGTTAAAAATATTTCAGTCATCTGTTCTTCGTTCAGCCGCTCTGCCATTTTGGAAAATATTGAGTTTCATTCTAGTGTTCTTGCTGTGTGAGAAAAAAAAATACCAAAAAACGGGCTACTGCAAGAATTTCCCAACCAAAGTGTAAAGGAATTTTTAACTTTTTAACCCGTGACTTAGAAAATTAAGAAATATTTTCGTTCTTAATAAGATCGTCTTTCCAATTAGTGAAGTTTAAGTTTTCATTTGAAAATTATCTTAATCGGGGTATTTTTCAATCGAGAAAAGTTTTTCTTCGCGTCGTGGAAAAAAAACTACTCGAAAAGTTATTCAGCGTTAGAAAAGAAAAAAATTATTTCTAACAAACGGTAAGTAGAGTAGATGTGGAAGTTGCAAAAATTTTAATGAATGGTTTTTCTTCAAAACGAAGGTAATAATTTGAACAACATTAATATTTTCCCAAGTCATTAGTTAGTTTGCATTTTTGATTTTATTTTCGGTTTCTATCTGTAATTTTTTTTCTCCTCTATAGCGGGAGAAGAGAAAAGTGCGGAAAATTGGGTTAGTATGTCATCTTGGCATCGTAGTTTTCGTCGTTCGTCTAGTACTGCGAAGTAAAGGCAGGCAGGCAAAAATTGTGGATGGAACTGGCTATGGTTGTAAGTTGTGAGGTTGTGACTTGTTTCGTTTCGGCTATCTGATGGGAATGCAACTGAATTCTTGCAGGTGTTGACTTCTTTTTCCACATTTCGTCGAATTTCTCAACCAGATCTATTAAGATTTTCAAGTATTCTAGACTCTTGAGAGCTGCTAGAAATCTCAAGACTTGCAGACGGCAAACATACTAAATAGTCGGAGTAGGTACAAGTTTAGATTTTTTTTCTCTCATGTTTTGTGAATCGTGGGCCACTCACATGAGCTGAGATGAGCTGTTGTATAGTTTTTATGGTTTTCTCTTCAGTGTGTATTCGTGTTTTTATATTGTTTTATGTTTATCTATTATTCTTAATCTCTTGTTTGGCATGTTACGCGAATAACGAACGTGGTTCCATTTTGGGGTGGGAATTGATTCGTCAACCTGAGCGCCCCTGAAAAACCAACTGAAGGAAACGGGGTAGATACCTATTTGAAGACTAAGAATCCAATGTTTCCCCAAAAGAGAGCAGGAATTCCATGGTTTTTGCCAAAGTTTATCCAGAGAGTGAGCAGTGATATCCAGTTATACACTACATTCTCATTCTTGTCCCACTCCAAATATTTCAATCGCAAATGTTAGGTTTACATTCACACTTCACGATTTGGGGAACCGAGTACAGAGCGGGGCAAGCAGCGATGTTATTCGGTGCTCTTGTCTTTGTCGCAATTCAAGGATTCAATTAAAATGGAAATGGTTTTGAGATTTTCAAGGACGTGTTTTTTTTTCAATAGAAATATGTATCTAAGTACGTGAACTTACATATTATTAATATTCATAGATAATGTTTGTCTCGTCCTATTTAAATAGATTTGAAGTACAAAAAATAGAGTAGCTCGACAGCTCTTGAAGAGTCAAGGCTTTAGTAGTTTAACCTCATCAATTATTCTCTAGGTGCGTGTGAAAAATTGAGAATTGGACCTAAAATTTAACGCCGATTCCGAACGGCAAAGTTGAGAAGCACTTTTTATGACAGATGATACTCTTGGAAACTATGGGCACGAGCAGGACCTGAACTCACGACGTTCTGCTTAGCAGCCAACGCACCTCACCACTAAGCTACTGACACAGATTTGAAGTACATTACGGCTTATTTGATCAGGTGGTGAACATTAAAATTGAAATACTTTTTATTTACCCGTCGTATAACAAAAAAATAGACACTTGGAAAATGACTATGACATTATCATGTGGTACTCATCAAATACGTTTGCCTGGACTTATGGAGTTAGCCTTACTATCGTCGAAAAGGTCGAAAAGGACGTCCAAAATATAAACTACAAAATCTTGCGGCATAATCTTCACTTTCTCTTCCATCATTAACAATTACACATTTAATTTTTGGAAGATTTTCTCAAAACCAATCTGAAAAGCCGACAATATCTGACAAAACTCCATAAGCAAATGTATATCTGAATCTCTGAGATTTGATCTCTGTCGACCTTGTGTTTTGTTTGTCTGCGAAAAAATGTTTACAAACAAAAAACGGGTAACAATTTTCTCTTAAATAATTAACGTCTTTTAACACTTCAGTCGTTTTTCTTCTGTGATTTGGGCAGGCTCCCTGATCCGAGATGCAAGAAGAAAATTAAGAATGTGTCATATCTCTTTCCGCTGTGTACTAATGAAATGGACGGACACAATAGGTTTGTTCGATGTGCGCTCTGCGGCGCTCTGATTTCGCACTGAGCTGTTCGATGTCGCTCCGATGCACTTCCACCGTGTTCAATGTGTATTCAGTGCTCGCATAGGGAGCGCTCTGAATCGCCACAAGTTTCGGGACGAGAATTTCGGAGGTGTTCGAATCAGCTGTTGCTATACAACGAAGAGAAAAAAAACAGAGCACTACTAATGCGTTCGATGTGAAACCAAACCCAGAGAAATTGTTTGGTTATTTGCGTTGGCTGCTAAACAGAACGTCGTGGGTTCGAGTCCTGCTTGTGTCCACAAAGTTTGTTGTGAGATCAAAATCTAACACCCTGTTCAAATCAAATATTCTCTCTCTGTCTTCTGTCTATATAGTCCCGTTTTAAAATCATTCTCGGTCGTTTTATGTATTTTAAGAAATCAATTGTAATAAAGATCTCGAGCAGTGAACATCACCTATTTGTTTTATAATTTAATTGAAAGCGTATTACACTGTCATGAAAAAGTGCTTCTCAACTTTGCGTTCGGAATCGGCGTTAAACTGTAGGTCCCCTCAATTCTTCACACGCACACAGATAATTGTTGATGAGAGTAAGCCACTTAGGCCTTGGCTCTTCAAGAGCTGTCGCGCCACTCTATTTATTTATTTTATTTTTGTTCACAGTATGACAAGCACCGGAGCGCCCCGGAGCTGGTTATATCGAACAAACCTATTGTGTCCGTCCATTTCATTAGTACACAGACAGAGTGATGGTGGAAAGAGATATGGCACATTCTTAATTTTCTTCTTGCATCTCGGATCAGGGAGTCTGTATGTATCACCATTTCTCTCGTACGAAATCGATTCAAATTTATTATTTGCTCATGAAATTCCAAACGAGAATTTGTATTTTTCCTTTCAGAAAAATATTCAGCCCTATCGTCGTATCCGATCGTAAGAAAATTCTATCCGATTTGTACGAAACATACGAATTTGGTATCGTCCTAACGGTTCCGATTGCTAAATCGTACATATCTCAGAAAAAAAATCAAATTTGCGTTGAAATTTCAAACTCAGAGTAATGCATCACGATTTCATGCGGCGAAAAGCAAAAATTCAACAAACGCGACATTTTTTTTATGCGTCTCCGATTGTTCCCACAGCTAAATTGCCGACAATGAACAACATGCGTTATTATACGTTAATATTTCCTCTACGAAACGGATACCATTTACAATATAAATGTAGCGATTGGAACTTTTCTACGATCGTAAGTTTCTTCGAACGGATACGACGATAGGGCTGATTGTCTTCCGATTCCGACTCCACAAAAATAGTTTCAGGGGTTTTCGGAAGCCTACCAGTTCCGTAGATAACCAAAAAACTAAATTTATTAACAACAACGTTTTTAAAGCTCTCCATGAACATTTTCCGGGATGAGTTTTCATAGTTACTGTGGCGTCTTTGGGAAATAAATCACCCATCTTCAAAAATGTCAATTTGTAACAGGTACTCTTATGAAATTGAAATATAAGTCAGTCTACCTGTAAAAACATTTAAATCTTCCTCAGTCCTTCTTTGCTAAAAATTTTATTTCGAAATGCACAATTCCAGTGACAAAAGAAATGCTCTTAACTTTCCTCAAACATCAAGTATGTCCCTGGCCTCACGGTCCATTCTCTCTCTTCGTTCTTAGAAAAACCTCATATTCCTTTTTTCGGAAGTAAAACAAAACAAAAATCCACCCCGCATAATGTATAACATCACTGTTCTCAAACAGTACTGGGGGGAGGTAAATAGAAGTCTCAGTCTAAATAAAATAACGAAGCGATGACGATGTTGTTGTTTAGCTCTTGTTGGGGTTCTTGGCCCACCACAACCACACTTACAAAACCAAAAAACCATAAAACAGAGAGCATTTTGAGAGATGAGGCTAATTCGGTATATAGTATTGAATTTTTTTTTACCCCAAAACGAGAGCACAGAGCAGAACATGGGTATATTTTCATTTTTAACCTATATTCACAGTAGCTGTGTACTCACTGCCACTAGCACTCGGGTAACGTATTGTATTTTATTCTAGTAGTTTACACTTATAGCTCTGTGTGCGACTGTGTGATTTCTGATATCTCGGCTGGTGCTGGTTTCTGTTTCTGGTGTAATGGTGTAATATTGAAATCAGAAAATTAAGCAGATAGTTCTCTGCTGCCGCCCACTCACAAGGATATCAGAGAGAAAAGAAAAAAACAGGAATCGATTGCACACGCTGTCGTCGTCTTCGTTGTCGTTATTGTGCTCGTCGTCATCCTCGATTAAAGTTTTACATCATTCAGAGGAGTTGAAAAAAAAATAATAATAAAAAACGGATTATCTTCTCAGTTTCGATAAAAATCAAATTAAATTAAAAGCTATTCTTAGCCAAAGAATTCCTGGACATTGTGTTTTTTGTGTAGTTTACACATTATCTGCAAGAGCTCTTGGTTCGTCCTTCCTTGTATAAAATTGTGTAAGGAGCTCATCTCAGTGCTCAGTGTAAAAATCGTGTGTATCTGTGGGGGAATAAGAGAAAAAAAACATTTATCGTGGGTGTATTAAAAAAGTTACGTATACGCACCAGTGACTTCTGAATCTAGTTAAAATATTCAGTTTGTGCTTGGAAATTACTTTTGGGAGTTGTAGGTAGGTCCGTCCAAATTCTTGGTCATCATCTTGTCATAGCGCCATGTGGTCGTCATCCAGTCTAACCGGGCCTTGCAATAGCTAAGCCAAATGACCTTAAAATAAATCGAGAAAAAATCCATAGAATTACTGTGCCTTTTTTTGTCGAAAAACCAGTCATCCATCAAAATACGAGCACACAAAATTTGTGTATACATACTGTAGAATTCGTTTGAATAAAATATAAAACAGTTTTGTTCATGTTTTTATCTCGTTCATAACAAATTTATTTAATCAATTTCAAATTAAAAATTGTGCTTTTAATTTGAAATCAATTTTGCAGACCGAAGTATTAAAAGAGTTGTGCTTAACTTTAAACAAAAACAAACAAACAAAAAAAACAAACCAGAGCAGAGCAGGAAGAAAAAAATTAGTTTCTATTTCCCAAGCGAAGAAGAAAATCTATCAAAAATCGATCTAATCATGCATAAGATGGCAGCACCAACTGGAGCACCCCAGATAGAGGGTCCTTTGGCGGCGCCAAAGTACGGCACACTTATTCCGAATCGGATTTTTGTCGGCGGCATTAGGTTGGTATATTCTTACATTTTTTCTCAAAATTTAATTATTGATTGGTGTGTTTATTTTATTTTTTTTTTTTTAAATATTATTCTAGTGGAGATACAACAGAATCCGAACTATGTCGCGTGTTTTCTGCCTACGGCAATGTTAAGTCGACAAAGATTATTGTGGACCGAGCTGGAGTGAGCAAGGGATATGGCTTTGTCACATTCGAAACGGAACAGGAAGCTCAAAGGCTACAAACTGAGGTGAGTTTGTCATATTCCATGGCAAAAAGATAATCGCAAACAAAAAAACAATTTTTTTTAATTATTCATAAAAATTTTAAATGCGCCATCTAATGTGGGCAACTATATAATACAATTATTTGTTGTAATTCTCATCCCATTTAGGGCCCAAGTAAAAAACCTCCTCTTCTTGATTCATAAATGTGTGTAGTGCGTACGAAATTATCGATAAATTTTCGCTCAATCCTCACAATAAAACACAGGGAAGATTTTGTTTTTGTTTGTTCAGTTGAAAATTCTGTTTTTTTCGTTTCGGTTTTTTGATTATTACTATTCATTTTCAAATTCAAAACAGTAACTATTTCCTAAAATTCAGACTTGTTACAAATTACAAAATTGAAACTTTGTTCAATTGATTGGATTTATTATATTTTTGGACTTTTGTTGAAAGTGTTTGGTTTTGTGTTCTGGATTTTTTTCATTTAAACATTTCGAAAAGAATGAGATCTAGTTGCGAGTTGGTTTAGAATTATTAATACAGTACATTGTGATTCAAAGTTGTATCGCATTTTATGCTGCAAGTTGTATTTTGTTTTGGTTTTCTTCTTATTTTGTTTCGTTTGACCGCTGTAAGATATTTTTGTTATGTTTTCAATTGAAATTGTTTCGACTTTTTTTAAGAAAGGAGACCAAAGTATTTTAGATGTACAGTAGTCACTCGATATAGTGAATCTCGGAATAGTGAATTATCTGGTATAGTGAACTCCCAAAAATTTACATGCACTGCTCTAAATAGTGAACAATAAAAATCTGGCTCTACTTTCCTTTACGGATTCTGAATTTAAAGTTGAAAATGGTCTCAATCGATAGATACGCGTTAATAAAGCACAAATAAAGTGATTTTTTTTGTCGGAAATTAATATTTCTATTTTTAATTAATTAAATAAAATTGCACTTTTCGCACAGAATTCACGATTTAATGTCATTTTTAGTACCGGCAGACTGCGTATATTTACGGGATATTTTTAGAGCGGGAATTTTCTTAAATATTTCCCTTTGAGGACATTTAGAGTTTGCTAGCGTAGCCAGAGTCGTGCACCCCACATCGAGGGTTAAAACCCCTTGAGCGGCGAAGCCGCCGCATATACTCGCTGTTTGCTAGCGTAGCCAGAGTTGTGCACTACACTGAGGGTTAAAACCCCTTGAGCGGCGAAGCCGCCGCATATACCCGCTGTTTGCTAGCGTAGCCAGAGTTGTGCACTACACTGAGGGTTAAAACCCCTTGAGCGGCGAAGCCGCCGCATATACTCGCTGTTTGCTACAAAAAGCTGCTTTGTGTAAGATATTACTCATCTGCCAACACTTCTTCAGTATTTGACAGCTAAAGCAAAGAAATAACAAAAAAAAAAAACGAAGAGAATCCGGTATAGGAAAGTCGCCCCAAAAATCTCGATCTAGTGACCACATATTTTTTCTCAGGTTTGAACAAGAATACTTCAGCTGCAGTGCGTCTACAGCATGTGGACAGCCTTTGAACAAATTTTACCGTTCACTCATGTATATCTCACACTAAATCACAAAAGAGAATACATAGTCACAAAACAAATTTGACCAAAGTTCGATAGAAGTGTGTGTAATATTCTTATAGAGAAAAAAGATGCTAATTTGTACATGTTATATCTGTGTACATTTATGTAAATTTTTCGTTTTTTATGAGTTAAAATGTTTTAGTTTTATGCTATTTTTTTATATATGTAAGTAGGTATGTATGTATTATGAATTGTTTTTGTTTTTAGCCTTTTCAACTTGATTAAAATGTTTGTTTATCGATTAAATAAATCCAGGGTCCAGGTGGAAAAACGACTTAAGTCACTTTATAATGAATCTGAGATAAATGAATGTTTAGGTTCACTTCCTTAATACAGAAGGAAATTTAAAATTTAAAAATCTCAATTTTAAAACCGATCATGTCATTAGATCCAGAATAAATAGATGTATATGTTTAATGGATAAATAGAATGATTATTTTTTTTTTTTTTGTAATTTGTTTTTGTGTTATTTAACACTGCAGTTAGGCTGTGTCGGTCAATTCCATTTATGTGTTTGAACAACGATAGCAACTTAGAGGTGCTTCCACCAATGGCTTTTTCCGTCAATTCCTTTATTTGGCTGGAGTCATAGCTATTTCACGGGTGCCAAGCCGATCATCAGACTCCTTTAATGATTATTATTTTGGTCGATGTCCTTTTTCTTGTGCCTTTCTTCTATAGGTACAACGATGTTCGTATTCGTAGGCCGTTATTCCGCTTTTATTTAATTGTTTGAGTTAATATTATTTTTTTTTTTCGTTAAAAAAGAATAGAAAATCATAAAGTTCAAACAAAGAGCTACAAGATGGCATCACTAGTTTAATTTTGCCGTTTTTCCCCTGGACCCTTTAAATATAATATTATCTTCACCCTGAACAAAATGTGCATTTTTGATCAAATTTAACTTTCTAGCCTCTCGTTCGAAGTAGTGAATATGGTTGGTTTTTATTACTTCACTATATCGAGCGTCTACTGTATATAAATAAAAATCTTTTTTGTTGTTTCTATTTTGTATTGCTTAAGAGAGAGAAATCGCCGTGTAGGATTGTATTATAGTGATTTCTTGTTTGTCACTAAAAGTGTGGGATTTCTTTTTTTTTGTACTTGTAATTTGTGTTAACAATAGAAATCAATAGTTCTAGTGCATTTCAATGCATATTAGATATATTTAGAAAGAATAGAATTGCGCCCTAGAATGAGATAGAAAAGTGCTTTGAATAAAATAGATTTTAAGATTGCTGTCGACTTAAAGAATGCAAAATGGAGTGAAGTTCTAAACCAGGCGAAATATAAAAACAATATTTAATTGTATGGCTAAGAAAATTATTAGTAAATAAAAAAAAACAATATTTGTGCTTGTCGCAATTGGAATTACCGCATTAAAATTCATCACTTTTGTATCATGAAGTGATGTGGTCAACCAGAATTTATGATAAATAAATGTCAGACGAGCAATCTACAGAACCTATGAGATGAATAAACTTTGTGAAGACATTTAACTACGAATGGGTGAATGCGAGACAAAAAACAGTATTTTTCGTGGAAAATTAGACATTTTTCTTCATCCTCGTTGACATTTTTTGTGTTAGTCGTCTCTAGAATGTTTTGTCAAGGTGCATGCTTCTGCACCATACAGCAGCACTGGGATGATGAGGGTGTTGTACAATTTTACGTTAGTTGCTCGAGAGAGAGCTTTTCCACTCAATTGCTTTCTTAGCCCAAAGAAACAGCGATTAGCAAGAGTTATTCGTCTGATCTCGGTGCTGGTGTTATTGCCCGTGTTTATAGCGGAGCCTTAATAGACAAATTGCTCTACTACCTCGAAGTTGTATGCGAGCCGTCGGTCTTGGCTGTCCTCCTCGAAGACAGTATATACTTCGTTTTTCCCTCATTTACCGCTAAACCCATTTTTGCTGCTTCTGTCTCAATTCTCACAAAGGCGCCATTGACATCACACTGTGTTCTTCCCATTATATCAATATCATCGGCGTACGCGAGGAGTTGAACAGATTTTTGGAAGATAGTGTCTCTGGTGTTGACGGTGGAGTTCTGCACTAAATTCTCAAGAACGATGTTAAAGAAATCGCATGACAGTGCATCGCCTTGTCTGAATCCTTTTTTGACGTCGAAAGATTCTGTTAGCTCGTTGGCAACCTTGATGGAGGAGCGTGAGTTCTCCATCGCCATTTTGCACAAGCGAACGAGCTTGGCAGGAATGCAAAAACTAGATATAGCTTAATACAGTTCGTCTCTGTAGATGCTGTCATACGCGGCCTTAAAATCGATGAAAAGGTGGTGGGTATCGATTAGGAGTTCAAAGGTCTTTTCCAGGATCTGCCGCAACGTGAAAATTTGGTCGATGGTTGACTTTCCTGGCCTGAAGCCACATTTATAAGAACCAATCAGATTTTTGACGAAAGGCTTCAGACGTACACATATTACGGCAGAGGGGATCTTGTAGGCGATGTTAAGCAGACTTATTCCTCTGTAGTTGGCGCAGTTTAGAGGATCACCCTTTTTGCGAGGTTTTCATGCCACCAAAATCGAGTCAGCTGTCAAAAAACACATTTTTTGGTAAAATGTAAAAATGTCAACTGTCTCGAAAACAATAATTTGCTGACATCCTGACGATTTCATTAGAGAATGAAGTCAGAAAAGTTCCTCTAAACCTTATACTTAATAAATGTATTAACTTAAGCAAACTTTTGTTTCAAAAAAAAAAAAAAACTGTCGACCAATATACATAATAAGAAAGTCCCCCTTCAACAACCTTGAGCAATCGACGTTAAAACATCGAAATCAAATTGATTAGCTTTATTTAACAAAACATAACGGTAAGGGTCCGACCATTTAAATGCTAACGGTGAGTTTATTCATGCGTTTTATTTAAACAGTTTAATTGGAGTTGTCGACTCTTTTTTGCCATCAATAAAACTTCCTCAAATTTTATATGGATTATAATTAATTTCCAACGCTTGGGCGATTTCGGTAATCGACTCAGTTGAACATTAAAAAAAAAAAAACAAGAGAGCTTGTTCAAAATTTAATTGACATCAAATGAGTTTCAATGTTTTTGTTGTAGGCCAACAGAATGATAATTTTGTACAAACGAGTATGTAAAAATTGAAAATTTGTCGACGCTCCAAGAGCATTTCTTAGTGTATTGAAAAATTGTACGTGTCAGCTCCGACGCGTGACTAGAGTTCACTCAATAAGAATGATTATCTTAAAATATATATAATACGCAAAGGACTAAATGCATATATTCATATATCTTTTAATAATAATTTGATAAAATAAATACTTAAATTCTTATGGTAAGCAATATGAATGTCAACAGCTTTGTTTAAAATGTTGTTATATTTTGAATGAATCAATGTAGTTAGGTTAGGTTAGGTGAAAGTGGCTGTCATGGATGGTAAAGGACACACTTAGGCTAATTGAAGGCCCCTTGTGATACCACATGAATCTAAAAAGGCTTACTTCGAAAGCTCATTGAAACCAATTAGTGTTCCTTACGAAACGTAGAAGATTAATTATATTGATTTGTTCGAGATCGTCTAGATCCTCCTCCTCCTAATCCATGCAGCTTCTTCAGAAATCATTAGAAATACGCCCAGTCGTGCGGCGTGTCTTCGTATTAGACAGTGTCCAGTAATGACACCAATTAACGAGCTTATGTGCAATCTGCTTAGAGATATCAGGCACCTAGATCTCTTTGAGTCCAGATTAGGCCAAATGTTTTTCGTCGCCTGACAGGTGGTTATGTTATTCCACCTGATGTTAGTTCCTTAATAGCATCCTGTTGTAGCAAAAGTTTGCATGTAGCGATTGATATACCAACATTAGCCATTTGTGGTTTAATGGGTACCATATTTGGCGAGTTCATCGGCTTTACAGTTCCCTGGAATATATCAATCTAGTTACTACTACAAACATTTATGAAAAGAATGAAAAAATCTACCAAACTGCATCATAACATTTTTATAACATTTTTTTATCAAATTTTCATTAATTAATGATGAAAATACAATTGGTCCCACATTTATCATGCATTATTGCATATAAAATTTAATTATATGTTGATATATTCTATAGCCTGAAGCCTTGTGCTTCTTAAGAGACCTTAATCTTGAAGATCCGATTATTAGAATTTAGAACGCACGCTAGGATAGGAATAACATTGATCGAATTTTGGCCATATAGGGGTTCTCCCACAGGTGATGTGTCATTTCCGACTCACCAAGCAGGTCGCTTGTGTGCAATTATATTTATTTTAAAATCAAGATTGTGATGCTGGTATGAGACGTATCCTTACAAATGAGGTATCAAAATCACCGTTTTTTCATGTAGATTACGCATATGGAATTTTTAACAACTTGTTTATATGTCTACATTGACCATATGTATGAGTTACCGTTAAGCCTGAACTATATCGTAAAACAAGGTGTAAAGTACAAAAATGTATTCGTATTCGTATTGAGAACTTTGTGCACAGTGAAAGCTCGATCATGGTGAAGCTTTTGTTCACGCTTACTTTTAAAAAATGAGAGGGAGATATTCAGATATGCATTTGCAGAAGCAGTACAGCACATAATTTCCACTGTTTTGTACTTTTTGGCACTTTATGTTCCGATGTAGTTCCGGCTTTATAATAAAGTCTTATAAATTGAAGAGCATGAAATTCTGTTTCACTATCATGTGTGAACATTTCACTGTTCTACGTTGAAATCTCTGTTGAATAAAATAGATTCGATGTGGCTATAAAACTTTCACCTCTAATTTTCACTCCCCCTCCCCCTCAGTTATTTTTTTTTTTAACTTTGAATGTCGTACGAAGTCAAAAGCCATAAACATAAATTTTAAACTTCTTACCTATGGACCTCTATACAAACTTTGACCTAATATTTCAACCCTTTTATTGCGTTAAAAAAAACCGTATGCCCTTTCTCGGGTTCTAGTCTATTTTTGTACTCAATTTCATCTAAATCGATCCAGTAGGTTAGACGTTATTAAGAGTTAAAATAGGCGTTAGTAGTCAATTTTTGTAACGTTTTTTCTCATTGTTTGATTTTCCTATCCATATTTTTTTCATACCAGGGTCTATGTATATATGAATCGATTCTAAAGGAGTAAACTCCAAAAACTTTACTATTTTAGTATGCAGCATAAATGGCTTACAGCTTTGAAAGCGCTTCTAAACTTATCAAGCTAGATTAAATGATAAAAATCCATTACTATTACTTTTTTTTATGGATGAATTGTAAAAAATTACATCTGTATAGCCTCATTGGTATGGAAATAACAAACAAAATACGAAAACAAAGTTTTAATTTTAATTTCGAATGACTATCAATCGAATGTTTCTTTCTGTTTATTCGGTTAATCCACATCACAATAAATTATTCGAATCAAACATTGTACTATATGGATACACACAGTTTTGCTTACTTCACACACACCTTTCTGTACACAGAATCTTATATTATTAGTTGTAAAATTGTTTTGCTATTCAAAATTTCCATAACAGCACTTATTTTTCTATTTAAACTTTTTTTCTTTTTTTTTTCCTTAACTAAAAGCTTCTTGTTTCTTGAATAGTTACAAAATAATAATAATATTCAATGTTGGTTAATAAACGTTCGTATTTAATTATCGCTTTTAGTAATGAAAAAAGAAATACCCACCTAATGAGGTTATACAGCACCAAATTCAAAATTTATATTAGAAATAGGTTGTTTCCTAAAAATCAGTTGCGTTCTTTCGTTTTCTGTCCTCGTGCACATTCAAAATGTTTTAATTTTCTTTCTAAACAGTTACAGAGTGAGCAGCAAAATTAATCTGATTGATTTTGTTCACAAAAGGTTTCATTTTGTTTATTTATTAAAATTCATTGGAAAATGGTTATAAATACGTTGTTTTTCAGTCGTTCCTAAAGTGATGTAATTTTTCAAATGTTTTTTTTTTCTTTTCATTTATTTGAATAAAGCTTCTAACTTGTTTTATTATTTTTTTTTTAAATATTGAAAGAGAGTTCCACCAGTTTGTTTGTTACGAACGCTATAGCATTTTGATTGTTTGATTTATTTGTTGTTGTTTTTCGAAGGTCGTATTTTAATAAATGTTTGTTTTGTTTTATTTTTCAAATAAACAGGGTGAAAGTGTTGTGCTCAGGGATCGGAAGCTGAATATTGCACCTGCAATCAAGAAGCAAGTAAGTTAACATTTCTTCGACTCGACTTTTTTAGAAGTAGTGAATTATAGTTTGTTGATGGTTTACAGTCAATTGTCGCAACCAATGGTGCTGTTTATTATACGACAACACCACCAGCTCCAATAAGCAATATGCCGATTGATCAGTTTGCTGCAGCGGTTTATCCACCAGGTAAAATACAATTTTAAACAGTTTTATCCTTTTTTGTTATTTTTATTTGTGTTTAAATTTTGACTTGGTGAATCTTAAAAAAAGTTACTGATTTTTCGGCAGCTGGTGTGCCAACTTTATACCCACCTTCAATGCAATATCAGCCGTTCTATCAGTACTACAGCGTGCCAATGGTGAGTTTTCTTTATTTTTTTAAATCAATTAAATTCGAATCTCTTATTTCCAAGAGAGTTTTCCATGTCCATTAGGGTGGAGTGATTTTTTAAAAATCTAACAATTGGTTTGGAATACCTGGAAAAAGTTGCACTTAAAATTTTAGTTGGCGCATGATATATTTAGGGGTGCCCCCAACATCATAAAGTTTTGATAAATTCTTGAATTTGGTAAAAAATCACAAATATCTTATGCACGCTAAATGACATTCTCAGTGTTTGCATATGAGTACCTTATACAAAAAAAATATTGTTCTTGAACTGTATGCATAAAATTGGGAGGAGGGGGAGGAAGGTTGTCACACTCAGCCTTATCACCGTCCCCGATCAGAGCAAAATTCTATCCGATTCGTACGATTTCCTTGAATTTGCTACAGCCGTATGCTTTCCGTGCCTGTTCTCGTTCTTTACGTTGGACTCGACAATCGAAAGCAATAGTTCGAGTGATAGCGAAGCTTCCAATCTTTTCCCTGAAACACCAAAACAAAAAGCTTTGCGCCCCACCGAAAAAAAAAGGAAATTAAATTTATCATCATTAGTCCTTGTCTGCGATCGTATTGGAGTTTCTGACAGAGCTGGGGCTATTATAGCTTCTTCTGTGCTAAAAGATGTCGGCATTATTTCATCAGATGATCCAAGTGGTGTCATTGATCGCTCAAAGTTGCGCCGTGAAAGGACTAAAGTCAGATCAGGTTTACAGTATGCAGATCACAAGAAAATCTTACGCGGTATGGATTTTGTTGGCAGAAAGGACAAAACATTGGTTAGTATACAGAAGAATGGTAAATTTTATAGGACAGGAGTAGTAGAAGACCATTATATGATTTTACCGGAGTGATTTTATGGAAGTGAATATTTTGGGCATGTCACGTGTGAGTTGGGAACTGCCAAGGGTATTAAAGATTATATAATAACTCACTAGAAATCCAATTTAGAAAAACTGAGTGAACTAGCTGCTTTGGGTTGAGATGGAACAGTAGTGAATACAGGTCTTAAAGGTGGTGTTATTATTTTGATGGAAGAAGAAATTTACAATAGTTTACATGCCAGTTGCATTCTAATGACATCTTTTGCTACATTTGGATGGGAAAACTACAGAACCAAAATGCTTTTCAAGTGCCATTGGATGTGAATTACAAAAATGTGAGACTGTGCCAACATATTTGAGTATCGGCCGGCTAATATTGCCAGGTTCCCCCTTTAACCATTCTAGATGGCTTACAACAGCAAATCTTATTCTTAGGCTGTATGCTGCTTAAACGGATCCCGGAGAAAAATTAATAATACATATTAGCCACGTACGTAATGAAAGTGTAATAAGACTGGGTCGTTATTTGGACACGAATTTAAAGAAAATCGTTGACAAGGTAATCCAACGAAATGGGTATTTCGGTCACCCAGAAAATCCTCTCATTGCTATGCTTCGAGATGAAAATGAAATAATACGTGAGCTAGCATATCGAAGAATCAAAAAGGCAAGGACAGAAAATGCTCGAGGAATTCGAAAATTTCAATTGTCTGTGTTCAATTTTGATACTAAAAGTTATGTTGATCTTATTATAAGGCAAGTCTGTGAGATAACTGAGCCTTCACAGACCTTAAATATATCTGATGAAAACTAGAAAGCTATTGTTAAAGATGGTATCGGCACATGCCAGAACATTAAAGATTTCCCATGCCACAACCAAGCCGTGGAGCGCTGTGTCAAATTAGTGACAGAAGCTTCAAGTGCAGCACAAACGAGATAGTTTTATTAGGGCAAGACAGCTATCTCGCCAACAAATTCCTTCGTTTGATACAAAATAAAAAAAAAAAATCCAATATGTTATTACTGAATAATTTCTTAATAAAAATGTCTGTATTACGCCCAATTTCTTCACAAAGTTCTAAGTTCCCTTTAAAACTCGATCTAGTGAAACTCGGTCTAACTTTAGAATATAGTTCTTAGAATAATTTGGAGCTCGGGCATTTCTTCGCTCGTCTAGAACTCGATCTTAAATCATAACTGAGTTCTAAGCACCTAGAACTTGTTATTTTTAGAACCTAGTTCTAGCATGTTTTAAACATTTTTGACAGATATTTCCTTTAATTCAAAACAAAATACATATAATTTTTGAATTTGCGTATGTGTGTACGGTTTACCTATGTATGTATGTTTATTTTTGTGATGCCCGTGTTAGTTTTGTGTGTTTGCTGTTACGCAGAACTTGGGGTTCGAATCCTACTCGTGCCCATAAACTGTCAAGAAAACTTCATGTTACTTTTTGCTAACAAGATTAGAAACATTTTATTCTGATGCGATGCCACTAGATTCCGACGTCTACAAAATGACTCCTGCAGACGGTTTCCATGCCCTCTGGTTGAAAAAAAAAATTTACAACAACTCTAATGATACCGTGTCAAACCGTCAATATTCCACCGACAGCTCATGTGTCTACAGCTTTGTCCAACGAAGCAACGGTGCCGCGGCCGTCTGACAACACCAATAATAAATATAAATTTTCCGAACGAACGGTCGACGCCGGTCGTTGTCCGATATGAAATCAGCAAATTCTATTAAAACCAAGTTCTAAGGCACTAGACCCCCGAATTCGAGGGTCCAATTTTATCGAAGTTCTATGACAAATTTCTCAATCGGAGTTCTAACGCGTCGTAAGAACTTGGAGAATTGACTTAGAACTCAAATGAGTTCTATAATTTCACTAAACCGAGTTTTAAGGGCCAGAACTTTGTCAAGAAATTGGGCGTTAATATTTTTAATTTATACGAAAAATAAATTTTTCTCTGATTTTCATCTCTGTTGGGGCACCTCAACACATTATCACAAATCAATAATTTTTTGTACGTTTTATTAACTGATTGAAAGGCAAGTTTTTTTGGCTATGCCGTTACAAAAAAAAATCATACATTATCGCTCCATCCTAATGTCCATGTTTTCCGAAACGAACAAAGAACTGGAATTGTGTTAATTTTCATTCTTAATTCCTTTTATTTTTTTTGTAGAATGTACCCACCATCTGGCCTCAAAACTATCAAGGTAATTGAGATATCCTGAAATTAGTGTATTTGCAGCATGCAACAACTTAATTTATGATTTTCTAAGAAATAAGTAAATGTTTTTTAAGTTAGCAAATTTTGTGTAGTCGCAAATGCCTCTCTGTCGTGGACAATAATTATCAATAATTTGTATTTCGTGTTTGTTTTTTTAGGCATTTATCCATGTTAATTTCGAGGACAAAGAACACAGTTTACAAACTAAAGTCATCATCATTCATAAATCAATGAAAAAAAAAAAAAATAAAAAAAAGAAAACTTTGTTGTGGGTACATTCAGGCTACACCAAAGATAGTTTTTTTTGTGCTATAAGGAAAGGAAAATAAAAACAACTAACTTATGCACAAAATATTGAGTTTAAAAAATATATATTTATGTAAATATAAAATAAATATATTAATACAAACTAACAACAAAAGAAGGAAGACAAGCAAATAACGACATAATATTATTTATTTCAAAACAAAACAAAAAAAAACTAGATTATATTAAAATACAAAAATATAAATATAATATATTACAAACTAATTTATGTATAAACTAAACACATAATGAAAAAGACATAGTTAATTATATAAACTAATAGATAAGTAAATTATTACGTATAACAAGACAAGACATCACACAAACATAAGTAAACAAAAATTAAATTAGACAAAAAAAAAAATAACGAAAAATTATAAGCAATATAACAAATCAAGAAATGGATAAATTCAATAACCATATAGACAAAAAAATAATATATTTAAAATATATACAAAAAATAGTATTAGCATTGGATGAACAAAACAAAAAGAAAAACGAAATTCAACAAAAATCAAAAAAGACAACAAAATTTTGTTATACATAAACCTTAAGTTTAGTGTTAATTTATATTAAAATTTATAATTATGGTAATTCTAATATGAGTGCGAAGTGTTGTTGTGGTTTTTAACTAAGCCGAGATACAAGTTCAGAGAATTTACAAACAAAAGCAGGATTCTCAAATTTTAATTAAAAATATTCATTAAACAAAATATATATACAAATATATATATATATATAAAAATAAATAAATATATATTGATATTATTTATTAATAATTAGTGGATATATTTAAATATGCAGTGCATTTCTTTTGAGATGTACAATTTTTTACTCAACAAAAAAAATATTATACATGAAACATGATAAATAATTGCATAATTAAGTCATTCTCCAAATTAAACAAATACAAAAAAAAAATTAAAAACAACCACTCATTGACTATAAACTCAGAAAAAGTAAAAATTACATTTAACAAAATGAAAAACGCAACAAACTAAATATTGTTTTGTTGCACTTAAGAAAAATTTTAACTGTGTCTCCAGTGCACACACACTCACACCCTCTCTTTCTCTCTCTCTCTCTTTCTTACTCTTGCTCTCACTCGCTCTCAGAGGAGGAAAGAGAAAGAATAAAAAAGCAATAAAATGCATAAAACAATATTATTATATTTATTTTTATTTATCGTACTGTTCCCATTATGCAGTGCATAGTGCGAAACATACAATTCGTGATATTTTAAAATATAAATTTTTAGAACATACAAATTTAAATAAAAAAAATAAATTAAATAAACATTAAATATAAAAATAAAAAAACTACAAAAGGAGGAAAGCAACTATATTTGTTTTGACATAACATAAAACTATTATTTAAATAAGAAGATGACACTTCATACATACATTTAACAATACATATATATATATATATATATATACTAATAACATCGTAAACAAAAATAAATATATTAATACACATGCATATAATATATTATAACCTCTCTTTAACACTAGTGATAATTTCTAAGTGAGAATACAACATTTAAGTTTAAGTATTTAATCAAATGGATAAAGTTATTTATTTTTATTTTTAACAAAAATACGAAAGTACTAAAAGACAACACATGAAGTCCCTATTTGATTGTTATGTTTTTTTTTTCGAATGGAATCTCGTTCGAAATTTATTTTCTTGCATCAAAAAGTCTTAGTATATAAATTTTTCTTATTAAAAAAATCTATTCAAAGATTAAAAAACAAAACAACGCGCACTTTAAAAGAGTATTTATATGATTTTTCGTTGTTATGTGCATGAAGAAGGTTATTTATTTATTTGTGATTATGATTTAAAAAATTACACAACAACACTGAATTCAAAATTGTTTATGTTTATGGATTTACTTGTTTCTTAAATGACAATAATTAATTTTTATAAAGATACAAATTCAAAAAAAGCAATAAGTATTTAAAATGCTACGCGGATTTAATTTCTTGAATCTAGTCTTGTTTTTTGATTGTTGATCAATGGGAGCATGTAAGAAGAGAAGAAAACTCCGGCTTAATCCCAAATTAGAGTTTCAAAAATAAGAGAATCATGTTTCTGTAAATTTGCATAGCAGAATTTTTAAAACCAATGTAAATGCAATTTAAAAAAAAAACTTGGGTGCCAGCAAGTAACTTGTTATAATCGAGCACTGTTCATCATCTTTCAACTCGAAACAAATATTTCTAGGCAGCACGTGAGTTGAAACGAGATTTTGCTTAAAATTTCTATTGTGAATCATTGAATCAAAAAATTGTCAATTAAAATTTGAAGGTAATTTTTCAAGTTCATACAAAAATGACATTTATTGATTCTAAATATGAGCATGATTCATCCTGAATGAAGAAGAGCCCAATGCAAGAATAAAAAGAAGAAGTTTTAGCGACAAAGAGCAAACTCTTAGAAATGAGTTATAATGGCGAATGCAGCAGAAAGAAGTGCAGAAATACGGAGTAAAAATTCATTTCGTTCTTTGGTTATGGCCCGATTTGGTTTGGGTTCCATATTTTTGCCAAAAAATAAATGCTTGCTAGATAACTATTTTCTATCGTGTATTTTTTAAGCACTATTCACATGAGCACGAGCGAACGAAAATTCGTCGATTTTGACATTTCTTTCATATTAGAGTTTTTAATTCGTCGCGAATAAACGACCAAAACTCAAAGCAAGAATGGTGTTTGAGGTTAGACGCGACGAATAAATTTGTTTTTTTTACAATTGAGATTTATGCATCACAAATCAAACATAACTTTTATCGTTTTGTTGAGAATTTGTAAGGAAATACGGCTTCAAACGTATCTAAAATCGCTTTGCTTCATTCATTCGTCGTTCGTTGGTCCTGCTCATGTGAATAGTGCTTTACTGTTTCAAACATCTATTTCAAAATTGTATGCTGTTAAATATGACGATACAATCGAGTTCATTCGATTGATCGATGCCACTGCTCGATTGTATCAAGTTACGTGCTGACACCCCTGGCTTTTCGCTTCATGTAATCAATTTTTCATTCGGTATCAATTAGTCACACTTGTGTGTTTGAGTTCTCGTTTAACTGCAGTTTTCATAAACAAGAAATTTGCTTTTCCTAATTCAAACGCAGCTTGTTATAAAATTCTCGAAGCAATTAGCAAGGCAAATGAACGGTCAAATTTAAATAAAGATGGTGCTTGTAAAAAATGTTAATTATTAAATTAATTTATAAGAAAACTTAAAAAAAATATGAACAGCTCCCGATTTAAATTCTTTCGTAACCTAAATAAATTATTTTCTATTCTCCTTAAAGGTTTAAACTATAATGAAAATGACGTAAACTCTAATCAATTCGCTCAAATTTTGTGAATCAAATGAACGCGAATCATTTTATTTGCAAAAACAAAAACTCAAGAACGAACAAAATTAAACTGCCTACAATTTGAGCACACAACAAGAGCGTATTGCTTCGATCATGTGAAAAAACAAAGCAATTTGAAAAAAAAAATAATAACGAAGACTAATTTTTAATTTATTTATTTATCAATTAGAAAAGACACAAATTATTATTATTATAAATATATATTTATATAACATTCGACATGGTACCATTTGTCCTAAAAATTAATTTACTGTAAAAGCTACAAGTCAAACAACATATATATATATATTTTTGTTTGTCTCAAACTTATTGACTTCCTCCTCCTTTGAACTTAATTTCTACACAAACACAAAATACACATTGGATAATTTAAGTATAGGAAAACTGAAAAAAATTAATATTAAATTAAATCTAAAAAAAAACTACAAGAATTAAGTTATTGTAAAAATAAAAAAAAAAAAATAAAAGAAAAATATACGGTTGTGTCAAATTAGATAATATATATGAAAACAAAAAACATAAGTAAATACTGCAACTATTACTAGGTATATAATCTACTTAATTAATATTATCTATTAAATATATATATATATATATTATTATACTTGTAAAATGTAATAAAATATAACATTTGTGTGTTGAAAAATAAATTCAAGCAAAAAAAAAAACTCAACCTTCTCTAGTAAAACAAAACAACAACAAAATCTATATATATACATGCATAAAAAATATTGTTATTCATAAATATAAAATAAAAAAAAAATACATACATATATACAATTGTTCATAGAAATGCAAATTACCTTTTCAATTTTCAATTGTTTTTCCTTCTTTTTTTTTTAATTACTTTCTTAAACCAATACACTCACATACAAAAGCAAAAAGAAATGATGTAATGTAATTGGTGATGTAATTTGCATTTCTAAACAACAGTCTTAGCAAATAAATTATTATAACAAAAAACCTGAGATATATTTACAAATGTATTTAAATATATATATATACTAAATGAAATATACAGTGTTATTTTATTATAAAACACAAATCTGAAAATGTGATGAAATATCTTTTTGACATTAATTCTTGTTGTCACACACATTACTGTAAAAACAAAAACAAAAAAATATAAGAGTAAAATATACTGCAAAATTAAAAGAAAAAAAACAACAAAAATATGAAAATCTTTGTAGAAATCTTAAAATAAAGTCGTACTCGTATCAATGCAAGTACATAATGCATGATATTATAACTATTATCAATATATATATATATACAAAACAAGAATATGGATGAAACAAAAATTGTACACAATAATTGCGCAACGAACATAAAATGTAGTCTAACCCATAAATAAATTAAAGACAAATTTAGTATCTATATTCATAGAGAAAACGAATAATGCAGAAATTTTATTTATTTCGTTTTTTGTCCCTTTAGATTTTTGTTTCTTTTGATTTTTCTCTGATTTTCTCTGCCATTATTATTAACAAGAGTGAAGATGATTTTGTTAGAACTCTTGTAAATAGTGAAAAATGTAGCCGGCATTATCGACACGACACTGATGTTTTGAAACTGAGAAGCAAACTGGGCACCGTTATAGTAATTTACAGTGCAGCTCGTTTCTACAATAAAATCATTAAAATTTACGAAAAAACCGTTCAAAAATTGGAATAAGAGTTACAAAATAAACCCTTAAGTTGTTTTCGAATCGATTTGAAAGGACTGTTAAACAGCATTTACTTCCGATTAAAAAAGTAATAAATAATATTTAAATAAAATGAGCTGTGCGAAGAGTAAGCAAGTTAATCATACAAAAAAAAAATGGCCCGGTGGCCCCGAAACAAATACAGAACATTTATTCATATACATTAAAATTTCAACTCTTCATTAACAATGAGTTCGATTTATAAATGTTTCACTTAATACGCTTTACGCATGTTCCCACCAACATGATTTAGCTAAATACACTTGATTTAGCTAAATCACATAATTAATTACATGATTTGCCATACATTTTCAATCATTTATAAACACTTGATTTAACTTGTTTTCTTTTTAATTAGGTATAAATCATTTCGATGATTCCAGGCTGAATGATTTCATGCTATAAAATTCATTTTAATTTCATTTGTTTTTCTTTTTGACAGACAAAATTCAAATTTTGTGTCAAATATTAAAATATTTTATTAAAAATTCAAAATTCATGTCAAGATTGTTATAAGTGTCAACCTAAATTAGGAAAAAGTTCAGTGGAAACGCTCATAGTAATTTATAAATCATATGAGCTTAATCAAGCCGGTGGGAATATGCTATAACCCAGTTTCATAAATCTTCACAAAACACTGAATACGTTAATTCTGAACAACTCCGATGACAAAAGTCTTTTTGTGTTGTACCTGTATATTGTACCTACACAGAGGCAGATCGGAAATGAAAAGATAAACTGATAGAGCTATCAAAATTGACAATGTTGTAAGAGTATAAGCGTTTTCACTAATCCTTTCAAATGAATTTAATAATCTAATATTCGTATTTAATTTTGTTCATTTTTGGCAAAACCTTTCAATTTACTTACCTTTCTACTTGCTCGTCTACTGGCTTCAAAATTCGCAAGCCAGTTGACCGGCCAGTACTAAAGCAAGTACTAAACATTTTAATGTGTTAGTAAAATATTTAATTGTATGCCAACTTGCTAGCCAGAACTTGTTCGTGTGGCCGCCGTGAAAATCTATGTCAAAAGACGAATTCAAAACGAATCAATTCGTCGGGAAAAACATTAATACTTTTCCCATTGGCAAACGTTTAAGAAAAAAATATTGCCGGCCCGTCGACGGCACATCAATTAATATTTTGGTTCAATGGAAAACCACATTAAACAAACTCTCGCTTCGATTCTCTCATTCAAGAAAAAATTCTTCGTAACAGAAAAAAATTGCTGGAATAAGTATAACTGTAAAAAAAATGTCTTAAGTTTGACTGAAGCTCCTTCAAAAACAGGAAACCGATAAGTTCTAGTGCCCAGTGCCCAACACAACTGGTTTGAATGTCTGATTTATAAAAGACGATGCTGTACCAATTGATGTTTGCTGTCTTGCCTTAATGCCAATTTTATTTTATTCATATTAAAAAACAACCTTAGACTCCATTTTATTTAATTTTTACAATAACACAAACATTTACATTGCGAGCATTAATAAAACTATAATTCATAATGATTTATTATAATAGAAGTAAAATACCTAGTAAACTATTAAAACACGATCAAAAAAAAAAAAAAGAAAAAATTTAAATGGCCCGCCCCTCATAAAACAAAACTATATAGTGTACTAAACTAAACAATTACTCAATTTAAATGTGAATTTTAAACAAATCTTTGTATTGACTTAAAACAGAACAAAACAAAAACATACATACATAAATTGATATTCAAGATATTACTTAAAACAATTCTTAATACAACATAACAAAACATAAATTAATTAATTAGTTGTAGTCAATTAAAAATTCTTGACAAGAGAATGAAAAAAAAGAGCAAGATGCACAATGTATAGAGTAAACAATTATTATTTTTTATTTTTGTTCGAAAACTGAAAAAAAGATTTAAATTTGACGTTACTGACACTTTTTTTTTTGCTTTTGTTTTTAAATTCGAAACGACATTAGCCTGGGGCCTGATTATGGGATTCGCGACGAATCGTTTTCAATTCAACCTTTCAAATTCGACTCGTCTCGTATTTCCTTATTAACGAATTCGCTACGGAGCGAAAAAAATCTTCCTATATTCCAGGGATGTGACACTTTTGTATATATTCCAATATTCCAGTTCCAGTTAATAATAATAAACAGTGTTGCCGCAGGGAAAAATATTTTCGAGTCCCAGAAGCTTCAGTCATTTACGAAAAACACGAGTTAACGCAAAAAAAGGTAAACTTTTTAAGAATTTTTTTTCTTAATTATTAACATACAAGAAATTAATTGTATGGTTTGAACGTTTGGACAAGAAATAACGATTTAAACATATGATTATTTTTTTTTGAAATATAAAATTCTTAGTAATTGTCACTATTTGTGTCTGCAAAAAAAAAACGAGTCAAACGTGATAGTAATGAGTCCCGGAGTCAAGGAAGAAAAAACGAGTCAATTTTGACTGTAGAGTCCATGTGGTAACACTGTATAAACACTCGCCTGTGAATCCGCCAATAAAAAGCTGTCGGATTTCAACTCGCTAGCAAATTCAACTTCGAATTCGTTAATTGGTCGAATTTAAAACGCAGAAGGCGAAAGCAAAACGATTCGCCCCGAATCCCATAATCGGGCGTCTGGATGGTAATGTTAAGAGAATGGATAGTGGTGCAAGACGCAACAATTTTTAAAAATTATTTTTTCCGTGTTTCAATTTTAATAACAATAATTAAATTTATTTTTTTTTTTCAAAAGTCAAAATAAACACATTTTTATTGATAGAGCGAGGCAAGGAATGATAAAAAGCCACCGATTTGTTACTTAAGATTAATCACTAAAAAAACATTAAATTAAATAAATTTAAACATAAATAACTACAGCGGACGATTAAATAAAAACAAAAACGAATACAACAATAATTTTCTCCTCGATTGTGGAATGCGGTTGATAATAATAATAAATAAAAAATAAAACAAAAAAAAAAAACAAAGAACAAAGACATTACCTAACGATCATTAAACAAAAAAATTAAATAAGCAAGGAATAAAGTTAATCTATATTCTATACTAGAGTACATAATATATTTTTGTTGTTATATACAAAATACTATTTTTAGTGTGTAATTTCAATTTTCAATTATACAAATTTCGCTTAAGTTAATTATTTGACAATATCTAATTTAAATAAACGAATAAATTAAAACTTAAACAAAAAATATTTAAAACACAAGACGAGAAATTTTAAAAATGCAGTAAACGATAAACGATGAATAGCAATGAAAACTTAATTAAAACTCGTAGCACATAAAAATAAAAAAAAAATGTAGAGTGCTGAAATTTAAATAGAAAACAATATATGGTTTCAACTGGAAATTGTTGAGTATTTTTTAGTAAAAAAAAAGAAAACAAAAAGTAAAATAAATAAAAACGACAACAAATTTGTTAATATGTATACAAAACCCCACATATATATATTAAATCATATTGTATATGTATGATATTATTATTATAACTGTCATCATTATTGAATGGACAAGTAATTTTTAAATTGAACCGTAGATTATTTAGATACACGAGTATTTATTAAAAACAAAGGGACATTAAAATATCCACGTAGGAAATTTATTGGGATTTTCACAGCCTCAAATATTCTTCATTCGAAAACCGAATAAACCATGGAATGACCGACAAGTTGAACTCATTGGATCGCTTGGCTCAAGAGAACCTGTTTTTATATCAATATACAAGTTTTATAACTTTTTTTCAAGAGTTTTTATATTTTTTAAACGGAAAGAGAAATATTTATGTGGGTTGTAGCTTGTGACTCTTAATACTATTATCCTTTTTCATGCTAGCTTGTAACTCCGCTCATATTCGCTAAGAAATACAATATCTTTTCGAATCTGTTAAATAATACGAACAAACAAATGAAAAAAAATCTATTCATTATCATTTTTTTTTGTTTTAAGAATAATTAGGATTTGTTTGTAAAAACAAATTCTGGGCCCTACTCTGTAATTCGTTTTGAAAGCCAATCCTATTCGAATCTGATTTTCGATTCGTGGGATTCGCGTATGAATTCGTAGTCTGTAAAATGATTTGCCGGGTCTCGAAGTATTTCTCATGCGATCTGTCAAAGCGAAAATCTAAAAAGAAAAAAAAATCAAAACAAATTACAAAGAAGACGAGAAAATTCAAACTTAATTTTTAAAGGAAAAATACATATGTATGTATGTATGTATGTATGTATGTATGTATGTATGTATGTATATAATTCAACAAAAATTAATAAAATTCTGTCGCTCTATGGGTGGATGCAGAAAATAGAGAAGAACGGGTTGGACGAAGAAAAATACGTGATACTGATAAGTCAAATATTCTAAGCTGTCCCACAAATTGTTGGAAGCGTTTCAGACGTCCGAAGCGTACAAACGTCCCATGGCCAAATCGGGATGAGCACACATGAATTTCAAATTCAAATTCATTCAAATTGCTTTTGTTTTGTATGCACTTTTTTGCCTGATGATTCCCTGTAATAAAATGAATTTGCTTAAAGTTTGAATAAAATTATTATTTCCTTACTTACATTTTATGTATTTCACACAACACAACACAATTTCTCCTGTTGTGTCCTTTCAAAACGACCTTCGACCTTTCTTGGTGTAGAAACAAAATTTCCGTTTTCGAACGCTAATGACATTCGGAAACCTATTGCTAGGTACCAATAATCCGAATGCGGATTTGTCATTCATATTTCCTTTCGAAACGAATTGCAGAGTAGGGCCCCTGATCTGATAATGCCACATTTTTTTGTCCCTTTTTCGGGTTAGTTTGCCTCGTACAGAAAAGAAATTTTCTAAACAATTTGAAAACAGAGAACAAAATTATTCTTATTGATTTTTTTGAACAGTCGTCATAATTTTATTGTCATGTTTTACAATTTGTAATTCTGTTATCCAGTGGGAGGGTTACATTACATGATGATTAAACAACGAAATTTGTTGTTCAAAAGGTAATAACGTCAAATATGCCTCACTTTTTTTAGTTCCATCTTTCAAAATTGCGAATAATATGTGTATGTAAGTTTTTTTTTTTTAAGGTAAGCTTCAAGTTTAAAAATAAGAGAAATATGTACACAAAAACATAGGGTAATGTTTACAGTCGCAAGCTGCTTAAAAACAAAAAAATAATTTTCCCAAAAGTAGAATAAACGCCCACCTTAATAAACTAAATATTTACTTATTTCACTTTTAATGATTCGCTACAAAAATAGAACCTTTATTCTTGAAATTAATTTTGAACTTTAAATCAATTTTATTTAAAGAAATCCTCAGTAAAAAACGAAAAAATGCAAACACTTGTGTATATTCCTTATGTGCCTACAATGTGTACGGTAAGAATTTTTTTTATTTATCGATTCTGAATTACTACATCAATTGAATACGACAAGAATAAAAACAAACAGTAATTTTACAAACGAATAAAATAATATAATATAAAAATAAAAATACACTTTCAAAATCAAGTGCAATTTAATTGCGTTTCATTTTTGCAGTAGTGAATCATTAAATAAAAAATATTAACAAAAAGAAATCATTATTGTGACTTAGAGCAAACGCATTACATTGTGAATCAATAACTCTGATATATTGGAGACAAAACCAAACCCAAGAAGGCAACGAAAAATTCTTTAAAAAAATATAGAAAAATCACAGTTAAATACAATAATTTTTGTTTGGTATTTTGACTTGCTGAGGCTATTTACAGGTATTCTGCGGATTTTTTGAAACAATACAATACATTTCAACCTTTTTTTTTTTAATTTCCATTTTTCTCCTTAGAGACAATTCCTCATAAATATTATGTAGAAACTAAACCCTAACGGTATATAAAAATAGAAAATATTAAAAATACATTTTTTGTTGCTTAGCTTTGTCGTTAAACTGTAAAACACATACATACATAACTACTCGAATGTAACAACAAATAATATCTTACTATTACAACATACATTATAAACAAAACAGATGGTGCAAAAAATAAATATTAAATCTAGAATATGTATAAGCAAAATAAAAATTATTGTTATAGAAATAAAAACAAATCTAAATTATTGCAAACGAAAGATAAAATAAAAAATACATTAGCTAAATTATTTTTTAGAGCATAAATTGATTTAAACTTAGCACAGTAGACAAAAAAAAATAAACAATAAAAATAAAATATATATTTAAATAAAACAATATACATTTTAAATTATTTAAATTGGTCATAGTAGCAAAAAAAATATATTTCCTCTTACAAAACGATCTAAATGTATTAATATCCAAAAAAAATATCCAAGTGAAATAATATTTTAGTATATTAAAAAAAAAACCTTTTAAAAATCATCTTAATGTATCACAAAATTTTAAATTTTTAAAACTAACAAAAATAATAAAACAAAATAAAATTAAAGGCGGACATAGTTTTCACACGATTGAATGCATTTAATGCAAATCCTCTTCCATATTTTAATAAATCTAATTACAAGTATTAAATGGTTTTTAAACAACAGAACAGAAAAAACACAATACATTTCCAAACTTAATAAATATCTTTTTTCAATCATACATAAGTACATATTATAAACGAACTTCTTACCAAAATAAAGCTAAACATGAACGAATATCAAAAACAAAAAATTAGAAAAAAAAAACCTTAATTTTGAAGTACCTACAAGAATTGAATAGATACAATTTCTCTTATATGTATTATATCTTATCCCATGAAATAACAGAGTTCAAATAAAAACCTTTATTTTTATCCAAATTTAAACAAACAAAAATCTCAAATGTCTATGTAATAATATAAAAACATTAAATTCTATTAAAAATCTGTCTGAGTGGTAAATTTTCAAATTATTATCTATGTCTTGATATGAATTGATCTCTACTGTGTTCTAAAATGAAAATAACAAAAATAAATATTTATTTATATAAACAAACAAAATTTGAAATCAAAATTACATAAACAAAATATATACGTATATATGGTAAAATATTTATAAACGTTACACGCTTAAATGCAAACACTATAAGAACTACACTAAAAAAAAAACAGCAAAATAATATTTTTCCTTTTTATTCTCTTTTGAGAATTTAAAATCCAATATATACGATACACACAACATTAACATAAATATAACTGTAAAACAAGCAAATGGATAACATTTATTAAATAGAGATTATTATTGTGTACTGTAAATGTGTATAGCATAACATTTTACACACATACATTTTCTTCCACAGGCAGACGTGTGAATTTTCGATCATAATTCATAAAATCATAAAATTATTAAACCAACCAATAAAAAAAAAGAAAATAAAATTTAGTAAAACATAAAATATAAATCGACTCTGTTATTAGTAATAAAACAATAACAAAAAAAATATACATACATCTATATAAAATGAGAAAGTATTTTTTAGGAATGGCCATGATTTAAAACAAAAGACAATGTAGTGAAAAGGCATCCATATTTATAATTAATAAAGAATATTATAAATTAACAACAAAATTAGGAATGCAAAGGAGAAGAAAACAAAAAAAAACAATTTTAATGTATGTTTAAACCATAAGAAACAGAAGCAAAAAGAACACATAAAAGGCTGTAATTTTAAGTGAAATAAATAAATGAAAGTAATAAATAAATTAAACTCTAGAACTAATTGTAACCGTAAAATATAAATATAAGAAAAATAAAGTGTAAATGAAATGAAGATATATGAGTTTTATTTTTCCTTATTGAGGTTGCACTTTTAAACAAAATAAATATATTTCTATTTGTTTTCATTGACATCACTTTTTCTTCAACTCAAATCTAGTAGGCTATGCATATTTGAATTTTATGGGTAATGGGGAATTCTCTGCTAAATGCTTTTCATGTTTGTATACATTTATACAATCTTTTCTTTTTCCTTATCCATTCGTTGTTCTGCAGTGCTTAAATAAACATCTAAATTTTTCAAAGTGAAAAGTTGTGTCTGTGTTTTTTATCGAAAGTATCGAATATTCCTGATTTGGGTTAGAATTAAGGTAGAATTTTTTTTAGGAAAACTTCCATATAGACAGAGTAACAATTACTTCTTCGATGGGAACTGATACAATGTGAGATATAATGGCGCAAGATTATAGTCCGCTAATTAACAAGTTTAGTGTGATACTAGCTTAAAATGACGTTTCAGTCATGACTCAAACGTCATTTTAAGCTAGTATCACACTAAATTCTGTTAAAATTGTTCATTAGCGGACTATAATTTTGCGCCAATGATTTAATTCGCTAACTGCTATCTAGAGTGCTTCGTTACTGGTCGTTTTCAATGAACGATTCTCACATCGGCCCAACAAAATTCTTTTAGATTTAGGTGAGACAAACATTTTTTTTTCGACCTTCGCGATGCGGAAAACCCACAAAAAATGGAAAAAGATCGGCATAACCGTTTTTGGTACTCACGAACCACATGTTATTCCACTTCCGATTTCACACGTTTCTCGTGTGTACAATACTTCTTTCGACCATAAGAGGTGTAAACTGGACTGCTTACTATTAAAATATGATATACAGACCTATGATGTTAGCCGATCGGAAAAATATCCAATCGGAAGATTTTTGTATTCACGGTACCCGAATTTGAGAAGAAAAATTGACGTCAAACAACGCACTCATTTGACATTTACTAGTTTGCAAAAATATATATTTTATATTTTTCGGACGATTTTTCACGTTTGATTTTCTATCGGGAAGAATCGGAAAGAAAAAAAAACGCAAAGCATAACGCGTCGCAAATATTTACACAGTTCACTGCATAGCATCGCATGTATTTTAAATTTCCAACGCAAATAAGATTTTGTTTCGTAGATCTGTCCGATTTTACTGTCGGAGGGGTTAAAATCATATGAAAATTGAACAATTCGTACAAATCGGATAAAATTTTCTTCCGATCGGCTACCATCATAGGGCTGATACATTTTTTTTCTATCGACAACTGGGGCCTGATTATGGGATTCGCGGCGGATCGTTTTCAATTCGACCTTTCAAATTCAACTTGCTTCGTATTTCCTTATTAACGAATTCGCGGCGGAGCCAAAAAAATTCCGTCCAATATTCCAGTGATTTAACACTGTTGGTTTGACTTTTTCTTCCAATTTCCAGTTAATAATAATAAACCTTTCGCCTGTGAATCCGCCAGCAAAAAATATGGCATTTCAAATTCGCCTTCGAATTCGTTAATTGGTCGAATTTAAAACGAAGAAGACGAAAGAGAAAGCAATAATTGAAAAATGTCAAACTCGCTAGGTAATCGATTCGCCGCGAATCCTATAATCAGGTCCCTATGATCATTATTTTTACCGCAAAAATGAGCTTTCCCCAATATATGCAATTGTGAGAAGAAATCAGTATGTATGTCAAACAACAAATGATTAATTTCAAACAGGAAACAAAAACTCTGCAAGAAAAAGACGTTACTGTTCAACTGCGCAATTTCTCTTCGTTAAGCTCGCTTCAAAATACGATAGTTTTCTTGCTAGAAATTCTTGCTATGAATCTTTTTTTGCCTTGTAAGCCGTGCTGCAATACCAGGTTAAAACCTCTCAGAAATGAGGAACCTTGCCAACCATAGATATTGAAAGACAACTTTGGTATCTGCACGTCCATTATATTTGCAGATCTAACGGTTTTGACTAAATCATTTTTCAAACATTGCTGTTTCTTCTAAGAATATGAACAAAACAACTCATTTGCACATTTATTGATGTTTATTTGGCTCGAAATAAGAAAAATACTATGGAATTTGATTCCTTGTATAATGAAACTGCTAAATATCAAATTTTAATTTTAAAATTAATATGAAAAGCGATAATAAAAAAGTTATTTTTTTCTTTTTACATTAAAAACAAAAAATTGTAACTTAAGTTTAAGGTTTAAATAGAAATTTGACTAGATTATCACGAACATTTTTCAGCGGCATATTGGCGGCATTTTCGAATGGCAACTTCGAGTTTATCTTCAAAGTCTAACGAGACTCGTTTTCCTTTCATGTTGCATACTTCGTTTGAGTTTTGATTCTTAGGAACAGATAGTTGTGCCTCAAACGATGAAGCAAACATTTCTAACCATTTTTGTGCATTAAACTCATCTGTTACGAAATTCTAAAAAAAAATTAAAGGATACAATTTCTAGTGCTTCAAAAAATTGAATGGAGAACTTACTTTTGGAACACAGCATCTGGCCTTTACTAGTCCGTCACACATGCTTACCACAAGTATGGGACGGTCAACGCAAAGTTGTGTGGCTTTCTGTAGAGGCACTTCTTCGAGAAGCGCCGAGCAAGACAGAAAATGTACGATGAAGGGATACTTTTCGATTGGTTTCTCTTGTAAAATTGCTTTCATTTCGTCTTCAACAAATGCTCTTAAAAAATAGGATGTTTAATTTTAAAACAGCAACGGTTTTTATAAATTAACTCACTTGAGTGATGTACGCGATATTATCTTTAGCTGCTTAAGGATTTCGTTGATTCGATTGAGAATATCAACTCGGAAGACATACGGCAAAACGATGTCAGTGTGAAGAATATTGTTTCGAATCTTTTGCAATTCAATTTCTGTTGTATACAATGTGTCGGTATTGGTTTTGTACTCTTGTTCCAAACTATCGACTCTAGATTTTATTTGTTCAGATCTATTTATTGCCTATGCAAAGAAAACAAATGATTATTTTGAGATTGCGTGTGTGTGTCTGTATAAGGGGAACCCACTTCATTGGCCACTTTTCCTGCTGTAGCTGTGAAAGCGTATCTTGCGCGGTTAGTCTGTTTAAGGTTTGTTATCGTGAAGTTTTCCAAGTCGTTGGTATTTAGGACGTGCGTTCCACAACAAAGTTCGTTAGAAATAAAATTCAGATTCTTGTTTTCAATGGTAATTAATCTGAGATTAGTTTCAGGGTATATTTCCCCAGGCACTAGGGTTATATTCGGCTGTCCAATAACATCCGATGCATTAACTAAGGCAATTTTTGAGGGAATCGATGACTGAATAACATTCCTTGAAGACAAAAATTATATTTCTAATATTTTATAGTTTTAAAAAGAGATTTACCTTATAAGCTCTTCGATGTCTTGGACTTCCTGCTTAGCAACGCGTTTGCCAATGATCCCCAGTTCTAGCTTGCAGCTCTCACATGAAACAGAACTCGTCACTTGGTAGGTGACCTTTTGGTATAAAGACCTCACAGCTCCATTTAGCAGGTGAACAGCTGATAAAATAAATTGTAAAAAATATAACTACGTATTAGATTTTTGTGTTCAATACCTGTATGATGGCAAGTATTAGCTGTGCGATATTCGGAATCAACAAATAAAAGCACCTTCCTACCGACACTCAGAGATCCTTTCGCTGGCTTCTGAAAACGCCCAACATGCACTGTGCAGTCATTCATTTGAACAACATTTTCAACGACGAATTTTCCGCCGTCAACATCGATGTATCCTCTATCAGACTTTTGCCCTCCAGCTTCGTAGTAAAAATTACTCTTGTCTGTGACGATACTTATGAGATCATTGTCATTAACAACATCTGCACTAACCGAATCGACCTTGCTCTCATTTACTAAAATCCCAGTGACTACACTTTCCACCGTAGGCACCTCATACGTCCGGTTGTCCGTGTTAAATGTGTAATCATACCTATAACGATTGTCGGTGTTTTTACAAGAAAGTGTCAGCTTTGACAAGGCTTCGTTAATTTGTCGCTGAGCGTTGGTATTCAAATTAAAAGATTTTGACTTTGCCTTTGCTCTTGCAAGCTCCTCTCTATAACCTTCTTCGTCCAACTGCATTCCTTCCAATTGAGCTAGCATTTTAAAGGAATCCTCGGCTAATCCATATGTATCTGTGAGTTTGAATAGAAACTTTCCCGGAATAAACCCGCCGGTGAAAGTGGATTTTTGAGCTTGAAGATCCTTAAATGCCGGAACAAATCCAGGAAATTCCATCAAGTCGATGTCCTGCAACTTGGGATACTTCTGGAGGACTTCTTTGAAAGCTTTTGAGGACGAACTTCGAACGGATTTGAAAACATCCTGTTCATGGGCGATTATTTCGAGAACATCATTCAGTTTTGCGTTCATTTCCGGATATGCTGATCCCAAGGTATCAACCACAACGGGTATGAGTTGCGGTATCAGGTTGGCGTTATGGAAAACGTTTTCTGATGTTAATATGGCTTTTCGTAAGACACGTCGAAGTTTTTGACTGCGATAAATTACAAAAGAATGAGGTAAGCAATTAAAAGTTATTAGTTTACTTACTTTTGGTCTGGTAACATTCCATCGGCTATACATGCTGTTATCATTCTCGAGTGATCTGCTACTATTCTGTAGCCAGTGTCAAGCGATTGTCGTTCAGTTGGTGTAGGAAACAATCCTCCATAACTTGGAACTTTGCAGAGCTGAAAGATGGAATCGAATTATAATCCTGGACCTTAGGGAAGACAGTTTAAAGCAAACTTTTTGTGTTTGATCAAATATCGGAAGAAATAAATCGGTGTCATAGTTTGAGGACTTGTTCTGGAGAATCGCTGTTAGACGTTCAAATCCCATTCCGGTGTCAATATGTTTTTCTGGCAATTGCGCGATGGTGCCGTCTTCGCTTCTGTCAATTAAAGTGTTTGATTTTTTAGCTCTTAGAAAACATGATATATGTACTTTGTATTACCTGTTGTACTGAATGAAAACGATGTTCCATAACTCGGTTAGATCGGGTCTTCCTGCATTGACGAGCTTCCCTCGATCTTCCTGTGCTGCGAGTTCTGGCTTGTGATCTATATGAATTTCTGTACAAGGTCCGCATGGTCCAGTTGGACCCATTTCCCAGAAATTGTCCTTACTTCCAAAAGGTAGAATTCTTTCTTCTGGAAATCTTTAATTAATGTTATCTTTTCTGATTG